>JAUIMM010000318.1:1200000-1636000 GCA_031769625.1 Taudactylus pleione | reverse complement strand
CACAGCCCCCTGCATCTCATAACAACCTACACCATGTCACCACAGTCCCCTGCATCTCATAACAACCTACACCATGTCACCACAGCCCCCTTCATCTCATAACAACCTACGCCATGTCACCACAGCCCCCTGCATCTCATAACCTACACCATGGCACCACAGTCCCCTGCATCTCATAACCACCTACACCATGTCACCACAGCCCCCTGCATCTCATAACCACCTACACCATGTCACCACAGCCCCCTGCATCTCATAACAACCTACCCCATGTCACCACTATCCCCTGCATCTCATAACCTACACCATGTCACCACAGTCCCCTGCATCTCATAACAACCTACACCATGTCACCACTATCCCCTGCATCTCATAACAACCTACACCATGTCACCACAGCACCCTGCATCTCATAACAACCTACACCAGGTCACCACAGCCCCCTGCATCTTATAACAACCTACACCATGTCACCACTATCCCCTGCATCTCATAACCTACACCATGTTACCACAGCCCCCCGCATCTCATAACACCCTACACCATGTCACCACAGTCCTCTGCATCTCATAACCTACACCACGTCACCACTATCCCTTGCATCTCATAACCTACACCGTCTCACCACAGCCCCCTGCATCTCATAACCTACACCATGTCACCACAGGCCCCTGCATCTCATAACAACCTACACCATGTCACCACAGTCCCCTGCATCTCATAACAACCTACACCATGTCACCACAGCCCCCTGCATCTCATAACAACCTACACCATGTCACCACAGCACCCTGCATCTCATAACCTACACCATGTCACCACAGCTCCCTGCATCTCATAACAACCTACACCATGTCACCACAGCTCCCTGCATCTCATAACAACCTACACCATGTCGCCATAGCCCCCTGCATCTCATAACAACCTACACCATGTCACCACAGTCCCTTGCATCTCATCACAACCTACACTATGTCACCACAGCCCTCTGCATCTCTTAACAACCTACACCATGTCACCACAGTCCCCTGCATCTCATAACAACCTACACCATGTCACCACAGCACCCTGCATCTCATAACCTACACCATGTCACCACAGCTCCCTGCATCTCATAACAACCTACACCATGTCACCACTATCCCCTGCATCTCATAACAACCTACACCATGTCACCACAGCACCCTGCATCTCATAACAACCTACACCATGTCACCACAGCCCCCTGCATCTTATAACAACCTACACCATGTCACCACTATCCCCTGCATCTCATAACCTACACCGTCTCACCACAGCCCCCTGCATCTCATAACAACCTACACCATGTCACCACTATCCCCTGCATCTCATAACAACCTACACCATGTCACCACAGCTCCCTGCATCTCATAACAACCTACACCATGTCACCACTATCCCCTGCATCTCATAACAACCTACACCATGTCACCACAGCTCCCTGCATCTCATAACAACCTACACCATGTCACCACAGCCCCCTGCATCTCATAACAACGTACACCATGTCACCACAGCTCCCTGCATCTCATAACAACCTACACCATATCACCACAGCCCCCTGCATGTCATAACAACCTACACCATGTCATCACAGCTCCCTGCATCTCATAACAACCTACACCATGTCACCACAGCCCCCTGTATCTCATAACAACCTACACCATGTCACCACAGCCCCCTGCATCTCATAACAACCTACGCCATGTCACCACTATCCCCTGCATCTCATAACAACCTACACCATGTCATCACAGCGCCATGCATCTCATAACAACCTACACCATGTCACCACAGTCCCCTGCATCTCATAACAACCTACACCATGTCACCACAGTCCCCTGCATCTCATAACACCCTACACCATGTCACCACAGTCCTCTGCATCTCATAACCTACACCGTCTCACCACAGCCCCCTGCATCTCATAACAACCTACACCATGTCACCACAGTCCCCTGCATCTCATAACACCCTACACCATGTCACCACAGCCCCCTGCATCTCATAAGCTACACCATATCACCACAGCCCCCTGCATCTCATAACAACCTACACCATGTCACCACAGTTCCCTGCATCTCATAACAACCTACACCATGTCACCACAGTCCCCTGCATCTCATAACCAACATACACCATGTCACCACAGCCCCCTGCATCTCATAACCTACACCATGTCACCACAGCCCCCTGCATCTCATAACCACCTACCCCATATCACCACAGCCCCCTGCATCTCATAACCACCTACCCCATGTCACCACTATCCCCTGCATCTCATAACCTACACCATGTCACCACAGTCCCCTGCATCTCATGACAACCTACACCATGTCACCACTATCCCCTGCATCTCATAACAACCTACACCATGTCACCACAGCACCCTGCATCTCATAATAACCTACACCATGTCACCACAGCCCCCTGCATCTTATAACAACCTACACCATGTCACCACTATCCCCTGCATCTCATAACCTACACCATGTTACCACCGCCCCCTGCATCTCATAACACCCTACACCATGTCACCACAGACCTCTGCATCTCATAACCTACACCACGTCACCACTATCCCTTGCATCTCATAACCTACACCGTCTCACCACAGCCCCCTGCATCTCATAACAACCTACACCATGTCACCACAGCCCCCTGCATCTCATAACAACCTACACCATGTCACCACAGCTCCCTGCATCTCATAACAACCTACACCATGTCACCACAGCCCCCTGCATGTCATAACAACCTACACCATGTCATCACAGCTCCCTGCATCTCATAACAACCTACACCATGTCACCACAGCCCCCTGTATCTCATAACAACCTACACCATGTCACCACAGCCCCCTGCATCTCATAACAACCTACGCCATGTCACCACAGTCCCCTGCATCTCATAACAACCTGCACCATGTCACCACAGTCCCCTGCATCTCATAACACCCTACACCATGTCACCACAGTCCTCTGCATCTCATAACCACCTACACCATGTCACCACTACCCCCTGCATCTCATAACCACCTACACCATGTCACCACAGTCCCCTGCATCTCATAACACCATACACCATGTCACCACAGCCCCCTGCATCTCATAACCTACACTATGTCAAAACAGCCCCCTGCATCTCATAACCACCTACACCATGTCACCACAGCCCCCTGCATCTCATAACCACCTACCCCATGTCACCACTATCCCCTGCATCTCATAACCTACACCATGTCACCACAGTCCCCTGCATCTCATAACAACCTACACCATGTCACCACTATCCCCTGCATCTCATAACAACCTACTCCATGTCACCACAGCACCCTGCATCTCATAATAACCTACACCATGTCACCACAGCCCCCTGCATCTTATAACAACCTACTCCATGTCACCACTATCCCCTGCATCTCATAACCTACACCATGTTACCACAGCCCCCTGCATCTCATAACACCCTACACCATGTCACCACAGTCCTCTGCATCTCATAACAACCTACACCATGTCACCACTATCCCTTGCATCTCATAACCTACACCGTCTCACCACAGCCCCCTGCATCTCATAACCTACACCATGTCACCACAGGCCCCTGCATCTCATAACAACCTACACCATGTCACCACAGTCCCCTGCATCTCATAACAACCTACACCATGTCACCACAGCCCTCTGCATCTCATAACAACCTACACCATGTCACCACAGCTCCCTGCATCTCATAACAACCTACACCATGTCACCACAGCACCCTGCATCTCATAACCTACACCATGTCACCACAGCTCCCTGCATCTCATAACAACCTACACCATGTCACCACAGCTCCCTGCATCTCATAACAACCTACACCATGTCACCACAGCCCCCTGCATCTTATAACAACCTACACCATGTCATCACTATCCCCTGCATCTCATAACCTACACCATGTCACCACTGTCCCCTGCATCTCATAACACCCTACACCATGTCACCACAGTCCTCTGCATCTCATAACCTACACCACGTCACCACTATCCCTTGCATCTCATAACCTACACCGTCTCACCACAGCCCCCTGCATCTCATAACCTACACCATGTCACCACAGGCCCCTGCATCTCATAACAACCTACACCATGTCACCACAGTCCCCTGCATCTCATAACAACCTACACCATGTCACCACAGCCCTCTGCATCTCATAACAACCTACACCATGTCACCACAGTCCCCTGCATCTCATAACAACCTACACCATGTCACCACAGCACCCTGCATCTCATAACCTACACCATGTCACCACAGCTCCCTGCATCTCATAACAACCTACACCATATCACCACAGCTCCCTGCATCTCATAACAACCTACACCATGTCACCACAGCCCCCTGCATCTCATCACAACCTACACCATGTCACCACAGTCCCTTGCATCTCATCACAACCTACACCATGTCACCACAGCCCTCTGCATCTCATAACAACCTACACCATGTCACCACAGTCCCCTGCATCTCATAACAACCTACACCATGTCACCACAGCACCCTGCATCTCATAACCTACACCATGTCACCACAGCTCCCTGCATCTCATAACAACCTACACCATGTCACCACTATCCCCTGCATCTCATAACAACCTAAACCATGTCACCACAGCACCCTGCATCTCATAACAACCTACACCATGTCACCACAGCCCCCTGCATCTTATAACAACCTACACCATGTCACCACTATCCCCTGCATCTCATAACCTACACCGTCTCACCACAGCCCCCTGCATCTCATAACAACCTACACCATGTTACCACTATCCGCTGCATCTCATAACAACCTACACCATGTCACCACAGCTCCCTGCATCTCATAACAACCTACACCATGTCACCACTATCCCCTGCATCTCATAACAACCTACACCATGTCACCACAGCTCCCTGCATCTCATAACAACCTACACCATATCACCACAGCCCCCTGCATGTCATAACAACCTACACCATGTCATCACAGCTCCCTGCATCTCATAACAACCTACACCATGTCACCACAGCCCCCTGCATCTCATAACAACCTACACCATGTCACCACAGCCCCCTGCATCTCATAACAACCTACGCCATGTCACCACTATCCCCTGCATCTCATAACAACCTACACCATGTCACCACAGCCCCATGCATCTCATAACAACCTACACCATGTCACCACAGTCCCCTGCATCTCATAACACCCTACACCATGTCACCACAGTCCCCTGCATCTCATAACACCCTACACCATGTCACCACAGTCCTCTGCATCTCATAACCTACACAGTCTCACCACAGCCCCCTGCATCTCATAACACCCTACACCATGTCACCACAGTCCCCTGCATCTCATAACACCCTACACCATGTCAACACAACCCCCTGCATCTCATAACCTACACCATGTCACCACAGCCCCCTGCATCTCATAACCACCTACACCATGTCACCACAGTTCCCTGCATCTCATAACCACCTACACCATATCACCACTGCCCCCTGCATCTCATAACCACCTACACCATGTCACCACAGTCCCCTGCATCTCATAACACCATACACCATGTCACCACAGCCCCCTGCATCTCATAACCTACACCATGTCACCACAGCCCCCTGCATCTCATAACCACCTACACCATGTAACACAGCCCCCTGCATCTCATAACCACCTACCCCATGTCACCACTATCCCCTGCATCTCATAACCTACACCATGTCACCATAGTCCCCTGTATCTCATAACAACCTACACCATGTCACCACTATCCCCTGCATCTCATAACAACCTACACCATGTCACCACAGCACCCTGCATCTCATAATAACCTACACCATGTCACCACAGCCCCCTGCATCTTATAACAACCTACACCATGTCACCACTATCCCCTGCATCTCATAACCTACACCATGTTACCACAGTCCCCTGCATCTCATAACACCCTACACCATGTCACCACAGTCCTCTGCATCTCATAACCTACACCACGTCACCACTATCCCTTGCATCTCATAACCTACACCGTCTCACCACAGCCCCCTGCATCTCATAACAACCTACACCAAGTCACTACAGGCCCCTTCATCTCATAACAACCTACACCATGTCACCACAGCCCCCTGCATCTCATAACAACCTACACCATGTCACCACAGCCCCCTGCATCTCATAACAACCTACACCATGTCACCACAGTCCCCTGCATCTCATAACAACCTACACCATGTCAACACAGCCCCCTTCATCTCATAACAACCTACGCCATGTCACCACAGCCCCCTGCATCTCATAACCTACACCATGTCACCACAGTCCCCTGCATCTCATAACCACCTACACCATGTCACCACAGCCCCCTGCATCTCATAACCAACTACACCATGTCACCACTATCCCCTGCATCTCATAACCTACACCATGTCACCACTATCCCTTGCATCTCATAACCTACACCGTCTCACCACAGCCCCCTGCATCTCATAACCTACACCATGTCACCACAGGCCCCTGCATCTCATAAGCTACACCATGTCACCACAGCCCCCTGCATCTCATAACAACCTACACCATGTCACCACAGTTCCCTGCATCTCATAACCACCTACACCATGTCACCTCAGTCCCCTGCATCTCATAACACCATACACCATGTCACCACAGCCCCCTGCATCTCATAACCTACACCATGTCACCACAGCCCCCTGCATCTCATAACCACCTACCCCTTGTCACCACAGCCCCCTGCATCTCATAACCACCTACCCCATGTCACCACTATCCCCTGCATCTCATAACCTACACCATGTCACCACAGTCCCCTGCATCTCATGACAACCTACACCATGTCACCACTATCCCCTGCATCTCATAACAACCTACACCATGTCACCACAGCACACTGCATCTCATAATAACCTACACCATGTCACCACAGCCCCCTGCATCTCATAACACCATACACCATGTCACCACAGCCCCCTGCATCTCATAACCTACACCATGTCACCACAGCCCCCTGCATCTCATAACAACCTACACCATGTCACCACAGTCCCTTGCATCTCATAACAACCTACACCATGTCACCACAGTCCCCTGCATCTCATAACAACCTACACCATATCACCACAGCACCCTGCATCGCATAACCTACACCATGTCACCACAGCTCCCTGCATCTCATAACAACCTACACCATGTCACCACTATCCCCTGCATCTCATAACAACCTACACCATGTCACCACAGCACCCTGCATCTCATAACAACCTACACCATGTCACCACAGCCCCCTGCATCTTATAACAACCTGTACCATGTCACCACTATCCCCTGCATCTCATAACCTACACCATGTCACCACAGCACCCTGCATCTCATAATAACCTACACTATGTCACCACAGCCCCCTGCATCTTATAACAACCTACACCATGTCACCACTATCCCCTGCATCTCATAACCTACACCATGTTACCACAGCCCCCTGCATCTCATAACACCCTACACCATGTCACCACAGTCCTCTGCATCTCATAACCTACACCACGTCACCACTATCCCCTGCATCTCATACCCTACACCGTCTCACCACAGCCCCCTGCATCTCATAACCACCTACCCCATGTCACCACAGCCCCCTGCATCTCATAACAACCTACCCCATATCACCACAGCTCCCTGCATCTCATAACAACCTACACCATGTCACCACAGCCCCCTGCATCTCATAACAACCTACACCATGTCACCACAGCCCCCTGCATCTCATAACAACCTACACCATGTCACCACAGTCCCCTGCATCTCATAACAACCTACACCATGTCACCACAGCCCCCTTCATCTCATAACAACCTACGCCATGTCACCACAGCCCCCTGCATCTCATAACCTGCACCATGTCAACACAGTCCCCTGCATCTCATAACCACCTACACCATGTCACCACAGCCCCCTGCATCTCATAACCACCTACCCCATGTCACCACAGCTCCCTGCATCTCATAACAACCTACACCATATCACCACAGCTCCCTGCATCTCATAACAACCTACACCATGTCACCACAGCCCCCTGCATCTCATCACAACCTACACCATGTCACCACAGTCCCTTGCATCTCATCACAACCTACACCATGTCACCACAGCCCTCTGCATCTCATAACAACCTACACCATGTCACCACAGTCCCCTGCATCTCATAACAACCTACACCATGTCACCACAGCACCCTGCATCTCATAACCTACACCATGTCACCACAGCTCCCTGCATCTCATAACAACCTACACCATGTCACCACTATCCCCTGCATCTCATAACAACCTAAACCATGTCACCACAGCACCCTGCATCTCATAACAACCTACACCATGTCACCACAGCCCCCTGCATCTTATAACAACCTACACCATGTCACCACTATCCCCTGCATCTCATAACCTACACCGTCTCACCACAGCCCCCTGCATCTCATAACAACCTACACCATGTTACCACTATCCGCTGCATCTCATAACAACCTACACCATGTCACCACAGCTCCCTGCATCTCATAACAACCTACACCATGTCACCACTATCCCCTGCATCTCATAACAACCTACACCATGTCACCACAGCTCCCTGCATCTCATAACAACCTACACCATATCACCACAGCCCCCTGCATGTCATAACAACCTACACCATGTCATCACAGCTCCCTGCATCTCATAACAACCTACACCATGTCACCACAGCCCCCTGCATCTCATAACAACCTACACCATGTCACCACAGCCCCCTGCATCTCATAACAACCTACGCCATGTCACCACTATCCCCTGCATCTCATAACAACCTACACCATGTTACCACTATCCGCTGCATCTCATAACAACCTACACCATGTCACCACAGCTCCCTGCATCTCATAACAACCTACACCATGTCACCACTATCCCCTGCATCTCATAACAACCTACACCATGTCACCACAGCTCCCTGCATCTCATAACAACCTACACCATATCACCACAGCCCCCTGCATGTCATAACAACCTACACCATGTCATCACAGCTCCCTGCATCTCATAACAACCTACACCATGTCACCACAGCCCCCTGCATCTCATAACAACCTACACCATGTCACCACAGCCCCCTGCATCTCATAACAACCTACGCCATGTCACCACTATCCCCTGCATCTCATAACAACCTACACCATGTCACCACAGCCCCATGCATCTCATAACAACCTACACCATGTCACCACAGTCCCCTGCATCTCATAACACCCTACACCATGTCACCACAGTCCCCTGCATCTCATAACACCCTACACCATGTCACCACAGTCCTCTGCATCTCATAACCTACACCGTCTCACCACAGCCCCCTGCATCTCATAACACCCTACACCATGTCACCACAGTCCCCTGCATCTCATAACACCCTACACCATGTCAACACAACCCCCTGCATCTCATAACCTACACCATGTCACCACAGCCCCCTGCATCTCATAACCACCTACACCATGTCACCACAGTTCCCTGCATCTCATAACCACCTACACCATATCACCACTGCCCCCTGCATCTCATAACCACCTACACCATGTCACCACAGTCCCCTGCATCTCATAACACCATACACCATGTCACCACAGCCCCCTGCATCTCATAACCTACACCATGTCACCACAGCCCCCTGCATCTCATAACCACCTACACCATGTAACACAGCCCCCTGCATCTCATAACCACCTACCCCATGTCACCACTATCCCCTGCATCTCATAACCTACACCATGTCACCATAGTCCCCTGTATCTCATAACAACCTACACCATGTCACCACTATCCCCTGCATCTCATAACAACCTACACCATGTCACCACAGCACCCTGCATCTCATAATAACCTACACCATGTCACCACAGCCCCCTGCATCTTATAACAACCTACACCATGTCACCACTATCCCCTGCATCTCATAACCTACACCATGTTACCACAGTCCCCTGCATCTCATAACACCCTACACCATGTCACCACAGTCCTCTGCATCTCATAACCTACACCACGTCACCACTATCCCTTGCATCTCATAACCTACACCGTCTCACCACAGCCCCCTGCATCTCATAACAACCTACACCAAGTCACTACAGGCCCCTTCATCTCATAACAACCTACACCATGTCACCACAGCCCCCTGCATCTCATAACAACCTACACCATGTCACCACAGCCCCCTGCATCTCATAACAACCTACACCATGTCACCACAGTCCCCTGCATCTCATAACAACCTACACCATGTCAACACAGCCCCCTTCATCTCATAACAACCTACGCCATGTCACCACAGCCCCCTGCATCTCATAACCTACACCATGTCACCACAGTCCCCTGCATCTCATAACCACCTACACCATGTCACCACAGCCCCCTGCATCTCATAACCAACTACACCATGTCACCACTATCCCCTGCATCTCATAACCTACACCATGTCACCACTATCCCTTGCATCTCATAACCTACACCGTCTCACCACAGCCCCCTGCATCTCATAACCTACACCATGTCACCACAGGCCCCTGCATCTCATAAGCTACACCATGTCACCACAGCCCCCTGCATCTCATAACAACCTACACCATGTCACCACAGTTCCCTGCATCTCATAACCACCTACACCATGTCACCTCAGTCCCCTGCATCTCATAACACCATACACCATGTCACCACAGCCCCCTGCATCTCATAACCTACACCATGTCACCACAGCCCCCTGCATCTCATAACCACCTACCCCTTGTCACCACAGCCCCCCTGCATCTCATAACCACCTACCCCATGTCACCACTATCCCCTGCATCTCATAACCTACACCATGTCACCACAGTCCCCTGCATCTCATGACAACCTACACCATGTCACCACTATCCCCTGCATCTCATAACAACCTACACCATGTCACCACAGCACACTGCATCTCATAATAACCTACACCATGTCACCACAGCCCCCTGCATCTCATAACACCATACACCATGTCACCACAGCCCCCTGCATCTCATAACCTACACCATGTCACCACAGCCCCCTGCATCTCATAACAACCTACACCATGTCACCACAGTCCCTTGCATCTCATAACAACCTACACCATGTCACCACAGTCCCCTGCATCTCATAACAACCTACACCATATCACCACAGCACCCTGCATCGCATAACCTACACCATGTCACCACAGCTCCCTGCATCTCATAACAACCTACACCATGTCACCACTATCCCCTGCATCTCATAACAACCTACACCATGTCACCACAGCACCATGCATCTCATAACAACCTACACCATGTCACCACAGCCCCCTGCATCTTATAACAACCTGTACCATGTCACCACTATCCCCTGCATCTCATAACCTACACCATGTCACCACAGCACCCTGCATCTCATAATAACCTACACTATGTCACCACAGCCCCCTGCATCTTATAACAACCTACACCATGTCACCACTATCCCCTGCATCTCATAACCTACACCATGTTACCACAGCCCCCTGCATCTCATAACACCCTACACCATGTCACCACAGTCCTCTGCATCTCATAACCTACACCACGTCACCACTATCCCCTGCATCTCATACCCTACACCGTCTCACCACAGCCCCCTGCATCTCATAACAACCTACACCATGTCACCACAGTCTCCTGCATCTCATAACAACCTACACCATGTCACCACAGCCCCCTGCATCTCATAACAACCTACACCATGTCACCACAGCCCCCTGCATCTCATAACAACCTACACCATGTCACCACAGTCCCCTGCATCTCATAACAACCTACACCATGTCACCACAGCCCCCTTCATCTCATAACAACCTACGCCATGTCACCACAGCCCCCTGCATCTCATAACCTGCACCATGTCAACACAGTCCCCTGCATCTCATAACCACCTACACCATGTCACCACAGCCCCCTGCATCTCATAACCACCTACCCCATGTCACCACAGCCCCCTGCATCTCATAACAACCTACCCCATGTCACCACTATTCCCTGCATCTCATAACCTACACCATGTCACCACAGTCCCCTGCATCTCATAACAACCTACACCATGTCACCACTATCCCCTGCATCTCATAACAACCTACACCATGTCACCACAGCACCCTGCATCTCATAACATCCTACACCATGTCACCACAGCCCCCTGCATCTTATAACAACCTACACCATGTCACCACTATCCCCTGCATCTCATAACCTACACCATGTTACCACAGCCCCCCGCATCTCATAACACCCTACACCATGTCACCACAGTCCTCTGCATCTCATAACCTACACCACGTCACCACTATCCCTTGCATCTCATAACCTACACCGTCTCACCACAGCCCCCTGCATCTCATAACCTACACCATGTCACCACAGGCCCCTGCATCTCATAACAACCTACACCATGTCACCACAGTCCCCTGCATCTCATAACAACGTACACCATGTCACCACAGCCCTCTGCATGTCATAACAACCTACACCATGTCATCACAGCTCCCTGCATCTCATAACAACCTACACCATGTCACCACAGCCCCCTGTATCTCATAACAACCTACACCATGTCACCACAGCCCCCTGCATCTCATAACAACCTACGCCATGTCACCACAGTCCCCTGCATCTCATAACAACCTGCACCATGTCACCACAGTCCCCTGCATCTCATAACACCCTACACCATATCACCACAGTCCTCTGCATCTCATAACCTACACCGTCTCACCACAGCCCCCTGCATCTCATAACCACCTACACCATGTCACCACTACCCCCTGCATCTCATAACCACCTACACCATGTCACCACAGTCCCCTGCATCTCATAACACCATACACCATGTCACCACAGCCCCCTGCATCTCATAACCTACACTATGTCAAAACAGCCCCCTGCATCTCATAACCACCTACACCATGTCACCACAGCCCCCTGCATCTCATAACCACCTACCCCATGTCACCACTATCCCCTGCATCTCATAACCTACACCATGTCACCACAGTCCCCTGCATCTCATAACAACCTACACCATGTCACCACTATCCCCTGCATCTCATAACAACCTACTCCATGTCACCACAGCACCCTGCATCTCATAATAACCTACACCATGTCACCACAGCCCCCTGCATCTTATAACAACCTACTCCATGTCACCACTATCCCCTGCATCTCATAACCTACACCATGTTACCACAGCCCCCTGCATCTCATAACACCCTACACCATGTCACCACAGTCCTCTGCATCTCATAACAACCTACACCATGTCACCACTATCCCTTGCATCTCATAACCTACACCGTCTCACCACAGCCCCCTGCATCTCATAACCTACACCATGTCACCACAGGCCCCTGCATCTCATAACAACCTACACCATGTCACCACAGTCCCCTGCATCTCATAACAACCTACACCATGTCACCACAGCCCTCTGCATCTCATAACAACCTACACCATGTCACCACAGCTCCCTGCATCTCATAACAACCTACACCATGTCACCACAGCACCCTGCATCTCATAACCTACACCATGTCACCACAGCTCCCTGCATCTCATAACAACCTACACCATGTCACCACAGCTCCCTGCATCTCATAACAACCTACACCATGTCACCACAGCCCCCTGCATCTTATAACAACCTACACCATGTCATCACTATCCCCTGCATCTCATAACCTACACCATGTCACCACTGTCCCCTGCATCTCATAACACCCTACACCATGTCACCACAGTCCTCTGCATCTCATAACCTACACCACGTCACCACTATCCCTTGCATCTCATAACCTACACCGTCTCACCACAGCCCCCTGCATCTCATAACCTACACCATGTCACCACAGGCCCCTGCATCTCATAACAACCTACACCATGTCACCACAGTCCCCTGCATCTCATAACAACCTACACCATGTCACCACAGCCCTCTGCATCTCATAACAACCTACACCATGTCACCACAGTCCCCTGCATCTCATAACAACCTACACCATGTCACCACAGCACCCTGCATCTCATAACCTACACCATGTCACCACAGCTCCCTGCATCTCATAACAACCTACACCATATCACCACAGCTCCCTGCATCTCATAACAACCTACACCATGTCACCACAGCCCCCTGCATCTCATCACAACCTACACCATGTCACCACAGTCCCTTGCATCTCATCACAACCTACACCATGTCACCACAGCCCTCTGCATCTCATAACAACCTACACCATGTCACCACAGTCCCCTGCATCTCATAACAACCTACACCATGTCACCACAGCACCCTGCATCTCATAACCTACACCATGTCACCACAGCTCCCTGCATCTCATAACAACCTACACCATGTCACCACTATCCCCTGCATCTCATAACAACCTAAACCATGTCACCACAGCACCCTGCATCTCATAACAACCTACACCATGTCACCACAGCCCCCTGCATCTTATAACAACCTACACCATGTCACCACTATCCCCTGCATCTCATAACCTACACCGTCTCACCACAGCCCCCTGCATCTCATAACAACCTACACCATGTTACCACTATCCGCTGCATCTCATAACAACCTACACCATGTCACCACAGCTCCCTGCATCTCATAACAACCTACACCATGTCACCACTATCCCCTGCATCTCATAACAACCTACACCATGTCACCACAGCTCCCTGCATCTCATAACAACCTACACCATATCACCACAGCCCCCTGCATGTCATAACAACCTACACCATGTCATCACAGCTCCCTGCATCTCATAACAACCTACACCATGTCACCACAGCCCCCTGCATCTCATAACAACCTACACCATGTCACCACAGCCCCCTGCATCTCATAACAACCTACGCCATGTCACCACTATCCCCTGCATCTCATAACAACCTACACCATGTCACCACAGCCCCATGCATCTCATAACAACCTACACCATGTCACCACAGTCCCCTGCATCTCATAACACCCTACACCATGTCACCACAGTCCCCTGCATCTCATAACACCCTACACCATGTCACCACAGTCCTCTGCATCTCATAACCTACACCGTCTCACCACAGCCCCCTGCATCTCATAACACCCTACACCATGTCACCACAGTCCCCTGCATCTCATAACACCCTACACCATGTCAACACAACCCCCTGCATCTCATAACCTACACCATGTCACCACAGCCCCCTGCATCTCATAACCACCTACACCATGTCACCACAGTTCCCTGCATCTCATAACCACCTACACCATATCACCACTGCCCCCTGCATCTCATAACCACCTACACCATGTCACCACAGTCCCCTGCATCTCATAACACCATACACCATGTCACCACAGCCCCCTGCATCTCATAACCTACACCATGTCACCACAGCCCCCTGCATCTCATAACCACCTACACCATGTAACACAGCCCCCTGCATCTCATAACCACCTACCCCATGTCACCACTATCCCCTGCATCTCATAACCTACACCATGTCACCATAGTCCCCTGTATCTCATAACAACCTACACCATGTCACCACTATCCCCTGCATCTCATAACAACCTACACCATGTCACCACAGCACCCTGCATCTCATAATAACCTACACCATGTCACCACAGCCCCCTGCATCTTATAACAACCTACACCATGTCACCACTATCCCCTGCATCTCATAACCTACACCATGTTACCACAGTCCCCTGCATCTCATAACACCCTACACCATGTCACCACAGTCCTCTGCATCTCATAACCTACACCACGTCACCACTATCCCTTGCATCTCATAACCTACACCGTCTCACCACAGCCCCCTGCATCTCATAACAACCTACACCAAGTCACTACAGGCCCCTTCATCTCATAACAACCTACACCATGTCACCACAGCCCCCTGCATCTCATAACAACCTACACCATGTCACCACAGCCCCCTGCATCTCATAACAACCTACACCATGTCACCACAGTCCCCTGCATCTCATAACAACCTACACCATGTCAACACATCCCCCTTCATCTCATAACAACCTACGCCATGTCACCACAGCCCCCTGCATCTCATAACCTACACCATGTCACCACAGTCCCCTGCATCTCATAACCACCTACACCATGTCACCACAGCCCCCTGCATCTCATAACCAACTACACCATGTCACCACTATCCCCTGCATCTCATAACCTACACCATGTCACCACTATCCCTTGCATCTCATAACCTACACTGTCTCACCACAGCCCCCTGCATCTCATAACCTACACCATGTCACCACAGGCCCCTGCATCTCATAAGCTACACCATGTCACCACAGCCCCCTGCATCTCATAACAACCTACACCATGTCACCACAGTTCCCTGCATCTCATAACCACCTACACCATGTCACCTCAGTCCCCTGCATCTCATAACACCATACACCATGTCACCACAGCCCCCTGCATCTCATAACCTACACCATGTCACCACAGCCCCCTGCATCTCATAACCACCTACCCCTTGTCACCACAGCCCCCTGCATCTCATAACCACCTACCCCATGTCACCACTATCCCCTGCATCTCATAACCTACACCATGTCACCACAGTCCCCTGCATCTCATGACAACCTACACCATGTCACCACTATCCCCTGCATCTCATAACAACCTACACCATGTCACCACAGCACACTGCATCTCATAATAACCTACACCATGTCACCACAGCCCCCTGCATCTCATAACACCATACACCATGTCACCACAGCCCCCTGCATCTCATAACCTACACCATGTCACCACAGCCCCCTGCATCTCATAACAACCTACACCATGTCACCACAGTCCCTTGCATCTCATAACAACCTACACCATGTCACCACAGTCCCCTGCATCTCATAACAACCTACACCATATCACCACAGCACCCTGCATCGCATAACCTACACCATGTCACCACAGCTCCCTGCATCTCATAACAACCTACACCATGTCACCACTATCCCCTGCATCTCATAACAACCTACACCATGTCACCACAGCACCCTGCATCTCATAACAACCTACACCATGTCACCACAGCCCCCTGCATCTTATAACAACCTGTACCATGTCACCACTATCCCCTGCATCTCATAACCTACACCATGTCACCACAGCACCCTGCATCTCATAATAACCTACACTATGTCACCACAGCCCCCTGCATCTTATAACAACCTACACCATGTCACCACTATCCCCTGCATCTCATAACCTACACCATGTTACCACAGCCCCCTGCATCTCATAACACCCTACACCATGTCACCACAGTCCTCTGCATCTCATAACCTACACCACGTCACCACTATCCCCTGCATCTCATACCCTACACCGTCTCACCACAGCCCCCTGCATCTCATAACAACCTACACCATGTCACCACAGGCCCCTGCATCTCATAACAACCTACACCATGTCACCACAGCCCCCTGCATCTCATAACAACCTACACCATGTCACCACAGCCCCCTGCATCTCATAACAACCTACACCATGTCACCACAGTCCCCTGCATCTCATAACAACCTACACCATGTCACCACAGCCCCCTTCATCTCATAACAACCTACGCCATGTCACCACAGCCCCCTGCATCTCATAACCTGCACCATGTCAACACAGTCCCCTGCATCTCATAACCACCTACACCATGTCACCACAGCCCCCTGCATCTCATAACCACCTACCCCATGTCACCACAGCCCCCTGCATCTCATAACAACCTACCCCATGTCACCACTATTCCCTGCATCTCATAACCTACACCATGTCACCACAGTCCCCTGCATCTCATAACAACCTACACCATGTCACCACTATCCCCTGCATCTCATAACAACCTACACCATGTCACCACAGCACCCTGCATCTCATAACATCCTACACCATGTCACCACAGCCCCCTGCATCTTATAACAACCTACACCATGTCACCACTATCCCCTGCATCTCATAACCTACACCATGTTACCACAGCCCCCCGCATCTCATAACACCCTACACCATGTCACCACAGTCCTCTGCATCTCATAACCTACACCACGTCACCACTATCCCTTGCATCTCATAACCTACACCGTCTCACCACAGCCCCCTGCATCTCATAACCTACACCATGTCACCACAGGCCCCTGCATCTCATAACAACCTACACCATGTCACCACAGTCCCCTGCATCTCATAACAACGTACACCATGTCACCACAGCCCTCTGCATCTCATAACAACCTACACCATGTCACCACAGCACCCTGCATCTCATAACCTACACCATGTCACCACAGCTCCCTGCATCTCATAACAACCTACACCATGTCACCACAGCTCCCTGCATCTCATAACAACCTACACCATGTCGCCATAGCCCCCTGCATCTCATAACAACCTACACCATGTCACCACAGTCCCTTGCATCTCATAACACCCTACACCATGTCACCACAGTCCTCTGCATCTCATAACCTACACCACGTCACCACTATCCCTTGCATCTCATAACCTACACCGTCTCACCACAGCCCCCTGCATCTCATAACAACCTACACCAAGTCACTACAGGCCCCTTCATCTCATAACAACCTACACCATGTCACCACAGCCCCCTGCATCTCATAACAACCTACACCATGTCACCACAGCCCCCTGCATCTCATAACAACCTACACCATGTCACCACAGTCCCCTGCATCTCATAACAACCTACACCATGTCAACACAGCCCCCTTCATCTCATAACAACCTACGCCATGTCACCACAGCCCCCTGCATCTCATAACCTACACCATGTCACCACAGTCCCCTGCATCTCATAACCACCTACACCATGTCACCACAGCCCCCTGCATCTCATAACCAACTACACCATGTCACCACTATCCCCTGCATCTCATAACCTACACCATGTCACCACTATCCCTTGCATCTCATAACCTACACCGTCTCACCACAGCCCCCTGCATCTCATAACCTACACCATGTCACCACAGGCCCCTGCATCTCATAAGCTACACCATGTCACCACAGCCCCCTGCATCTCATAACAACCTACACCATGTCACCACAGTTCCCTGCATCTCATAACCACCTACACCATGTCACCTCAGTCCCCTGCATCTCATAACACCATACACCATGTCACCACAGCCCCCTGCATCTCATAACCTACACCATGTCACCACAGCCCCCTGCATCTCATAACCACCTACCCCTTGTCACCACAGCCCCCTGCATCTCATAACCACCTACCCCATGTCACCACTATCCCCTGCATCTCATAACCTACACCATGTCACCACAGTCCCCTGCATCTCATGACAACCTACACCATGTCACCACTATCCCCTGCATCTCATAACAACCTACACCATGTCACCACAGCACACTGCATCTCATAATAACCTACACCATGTCACCACAGCCCCCTGCATCTCATAACACCATACACCATGTCACCACAGCCCCCTGCATCTCATAACCTACACCATGTCACCACAGCCCCCTGCATCTCATAACAACCTACACCATGTCACCACAGTCCCTTGCATCTCATAACAACCTACACCATGTCACCACAGTCCCCTGCATCTCATAACAACCTACACCATATCACCACAGCACCCTGCATCGCATAACCTACACCATGTCACCACAGCTCCCTGCATCTCATAACAACCTACACCATGTCACCACTATCCCCTGAATCTCATAACAACCTACACCATGTCACCACAGCACCCTGCATCTCATAACAACCTACACCATGTCACCACAGCCCCCTGCATCTTATAACAACCTGTACCATGTCACCACTATCCCCTGCATCTCATAACCTACACCATGTCACCACAGCACCCTGCATCTCATAATAACCTACACTATGTCACCACAGCCCCCTGCATCTTATAACAACCTACACCATGTCACCACTATCCCCTGCATCTCATAACCTACACCATGTTACCACAGCCCCCTGCATCTCATAACACCCTACACCATGTCACCACAGTCCTCTGCATCTCATAACCTACACCACGTCACCACTATCCCCTGCATCTCATACCCTACACCGTCTCACCACAGCCCCCTGCATCTCATAACAACCTACACCATGTCACCACAGGCCCCTGCATCTCATAACAACCTACACCATGTCACCACAGCCCCCTGCATCTCATAACAACCTACACCATGTCACCACAGCCCCCTGCATCTCATAACAACCTACACCATGTCACCACAGTCCCCTGCATCTCATAACAACCTACACCATGTCACCACAGCCCCCTTCATCTCATAACAACCTACGCCATGTCACCACAGCCCCCTGCATCTCATAACCTGCACCATGTCAACACAGTCCCCTGCATCTCATAACCACCTACACCATGTCACCACAGCCCCCTGCATCTCATAACCACCTACCCCATGTCACCACAGCCCCCTGCATCTCATAACAACCTACCCCATGTCACCACTATTCCCTGCATCTCATAACCTACACCATGTCACCACAGTCCCCTGCATCTCATAACAACCTACACCATGTCACCACTATCCCCTGCATCTCATAACAACCTACACCATGTCACCACAGCCCCCTGCATCTCATAACATCCTACACCATGTCACCACAGCCCCCTGCATCTTATAACAACCTACACCATGTCACCACTATCCCCTGCATCTCATAACCTACACCATGTTACCACAGCCCCCCGCATCTCATAACACCCTACACCATGTCACCACAGTCCTCTGCATCTCATAACCTACACCACGTCACCACTATCCCTTGCATCTCATAACCTACACCGTCTCACCACAGCCCCCTGCATCTCATAACCTACACCATGTCACCACAGGCCCCTGCATCTCATAACAACCTACACCATGTCACCACAGTCCCCTGCATCTCATAACAACGTACACCATGTCACCACAGCCCTCTGCATCTCATAACAACCTACACCATGTCACCACAGCACCCTGCATCTCATAACCTACACCATGTCACCACAGCTCCCTGCATCTCATAACAACCTACACCATGTCACCACAGCTCCCTGCATCTCATAACAACCTACACCATGTCGCCATAGCCCCCTGCATCTCATAACAACCTACACCATGTCACCACAGTCCCTTGCATCTCATCACAACCTACACCATGTCACCACAGCCCTCTGCATCTCATAACAACCTACACCATGTCACCACAGTCCCCTGCATCTCATAACAACCTACACCATGTCACCACAGCACCCTGCATCTCATAACAACCTACACCATGTCACCACAGCCCCCTGCATCTTATAACAACCTACACCATGTCACCACTATCCCCTGCATCTCATAACCTACACCGTCTTACCACAGCCCCCTGCATCTCATAACAACCTACACCATGTCACCACTATCCCCTGCATCTCATAACAACCTACACCATGTCACCACAGCTCCCTGCATCTCATAACAACCTACACCATGTCACCACTATCCCCTGCATCTCATAACAACCTACACCATGTCACCACAGCTCCCTGCATCTCATAACAACCTACACCATGTCACCACAGCCCCCTGCATCTCATAACGTACACCATGTCACCACAGCTCCCTGCATCTCATAACAACCTACACCATATCACCACAGCCCCCTGCATGTCATAACAACCTACACCATGTCATCACAGCTCCCTGCATCTCATAACAACCTACACCATGTCACCACAGCCCCCTGTATCTCATAACAACCTACACCATGTCACCACAGCCCCCTGCATCTCATAACAACCTACGCCATGTCACCACTATCCCCTGCATCTCATAACAACCTACACCATGTTATCACAGCGCCATGCATCTCATAACAACCTACACCATGTCACCACAGTCCCCTGCATCTCATAACAACCTACACCATGTCACCACAGTTCCCTGCATCTCATAACCACCTACACCATGTCACCACTGCCCCATCCATCTCATAACCACCTACACCATGTCACCACAGTCCCCTGCATCTCATAACACCATATACCATGTCACCACAGCCCCCTGCATCTCATAACCTACACCATGTCACCACGGCCCCCTGCATCTCATAACCACCTACACCATGTCACCACAGCCCCCTGCATCTCATAACCACCTACCCCATGTCACCACTATCCCCTGCATCTCATAACCTACACCATGTCACCACAGTCCCCTGTATCTCATAACAACCTACACCATGTCACCACTATCCCCTGCATCTCATAACAACCTACACCATGTCACCACAGCACCCTGCATCTCATAATGACCTACACCATGTCACCACAGCCCCCTGCATCTTATAACAACCTACACCATGTCACCACTATCCCCTGCATCTCATAACCTACACCATGTTACCACAGCCCCCTGCATCTCATAACACCCTACACCATGTCACCACAGTCCTCTGCATCTCATAACCTACACCACGTCACCACTATCCCTTGCATCTCATAACCTACACCGTCTCACCACAGCCCCCTTCATCTCATAACAACCTACACCATGTCACCACAGGCCCCTGCATCTCATAACATCCTACACCATGTCACCACAGCCCCTGCATCTTATAACAACCTACACCATGTCACCACAGCCCCCTGCATCTCATAACAACCTACACCATGTCACCACAGTCCCCTGCATCTCATAACAACCTACACCATGTCACCACAGCCCCCTTCATCTCATAACAACCTACTCCATGTCACCACAGCCCCCTGCATCTCATAACCTACACCATGTCACCACAGTCCCCTGCATCTCATAACCACCTACACCATGTCACCACAGCCCCCTGCATCTCATAACCACCTACACCATGTCACCACAGCCCCCTGCATCTCATAACAACCTACCCCATGTCACCACTATCCCCTGAATCTCATAACCTACACCATGTCACCACAGTCCCCGGCAACTCATAACAACCTACACCATGTCACCACTACCCCCTGCATCTCATAACAACCTACACCATGTCACCACAGCACCCTGCATCTCATAACAACCTACACCATGTCACCACAGCCCCCTGCATCTTATAACAACCTACACCATGTCACCACTATCCCCTGCATCTCATAACCTACACCATGTTACGACAGCCCCCTGCATCTCATAACACCCTACACCATGTCACCACAGTCCTCTGCATCTCATAACCTACACCACGTCACCACTATCCCTTGCGTCTCATAACCTACACCGTCTCACCACAGCCCCCTGCATCTCATAACCTACACCATGTCACCACAGGCCCTTGCATCTCATAACAACCTACACCATGTCACCACAGGCCTCGGCATCTCATAACAACCTACACCATGTCACCACAGCCCTCTGCATCTCATAACAACCTACACCATGTCACCACAGTCCCCTGCATCTCATAACAACCTACACCATGTCACCACAGTCCCCTGCATCTCATAACAACCTACACCATGTCACCACAACACCCTGCATCTCATAACCTACACCATGTCACCACAGCTCCCTGCATCTCATAACAACCTACACCATGTCACCACAGCTCCCTGCATCTCATAACAACCTACACCATGTCGCCAGAGCCCCCTGCATCTCATAACAACCTACACCATGTCACCACAGTCCCTTGCATCTCATCACAACCTACACCATGTCACCACAGCCCTCTGCATCTCATAACAACCTACACCATGTCACCACAGTCCCCTGCATCTCATCACAACCTACACCATGTCACCACAGCACCCTGCATCTCATAACCTACACCATGTCACCACAGCTCCCTGCATCTCATAACAACCTACACCATGTCACCACTATCCCCTGCATCTCATAACAACCTACACCATGTCACCACAGCACCCTGCATCTCATAACAACCTACACCATGTCACCACAGCCCCCTGCATCTTATAACAACCTACACCATGTCACCACTATCCCCTGCATCTCATAACCTACACCGTCTCACCACAGCCCCCTGCATCTCATAACAACCTACACCATGTCACCACAACACCCTGCATCTCATAACCTACACCATGTCACCACAGCTCCCTGCATCTCATAACAACCTACACCATGTCACCACAGCCCCCTGCATCTTATAACAACCTACACCATGTCACCACAGCCCCCTGCATCTCATAACAACCTACACCATGTCACCACAGCCCCCTGCATCTCATAACAACCTACACCATGTCACCACAGCCCCCTGCATCTCATAACAACCTACACCATGTCACCACAGCCCTCTGCATCTCATAACAACCTACACCATGTCACCACAGTCCCCTGCATCTCATAACAACCTACACCATGTCACCACAGCACCCTGCATCTCATAACCTACACCATGTCACCACAGCTCCCTGCATCTCATAACAACCTACACCATGTCACCACAGCTCCCTGCATCTCAAAACAACCTACACCATGTCACCACAGCCCACTGCATCTCATATCCACCTACACCATGTCATCACAGCCCCCTGCATCTCATAACCACCTACCCCATGTCACCACAGCCCCCTGCATCTCATAACAACCTACCCCATGTCACCACTATCCCCTGCATCTCCTAAACTACACCATGTCACCACAGTCCCCTGCATCTCATAACAACCTACACCATGTCACCACTATCCCCTGCATCTCATAACAACCTACACCATGTCACCACAGCACCCTGCATCTCATAACATCCTACACCATGTCACCACAGCCCCCTGCATCTTATAACAACCTACACCATGTCACCACTATCCCCTGCATCTCATAACCTACACCATGTTACCACAGCCCCCCGCATCTCATAACACCCTACACCATGTCACCACAGTCCTCTGCATCTCATAACCTACACCACGTCACCACTATCCCTTGCATCTCATAACCTACACCGTCTCACCACAGCCCCCTGCATCTCATAACCTACACCATGTCACCACAGGCCCCTGCATCTCATAACAACCTACACCATGTCACCACAGTCCCCTGCATCTCATAACAACCTACACCATGTCACCACAGCCCTCTGCATCTCATAACAACCTACACCATGTCACCACAGCACCCTGCATCTCATAACCTACACCATGTCACCACAGCTTCCTGCATCTCATAACAACCTACACCATGTCACCACAGCTCCCTGCATCTCATAACAACCTACACCATGTCGCCATAGCCCCCTGCATCTCATCACAACCTACACCATGTCACCACAGTCCCTTGCATCTCATCACAACCTACACCATGTCACCACAGCCCTCTGCATCTCATAACAACCTACACCATGTCACCACAGTCCCCTGCATCTCATAACAACCTACACCATGTCACCACAGCACCCTGCATCTCATAACCTACACCATGTCACCACAGCTCCCTGCATCTCATAACAACCTACACCATGTCACCACTATCCCCTGCATCTCATAACAACCTACACCATGTCACCACAGCACCCTGCATCTCATAACAACCTACACCATGTCACCACAGCCCCCTGCATCTTATAACAACCTACACCATGTCACCACTATCCCCTGCATCTCATAACCTACACCATCTTACCACAGCCCCCTGCATCTCATAACAACCTACGCCATGTCACCACTATCCCCTGCATCTCATAACAACCTACACCATGTCATCACAGCGCCATGCATCTCATAACAACCTACACCATGTCACCACAGTCCCCTGCATCTCATAACAACCTACACCATGTCACCACAGTTCCCTGCATCTCATAACCACCTACACCATGTCACCACTGCCCCATCCATCTCATAACCACCTACACCATGTCACCACAGTCCCCTGCATCTCATAACACCATATACCATGTCACCACAGCCCCCTGCATCTCATAACCTACACCATGTCACCACGGCCCCCTGCATCTCATAACCACCTACACCATGTCACCACAGCCCCCTGCATCTCATAACCACCTACCCCATGTCACCACTATCCCCTGCATCTCATAACCTACACCATGTCACCACAGTCCCCTGTATCTCATAACAACCTACACCATGTCACCACTATCCCCTGCATCTCATAACAACCTACACCATGTCACCACAGCACCCTGCATCTCATAATGACCTACACCATGTCACCACAGCCCCCTGCATCTTATAACAACCTACACCATGTCACCACTATCCCCTGCATCTCATAACCTACACCATGTTACCACAGCCCCCTGCATCTCATAACACCCTACACCATGTCACCACAGTCCTCTGCATCTCATAACCTACACCACGTCACCACTATCCCTTGCATCTCATAACCTACACCGTCTCACCACAGCCCCCTTCATCTCATAACAACCTACACCATGTCACCACAGGCCCCTGCATCTCATAACATCCTACACCATGTCACCACAGCCCCTGCATCTCATAACAACCTACACCATGTCACCACAGCCCCCTGCATCTCATAACAACCTACACCATGTCACCACAGTCCCCTGCATCTCATAACAACCTACACCATGTCACCACAGCCCCCTTCATCTCATAACAACCTACTCCATGTCACCACAGCCCCCTGCATCTCATAACCTACACCATGTCACCACAGTCCCCTGCATCTCATAACCACCTACACCATGTCACCACAGCCCCCTGCATCTCATAACCACCTACACCATGTCACCACAGCCCCCTGCATCTCATAACAACCTACCCCATGTCACCACTATCCCCTGCATCTCATAACCTACACCATGTCACCACAGTCCCCGGCAACTCATAACAACCTACACCATGTCACCACTACCCCCTGCATCTCATAACAACCTACACCATGTCACCACAGCACCCTGCATCTCATAACAACCTACACCATGTCACCACAGCCCCCTGCATCTTATAACAACCTACACCATGTCACCACTATCCCCTGCATCTCATAACCTACACCATGTTACCACAGCCCCCTGCATCTCATAACACCCTACACCATGTCACCACAGTCCTCTGCATCTCATAACCTACACCACGTCACCACTATCCCTTGCGTCTCATAACCTACACCGTCTCACCACAGCCCCCTGCATCTCATAACCTACACCATGTCACCACAGGCCCTTGCATCTCATAACAACCTACACCATGTCACCACAGTCCCCTGCATCTCATAACAACCTACACCATGTCACCACAGCCCTCTGCATCTCATAACAACCTACACCATGTCACCACAGTCCCCTGCATCTCATAACAACCTACACCATGTCACCACAGTCCCCTGCATCTCATAACAACCTACACCATGTCACCACAACACCCTGCATCTCATAACCTACACCATGTCACCACAGCTCCCTGCATCTCATAACAACCTACACCATGTCACCACAGCTCCCTGCATCTCATAACAACCTACACCATGTCGCCAGAGCCCCCTGCATCTCATAACAACCTACACCATGTCACCACAGTCCCTTGCATCTCATCACAACCTACACCATGTCACCACAGCCCTCTGCATCTCATAACAACTTACACCATGTCACCACAGTCCCCTGCATCTCATAACAACCTACACCATGTCACCACAGCACCCTGCATCTCATAACCTACACCATGTCACCACAGCTCCCTGCATCTCATAACAACCTACGCCATGTCACCACTATCCCCTGCATCTCATAACAACCTACACCATGTCACCACAGCACCCTGCATCTCATAACAACCTACACCATGTCACCACAGCCCCCTGCATCTTATAACAACCTACACCATGTCACCACTATCCCCTGCATCTCATAACGTACACCGTCTCACCACAGCCCCCTGCATCTCATAACAACCTACACCATGTCACCACAACACCCTGCATCTCATAACCTACACCATGTCACCACAGCTCCCTGCATCTCATAACAACCTACACCATGTCACCACAGCCCCCTGCATCTTATAACAACCTACACCATGTCACCACAGCCCCCTGCATCTCATAACAACCTACACCATGTCACCACAGCCCCCTGCATCTCATAACAACCTACACCATGTCACCACAGCCCCCTGCATCTCATAACAACCTACACCATGTCACCACAGCCCTCTGCATCTCATAACAACCTACACCATGTCACCACAGTCCCCTGCATCTCATAACAACCTACACCATGTCACCACAGCACCCTGCATCTCATAACCTACACCATGTCACCACAGCTCCCTGCATCTCATAACAACCTACACCATGTCACCACAGCTCCCTGCATCTCAAAACAACCTACACCATGTCACCACAGCCCACTGCATCTCATATCCACCTACACCATGTCACCACAGCCCCCTGCATCTCATAACCACCTACCCCATGTCACCACAGCCCCCTGCATCTCATAACAACCTACCCCATGTCACCACTATCCCCTGCATCTCCTAACCTACACCATGTCACCACAGTCCCCTGCATCTCGTAACAACCTACACCATGTCACCACTATCCCCTGCATCTCATAACAACCTACACCTTGTCACCACAGCACCCTGCATCTCATAACATCCTACACCATGTCACCACAGCCCCCTGCATCTTATAACAACCTACACCATGTCACCACCATCACCTGCATCTCATAACCTACACCATGTTACCACAGCCCCCCGCATCTCATAACACCCTACACCATGTCACCACAGTCCTCTGCATCTCATAACCTACACCACGTCACCACTATCCCTTGCATCTCATAACCTACACCGTCTCACCACAGCCCCCTGCATCTCATAACCTACACCATGTCACCACAGGCCTCTGCATCTCATAACAACCTACACCATGTCACCACAGTCCCCTGCATCTCATACCAACCTACACCATATCACCACAGCCCTCTGCATCTCATAACAACCTACACCATGTCACCACAGCACCCTGCATCTCATAACCTACACCATGTCACCACAGCTCCCTGCATCTCATAACAACCTACACCATGTCACCACAGCTCCCTGCATCTCATAACAACCTACACCATGTCGCCATAGCCCCCTGCATCTCATAACAACCTACACCATGTCACCACAGTCCCTTGCATCTCATCACAACCTACACCATGTCACCACAGCCCTCTGCATCTCATAACAACCTACACCATGTCACCACAGTCCCCTGCATCTCATAACAACCTACACCATGTCACCACAGCACCCTGCATCTCATAACCTACACCATGTCACCACAGCTCCCTGCATCTCATAACAACCTACACCATGTCACCACTATCCCCTGCATCTCATAACAACCTACAACATGTCACCACAGCACCCTGCATCTCATAACAACCTACACCATGTCACCACAGCCCCCTGCATCTTATAACAACCTACACCATGTCACCACTATCCCCTGCATCTCATAACCTACACCATCTTACCACAGCCCCCTGCATCTCATAACAACCTACACCATGTCACCACTATCCCCTGCATCTCATAACAACCTACACCATGTCACCACAGCTCCCTGCATCTCATAACAACCTACACCATGTCACCACTATCCCCTGCTTCTCATAACAACCTACACCATGTCACCACAGCTCCCTGCATCTCATAACAACCTACACCATGTCTCCACAGCCCCCTGCATCTCATAACGTACACCATGTCACCACAGCTCCCTGCATCTCATAACAACCTACACCATATCACCACAGCCCCCTGCATGTCATAACAACCTACACCATGTCATCACAGCTCCCTGCATCTCATAACAACCTACACCATGGCACCACAGCCCCCTGTATCTCATAACAACCTACACCATGTCACCACAGCCCCCTGCATCTCATAACAACCTACGCCATGTCACCACTATCCCCTGCATCTCATAACAACCTACACCATGTCATCACAGCGCCATGCATCTCATAACAACCTACACCATGTCACCACAGTCCCCTGCATCTCATAACAACCTACACCATGTCACCACAGTTCCCTGCATCTCATAACCACCTACACCATGTCACCACTGCCCCATCCATCTCATAACCACCTACACCATGTCACCACAGTCCCCTGCATCTCATAACACCATATACCATGTCACCACAGCCCTCTGCATCTCATAACCTACACCATGTCACCACGGCCCCCTGCATCTCATAACCACCTACACCATGTCACCACAGCCCCCTGCATCACATAACCACCTACCCCATGTCACCACTATCCCCTGCATCTCATAACCTACACCATGTCACCACAGTCCCCTGTATCTCATAACAACCTACACCATGTCACCACTATCCCCTGCATCTCATAACAACCTACACCATGTCACCACAGCACCCTGCATCTCATAATGACCTACACCATGTCACCACAGCCCCCTGCATCTTATAACAACCTACACCATGTCACCACTATCCCCTGCATCTCATAACCTACACCATGTTACCACAGCCCCCTGCATCTCATAACACCCTACACCATGTCACCACAGTCCTCTGCATCTCATAACCTACACCACGTCACCACTATCCCTTGCATCTCATAACCTACACCGTCTCACCACAGCCCCCTGCATCTCATAACAACCTACACCATGTCACCACAGGCCCCTGCATCTCATAACAACCTACACCATGTCACCACAGCCCCCTGCATCTCATAACAACCTACACCATGTCACCACAGCCCCCTGCATCTCATAACAACCTACACCATGTCACCACAGTCCCCTGCATCTCATAACAACCTACACCATGTCACCACAGCCCCCTTCATCTCATAACAACCTACTCCATGTCACCACAGCCCCCTGCATCTCATAACATACACCATGTTACCACAGTCCCCTGCATCTTATAACCACCTACACCATGTCACCACAGCCCCCTGCATCTCATAACCACCTACACCATGTCACCACAGCCCCCTGCATCTCATAACAACCTACCCCATGTCACCACTATCCCCTGCATCTCATAACCTACACCATGTCACCACAGTCCCCGGCAACTCATAACAACCTACACCATGTCACCACTACCCCCTGCATCTCATAACAACCTACACCATGTCACCACAGCACCCTGCATCTCATAACAACCTACACCATGTCACCACAGCTCCCTGCATCTCAAAACAACCTACACCATGTCACCACAGCCCACTGCATCTCATATCCACCTACACCATGTCACCACAGCCCCCTGCATCTCATAACCACCTACCCCATGTCACCACAGCCCCCTGCATCTCATAACAACCTACCCCATGTCACCACTATCCCCTGCATCTCCTAACCTACACCATGTCACCACAGTCCCCTGCATCTCATAACAACCTACACCATGTCACCACTATCCCCTGCATCTCATAACAACCTACACCATGTCACCACAGCACCCTGCATCTCATAACATCCTACACCATGTCACCACAGCCCCCTGCATCTTATAACAACCTACACCATGTCACCACTATCCCCTGCATCTCATAACCTACACCATGTTACCACAGCCCCCCGCATCTCATAACACCCTACACCATGTCACCACAGTCCTCTGCATCTCATAACCTACACCATGTCACCACTATCCCTTGCATCTCATAACCTACACCGTCTCACCACAGCCCCCTGCATCTCATAACCTACACCATGTCACCACAGGCCCCTGCATCTCATAACAACCTACACCATGTCACCACAGTCCCCTGCATCTCATAACAACCTACACCATGTCACCACAGCCCTCTGCATCTCATAACAACCTACACCATGTCACCACAGCACCCTGCATCTCATAACCTACACCATGTCACCACAGCTCCCTGCATCTCATAACAACCTACACCATGTCACCACAGCTCCCTGCATCTCATAACAACCTACACCATGTCGCCATAGCCCCCTGCATCTCATAACAACCTACACCATGTCACCACAGTCCCTTGCATCTCATCACAACCTACACCATGTCACCACAGCCCTCTGCATCTCATAACAACCTACACCATGTCACCACAGTCCCCTGCATCTCATAACAACCTACACCATGTCACCACAGCACCCTGCATCTCATAACCTACACCATGTCACCACAGCTCCCTGCATCTCATAACAACCTACACCATGTCACCACTATCCCCTGCATCTCATAACAACCTACACCATGTCACCACAGCACCCTGCATCTCATAACAACCTACACCATGTCACCACAGCCCCCTGCATCTTATAACAACCTATACCATGTCACCACTATCCCCTGCATCTCATAACCTACACCGTCTTACCACAGCCCCCTGCATCTCATAACAACCTACACCATGTCACCACTATCCCCTGCATCTCATAACAACCTACACCATGTCACCACAGCTCCCTGCATCTCATAACAACCTACACCATGTCACCACTATCCCCTGCTTCTCATAACAACCTACACCATGTCACCACAGCTCCCTGCATCTCATAACAACCTACACCATGTCTCCACAGCCCCCTGCATCTCATAACGTACACCATGTCACCACAGCTCCCTGCATCTCATAACAACCTACACCATATCACCACAGCCCCCTGCATGTCATAACAACCTACACCATGTCACCACAGCCCCCTGCATCTCATAACAACCTACGCCATGTCACCACTATCCCCTGCATCTCATAACAACCTACACCATGTCATCACAGCGCCATGCATCTCATAACAACCTACACCATGTCACCACAGTCCCCTGCATCTCATAACAACCTACACCATGTCACCACAGTTCCCTGCATCTCATAACCACCTACACCATGTCACCACTGCCCCATCCATCTAATAACCACCTACACCATGTCACCACAGTCCCCTGCATCTCATAACACCATATACCATGTCACCACAGCCCTCTGCATCTCATAACCTACACCATGTCACCACGGCCCCCTGCATCTCATAACCACCTACACCATGTCACCACAGCCCCCTGCATCTCATAACCACCTACCCCATGTCACCACTATCCCCTGCATCTCATAACCTACACCATGTCACCACAGTCCCCTGTATCTCATAACAACCTACACCATGTCACCACTATCCCCTGCATCTCATAACAACCTACACCATGTCACCACAGCACCCTGCATCTCATAATGACCTACACCATGTCACCACAGCCCCCTGCATCTTATAACAACCTACACCATGTCACCACTATCCCCTGCATCTCATAACCTACACCATGTTACCACAGCCCCCTGCATCTCATAACACCCTACACCATGTCACCACAGTCCTCTGCATCTCATAACCTACACCACGTCACCACTATCCCTTGCATCTCATAACCTACACCGTCTCACCACAGCCCCCTGCATCTCATAACAACCTACACCATGTCACCACAGGCCCCTGCATCTCATAACAACCTACACCATGTCACCACAGCCCCCTGCATCTCATAACAACCTACACCATGTCACCACAGCCCCCTGCATCTCATAACAACCTACACCATGTCACCACAGTCCCCTGCATCTCATAACAACCTACACCATGTCACCACAGCCCCCTTCATCTCATAACAACCTACTCCATGTCACCACAGCCCCCTGCATCTCATAACCTACACCATGTCACCACAGTCCCCTGCATCTTATAACCACCTACACCATGTCACCACAGCCCCCTGCATCTCATAACCACCTACACCATGTCACCACAGCCCCCTGCATCTCATAACAACCTACCCCATGTCACCACTATCCCCTGCATCTCATAACCTACACCATGTCACCACAGTCCCCGGCAACTCATAACAACCTACACCATGTCACCACTACCCCCTGCATCTCATAACAACCTACACCATGTCACCACAGCACCCTGCATCTCATAACAACCTACACCATGTCACCACAGCCCCCTGCATCTTATAACAACCTACACCATGTCACCACTATCCCCTGCATCTCATAACCTACACCATGTTACCACAGCCCCCTGCATCTCATAACACCCTACACCATGTCACCACAGTCCTCTGCATCTCATAACCTACACCACGTCACCACTATCCCTTGCATCTCATAACCTACACCGTCTCACCACAGCCCCCTGCATATCATAACCTACACCATGTCACCACAGGCCCTTGCATCTCATAACAACCTACACCATGTCACCACAGTCCCCTGCATCTCATAACAACCTACACCATGTCACCACAGCCCTCTGCATCTCATAACAACCTACACCATGTCACCACAGTCCCCTGCATCTCATAACAACCTACACCATGTCACCACAACACCCTGCATCTCATAACCTACACCATGTCACCACAGCTCCCTGCATCTCATAACAACCTACACCATGTCACCACAGCTCCCTGCATCTCATAACAACCTACACCATGTCGCCACAGCCCCCTGCATCTCATAACAACCTACACCATGTCACCACAGTCCCTTGCATCTCATCACAACCTACACCATGTCACCACAGCCCTCTGCATCTCATCACAACCTACACCATGTCACCACAGTCCCCTGCATCTCATCACAACCTACACCATGTCACCACAGCACCCTGCATCTCATAACCTACACCATGTCACCACAGCTCCCTGCATCTCATAACAACCTACACCATGTCACCACTATCCCCTGCATCTCATAACAACCTACACCATGTCACCACAGCACCCTGCATCTCATAACAACCTACACCATGTCACCACAGCCCCCTGCATCTTATAACAACCTACACCATGTCACCACTATCCCCTGCATCTCATAACCTACACCGTCTCACCACAGCCCCCTGCATCTCATAACAACCTACACCATGTCACCACAACACCCTGCATCTCATAACCTACACCATGTCACCACAGCTCCCTGCATCTCATAACAACCTACACCATGTCACCACAGCCCCCTGCATCTCATACAACCTACACCATGTCACCACAGCCCCCTGCATCTCATAACAACCTACACCATGTCACCACAGCCCCCTGCATCTCATAACAACCTACACCATGTCACCACAGCCCTCTGCATCTCATAACAACCTACACCATGTCACCACAGTCCCCTGCATCTCATAACAACCTACACCATGTCACCACAGCACCCTGCATCTCATAACCTACACCATGTCACCACAGCTCCCTGCATCTCATAACAACCTACACCATGTCACCACAGCTCCTTGCATCTCATAACAACCTACACCATGTCACCACAGCCCACTGCATCTCATAACAACCTACACCATGTCACCACAGTCCCTTGCATCTCATAACAACCTACACCATGTCACCACAGCCCTCTGCATCTCATAACAACCTACACCATGTCACCACAGTCCCCTGCATCTCATAACACCCTACACCATGTCACCACAGTCCTCTGCATCTCATAACCTACACCACGTCACCACTATCCCTTGCATCTCATAACCTACACCATGTCACCACAGCTCCCTGCATCTCATAACAACCTACACCATGTCATCACAGTCCCCTGCATCTCATAACACCCTACACCATGTCACCACAGCCCCCTGCATCTCATAACCTACACCATGTCACCACAGCCCCCTGCATCTCATAACCACCTACACCATGTCACCACAGTTCCCTGCATCTCATAACCACCTACACCATGTCACCACTGCCCCCTGCATCTCATAACCACCTACACCATGTCACCACAGTCCCCTGCATCTCATAACACCATACACCATGTCACCACAGCCCCCTGCATCTCATAACCTACACCATGTCACCACAGCCCCCTGCATCTCATAACCACCTACCCCATGTCACCACAGCCCCCTGTATCTCATAACCACCTACCCCATGTCACCACTATCCCCTGCATCTCATAACCTACACCATGTTACCACAGCCCCCTGCATCTCATAACACCCTACACCATGTCACCACAGTCCTCTGCATCTCATAACCTACACCACGTCACCACTATCCCTTGCATCTCATAACCTACACCGTCTCACCACAGCCCCCTGCATCTCATAACAACCTACACCATGTCACCACAGGCCCCTGCATCTCATAACAACCTACACCATGTCACCACAGCTCCCTGCATCTCATAACAACCTACACCATGTCACCACAGCCCCCTGCATCTCATAACAACCTACACCATGTCACCACAGCTCCCTGCATCTCATAACAACCTACACCATGTCACCACAGCCCCCTGCATGTCATAACAACCTACACCATGTCATCACAGCTCCCTGCATCTCATAACAACCTACACCATGTCACCACAGCCCCCTGTATCTCATAACAACCTACACCATGTCACCACAGCCCCCTGCATCTCATAACAACCTACGCCATGTCACCACTATCCCCTGCATCTCATAACAACCTATGCCATGTCACCACAGCCCCATGCATCTCATAACAACCTACACCATGTCACCACAGTCCCCTGCATCTCATAACACCCTGCACCATGTCACCACAGTCCCCTGCATCTCATAACACCCTACACCATGTCACCACAGTCCTCTGCATCTCATAACCTACACCGTCTCACCACAGCCCCCTGCATCTCATAACACCCTACACCATGTCACCACAGCCCCCTGCATCTCATAACCTACACCATGTCACCACAGCCCCCTGCATCTCATAACCACCTACACCATGTCACCACAGTTCCCTGCATCTCATAACCACCTACACCATGTCACCACTACCCCCTGCATCTCATAACCACCTACACCATGTCACCACAGTCCCCTGCATCTCATAACACCATACACCATGTCACCACAGCCCCCTGCATCTCATAACCTACACCATGTCACCACAGCCCCCTGCATCTCATAACCACCTACACCATGTCACCACAGCCCCCTGCATCTCATAACCACCTACCCCATGTCACCACTATCCCCTGCATCTCATAACCTACACCATGTCACCACAGTCCCCTGCATCTCATAACAACCTACACCAAGTCACCACTATCCCCTGCATCTCATAACAACCTACACCATGTCACCACAGCACCCTGCATCTCATAATAACCTACACCATGTCACCACAGCCCCCTGCATCTTATAACAACCTACACCATGTCACCACTATCCCCTGCATCTCATAACCTACACCATGTTACCACAGCCCCCTGCATCTCATAACACCCTACACCATGTCACCACAGTCCTCTGCATCTCATAACCTACACCACGTCACCACTATCCCTTGCATCTCATAACCTACACCATCTCACCACAGCCCCCTGCATCTCATAACAACCTACACCATGTCACCACAGCCCTCTGCATCTCATAACAACCTACACCATGTCACCACAGTCCCCTGCATCTCATAACAACCTACAGCATGTCACCACAGCACCCTGCATCTCATAACCTACACCATGTCACCACAGCTCCCTGCATCTCATAACAACCTACACCATGTCACCACAGCTTCCTGCATCTCATAACAACCTACACCATGTCACCACAGCCCCCTGCATCTCATAACAACCTAGACCATGTCACCACAGTCCCTTGCTTCTCATAACAACCTACACCATGTCACCACAGCCCTCTGCATCTCATAACAACCTACACCATGTCACCACAGTCCCCTGCATCTCATAACAACCTACACCATGTCACCACAGCACCCTGCATCTCATAACCTACACCATGTCACCACAGCTCCCTGCATCTCATAACAACCTACACCATGTCACCACTATCCCCTGCATCTCATAACAACCTACACCATGTCACCACAGCACCCTGCATCTCATAACAACCTACACCATGTCATCACAGCTCCCTGCATCTCATAACAACCTACACCATGTCACCACAGCCCCCTGTATCTCATAACAACCTACACCATGTCACCACAGCCCCCTGCATCTCATAACAACCTACGCCATGTCACCACTATCCCCTGCATCTCTTAACAACCTACGCCATGTCACCACAGCCCCATGCATCTCATAACAACCTACGCCATTTCACCACAGTCCCCTGCATCTCATAACAACCTGCACCATGTCACCACAGTCCCCTGCATCTCATAACACCCTAAACCATGTCACCACAGTCCTCTGCATCTCATAACCTACACCGTCTCACCACAGCCCCCTGCATCTCATAACAACCTACACCATGTCACCACAGTCCCCTGCATCTCATAACACCCTACACCATGTCACCACAGCCCCCTGCATCTCATAACCTACACCATGTCACCACAGCCCCCTGCATCTCATAACAACCTACACCATGTCACCACAGTTCCCTGCATCTCATAACCACGTACACCATGTCACCACTACCCACTGCATCTCATAACAACCTATGCCATGTCACCACAGCCCCCTGCATCTTATAACAACCTACACCATGTCACCACTATCCCCTGCATCTCATAACCTACACCGTCTTACCACGGCCCCCTGCATCTCATAACAACCTACACCATGTCACCACTATCCCCTGCATCTCATAACAACCTACACCATGTCACCACAGCTCCCTGCATCTCATAACAACCTACACCATGTCACCACTATCCCCTGCTTCTCATAACAACCTACACCATGTCACCACAGCTCCCTGCATCTCATAACAACCTACACCATGTCTCCACAGCCCCCTGCATCTCATAACGTACACCATGTCACCACAGCTCCCTGCATCTCATAACAACCTACACCATATCACCACAGCCCCCTGCATGTCATAACAACCTACACCATGTCATCACAGCTCCCTGCATCTCATAACAACCTACACCATGTCACCACAGCCCCTGTATCTCATAACAACCTACACCATGTCACCACAGCCCCCTGCATCTCATAACAACCTACGCCATGTCACCACTATCCCCTGCATCTCATAACAACCTACACCATGTCATCACAGCGCCATGCATCTCATAACAACCTACACCATGTCACCACAGTCCCCTGCATCTCATAACAACCTACACCATGTCACCACAGTTCCCTGCATCTCATAACCACCTACACCATGTCACCACTGCCCCATCCATCTCATAACCACCTACACCATGTCACCACAGTCCCCTGCATCTCATAACACCATATACCATGTCACCACAGCCCTCTGCATCTCATAACCTACACCATGTCACCACGGCCCCCTGCATCTCATAACCACCTACACCATGTCACCACAGCCCCCTGCATCTCATAACCACCTACCCCATGTCACCACTATCCCCTGCATCTCATAACCTACACCATGTCACCACAGTCCCCTGTATCTCATAACAACCTAAACCATGTCACCACTATCCCCTGCATCTCATAACAACCTACACCATGTCAAAACAGCACCCTGCATCTCATAATGACCTACACCATGTCACCACAGCCCCCTGCATCTTATAACAACCTACACCATGTCACCACTATCCCCTGCATCTCATAACCTACACCATGTTACCACAGCCCCCTGCATCTCATAACACCCTACACCATGTCACCACAGTCCTCTGCATCTCATAACCTACACCACGTCACCACTATCCCTTGCATCTCATAACCTACACCGTCTCACCACAGCCCCCTGCATCTCATAACAACCTACACCATGTCACCACAGGCCCCTGCATCTCATAACAACCTACACCATGTCACCACAGCCCCCTGCATCTCATAACAACCTACACCATGTCACCACAGCCCCCTGCATCTCATAACAACCTACACCATGTCACCACAGTCCCCTGCATCTCATAACAACCTACACCATGTCACCACAGCCCCCTTCATCTCATAACAACCTACTCCATGTCACCACAGCCCCCTGCATCTCATAACCTACACCATGTCACCACAGTCCCCTGCATCTTATAACCACCTACACCATGTCACCACAGCCCCCTGCATCTCATAACCACCTACACCATGTCACCACAGCCCCCTGCATCTCATAACAACCTACCCCATGTCACCACTATCCCCTGCATCTCATAACCTACACCATGTCACCACAGTCCCCGGCAACTCATAACAACCTACACCATGTCACCACTACCCCCTGCATCTCATAACAACCTACACCATGTCACCACAGCACCCTGCATCTCATAACAACCTACACCATGTCACCACAGCCCCCTGCATCTTATAACAACCTACACCATGTCACCACTATCCCCTGCATCTCATAACCTACACCATGTTACCACAGCCCCCTGCATCTCATAACACCCTACACCATGTCACCACAGTCCTCTGCATCTCATAACCTACACCACGTCACCACTATCCCTTGCATCTCATAACCTACACCGTCTCACCACAGCCCCCTGCATCTCATAACCTACACCATGTCACCACAGGCCCTTGCATCTCATAACAACCTACACCATGTCACCACAGTCCCCTGCATCTCATAACAACCTACACCATGTCACCACAGCCCTCTGCATCTCATAACAACCTACACCATGTCACCACAGTCCCCTGCATCTCATAACAACCTACACCATGTCACCACAACACCCTGCATCTCATAACCTACACCATGTCACCACAGCTCCCTGCATCTCATAACAACCTACACCATGTCACCACAGCTCCCTGCATCTCATAACAACCTACACCATGTCGCCACAGCCCCCTGCATCTCATCACAACCTACACCATGTCACCACAGTCCCTTGCATCTCATCACAACCTACACCATGTCACCACAGCCCTCTGCATCTCATCACAACCTACACCATGTCACCACAGTCCACTGCATCTCATCACAACCTACACCATGTCACCACAGCACCCTGCATCTCATAACCTACACCATGTCACCACAGCTCCCTGCATCTCATAACAACCTACACCATGTCACCACTATCCCCTGCATCTCATAACAACCTACACCATGTCACCACAGCACCCTGCATCTCATAACAACCTACACCATGTCACCACACCCCCTGCATCTTATAACAACCTACACCATGTCACCACTATCCCCTGCATCTCATAACCTACACCATGTCACCACTATCCCCTGCATCTCATAACAACCTACACCATGTCACCACAGCACCCTGCATCTCATAACAACCTACACCATGTCATCACAGCTCCCTGCATCTCATAACAACCTACACCATGTCACCACAGCCCCCTGTATCTCATAACAACCTACACCATGTCACCACAGCCCCCTGCATCTCATAACAACCTACGCCATGTCACCACTATCCCCTGCATCTCTTAACAACCTACGCCATGTCACCACAGCCCCATGCATCTCATAACAACCTACGCCATTTCACCACAGTCCCCTGCATCTCATAACAACCTGCACCATGTCACCACAGTCCCCTGCATCTCATAACACCCTAAACCATGTCACCACAGTCCTCTGCATCTCATAACCTACACCGTCTCACCACAGCCCCCTGCATCTCATAACAACCTACACCATGTCACCACAGTCCCCTGCATCTCATAACACCCTACACCATGTCACCACAGCCCCCTGCATCTCATAACCTACACCATGTCACCACAGCCCCCTGCATCTCATAACAACCTACACCATGTCACCACAGTTCCCTGCATCTCATAACCACGTACACCATGTCACCACTACCCACTGCATCTCATAACAACCTATGCCATGTCACCACAGCCCCCTGCATCTTATAACAACCTACACCATGTCACCACTATCCCCTGCATCTCATAACCTACACCGTCTTACCACGGCCCCCTGCATCTCATAACAACCTACACCATGTCACCACTATCCCCTGCATCTCATAACAACCTACACCATGTCACCACAGCTCCCTGCATCTCATAACAACCTACACCATGTCACCACTATCCCCTGCTTCTCATAACAACCTACACCATGTCACCACAGCTCCCTGCATCTCATAACAACCTACACCATGTCTCCACAGCCCCCTGCATCTCATAACGTACACCATGTCACCACAGCTCCCTGCATCTCATAACAACCTACACCATATCACCACAGCCCCCTGCATGTCATAACAACCTACACCATGTCATCACAGCTCCCTGCATCTCATAACAACCTACACCATGTCACCACAGCCCCCTGTATCTCATAACAACCTACACCATGTCACCACAGCCCCCTGCATCTCATAACAACCTACGCCATGTCACCACTATCCCCTGCATCTCATAACAACCTACACCATGTCATCACAGCGCCATGCATCTCATAACAACCTACACCATGTCACCACAGTCCCCTGCATCTCATAACAACCTACACCATGTCACCACAGTTCCCTGCATCTCATAACCACCTACACCATGTCACCACTGCCCCATCCATCTCATAACCACCTACACCATGTCACCACAGTCCCCTGCATCTCATAACACCATATACCATGTCACCACAGCCCTCTGCATCTCATAACCTACACCATGTCACCACGGCCCCCTGCATCTCATAACCACCTACACCATGTCACCACAGCCCCCTGCATCTCATAACCACCTACCCCATGTCACCACTATCCCCTGCATCTCATAACCTACACCATGTCACCACAGTCCCCTGTATCTCATAACAACCTAAACCATGTCACCACTATCCCCTGCATCTCATAACAACCTACACCATGTCAAAACAGCACCCTGCATCTCATAATGACCTACACCATGTCACCACAGCCCCCTGCATCTTATAACAACCTACACCATGTCACCACTATCCCCTGCATCTCATAACCTACACCATGTTACCACAGCCCCCTGCATCTCATAACACCCTACACCATGTCACCACAGTCCTCTGCATCTCATAACCTACACCACGTCACCACTATCCCTTGCATCTCATAACCTACACCGTCTCACCACAGCCCCCTGCATCTCATAACAACCTACACCATGTCACCACAGGCCCCTGCATCTCATAACAACCTACACCATGTCACCACAGCCCCCTGCATCTCATAACAACCTACACCATGTCACCACAGCCCCCTGCATCTCATAACAACCTACACCATGTCACCACAGTCCCCTGCATCTCATAACAACCTACACCATGTCACCACAGCCCCCTTCATCTCATAACAACCTACTCCATGTCACCACAGCCCCCTGCATCTCATAACCTACACCATGTCACCACAGTCCCCTGCATCTTATAACCACCTACACCATGTCACCACAGCCCCCTGCATCTCATAACCACCTACACCATGTCACCACAGCCCCCTGCATCTCATAACAACCTACCCCATGTCACCACTATCCCCTGCATCTCATAACCTACACCATGTCACCACAGTCCCCGGCAACTCATAACAACCTACACCATGTCACCACTACCCCCTGCATCTCATAACAACCTACACCATGTCACCACAGCACCCTGCATCTCATAACAACCTACACCATGTCACCACAGCCCCCTGCATCTTATAACAACCTACACCATGTCACCACTATCCCCTGCATCTCATAACCTACACCATGTTACCACAGCCCCCTGCATCTCATAACACCCTACACCATGTCACCACAGTCCTCTGCATCTCATAACCTACACCACGTCACCACTATCCCTTGCATCTCATAACCTACACCGTCTCACCACAGCCCCCTGCATCTCATAACCTACACCATGTCACCACAGGCCCTTGCATCTCATAACAACCTACACCATGTCACCACAGTCCCCTGCATCTCATAACAACCTACACCATGTCACCACAGCCCTCTGCATCTCATAACAACCTACACCATGTCACCACAGTCCCCTGCATCTCATAACAACCTACACCATGTCACCACAACACCCTGCATCTCATAACCTACACCATGTCACCACAGCTCCCTGCATCTCATAACAACCTACACCATGTCACCACAGCTCCCTGCATCTCATAACAACCTACACCATGTCGCCACAGCCCCCTGCATCTCATCACAACCTACACCATGTCACCACAGTCCCTTGCATCTCATCACAACCTACACCATGTCACCACAGCCCTCTGCATCTCATCACAACCTACACCATGTCACCACAGTCCCCTGCATCTCATCACAACCTACACCATGTCACCACAGCACCCTGCATCTCATAACCTACACCATGTCACCACAGCTCCCTGCATCTCATAACAACCTACACCATGTCACCACTATCCCCTGCATCTCATAACAACCTACACCATGTCACCACAGCACCCTGCATCTCATAACAACCTACACCATGTCACCACAGCCCCCTGCATCTTATAACAACCTACACCATGTCACCACTATCCCCTGCATCTCATAACCTACACCGTCTCACCACAGCCCCCTGCATCTCATAACAACCTACACCATGTCACCACAACACCCTGCATCTCATAACCTACACCATGTCACCACAGCTCCCTGCATCTCATAACAACCTACACCATGTCACCACAGCCCCCTGCATCTCATACAACCTACACCATGTCACCACAGCCCCCTGCATCTCATAACAACCTACACCATGTCACCACAGCCCCCTGCATCTCATAACAACCTACACCATGTCACCACAGCCCCCTGCATCTCATAACAACCTACACCATGTCACCACAGCCCTCTGCATCTCATAACAACCTACACCATGTCACCACAGTCCCCTGCATCTCATAACAACCTACACCATGTCACCACAGCACCCTGCATCTCATAACCTACACCATGTCACCACAGCTCCCTGCATCTCATAACAACCTACACCATGTCACCACAGCTCCCTGCATCTCATAACAACCTACACCATGTCACCACAGCCCACTGCATCTCATAACAACCTACACCATGTCACCACAGTCCCTTGCATCTCATAACAACCTACACCATGTCACCACAGCCCTCTGCATCTCATAACAACCTACACCATGTCACCACAGTCCCCTGCATCTCATAACACCCTACACCATGTCACCACAGTCCTCTGCATCTCATAACCTACACCACGTCACCACTATCCCTTGCATCTCATAACCTACACCATGTCACCACAGCTCCCTGCATCTCATAACAACCTACACCATATCATCACAGTCCCCTGCATCTCATAACACCCTACACCATGTCACCACAGCCCCCTGCATCTCATAACCTACACCATGTCACCACAGCCCCCTGCATCTCATAACAACCTACACCATGTCACCACAGTTCCCTGCATCTCATAACCACCTACACCATGTCACCACTGCCCCCTGCATCTCATAACCACCTACACCATGTTACCACAGTCCCCTGCATCTCATAACACCATACACCATGTCACCACAGCCCCCTGCATCTCATAACCTACACCATGTCACCACAGCCCCCTGCATCTCATAACCACCTACCCCATGTCACCACAGCCCCCTGCATCTCATAACCACCTACCCCATGTCACCACTATCCCCTGCATCTCATAACCTACACCATGTCACCACAGTCCCCTGCATCTCATGACAACCTACACCATGTCACCACTATCCCCTGCATCTCATAACAACCTACACCATGTCACCACAGCACCCTGCATCTCATAATAACCTACACCATGTCACCACAGCCCCCTGCATCTTATAACAACCTACACCATGTCACCACTATCCCCTGCATCTCATAACCTACACCATGTTACCACAGCCCCCTGCATCTCATAACACCCTACACCATGTCACCACAGTCCTCTGCATCTCATAACCTACACCACGTCACCACTATCCCTTGCATCTCATAACCTACACCGTCTCACCACAGCCCCCTGCATCTCATAACAACCTACACCATGTCACCACAGGCCCCTGCATCTCATAACAACCTCCACCATGTCACCACAGCTCCCTGCATCTCATAACAACCTACACCATGTCACCACAGCCCCCTGCATCTCATAACAACCTACACCATGTCACCACAGCTCCCTGCATCTCATAACAACCTACACCATGTCACCACAGCCCCCTGCATGTCATAACAACCTACACCATGTCATCACAGCTCCCAGCATCTCATAACAACCTACACCATGTCACCACAGCCCCCTGTATCTCATAACAACCTACACCATGTCACCACAGCCCCCTGCATCTCATAACAACCTACGCCATGTCACCACTATCCCCTGCATCTCATAACAACCTATGCCATGTCACCACAGCCCCATGCATCTCATAACAACCTACACCATGTCACCACAGTCCCCTGCATCTCATAACAACCTACACCATGTCACCACAGCCCCCTGCATCTCATACAACCTACACCATGTCACCACAGCCCCCTGCATCTCATAACAACCTACACCATGTCACCACAGCCCCCTGCATCTCATAACAACCTACACCATGTCACCACAGCCCCCTGCATCTCATAACAACCTACACCATGTCACCACAGCCCTCTGCATCTCATAACAACCTACACCATGTCACCACAGTCCCCTGCATCTCATAACAACCTACACCATGTCACCACAGCACCCTGCATCTCATAACCTACACCATGTCACCACAGCTCCCTGCATCTCATAACAACCTACACCATGTCACCACAGCTCCCTGCATCTCATAACAACCTACACCATGTCACCACAGCCCACTGCATCTCATAACAACCTACACCATGTCACCACAGTCCCTTGCATCTCATAACAACCTACACCATGTCACCACAGCCCTCTGCATCTCATAACAACCTACACCATGTCACCACAGTCCCCTGCATCTCATAACACCCTACACCATGTCACCACAGTCCTCTGCATCTCATAACCTACACCACGTCACCACTATCCCTTGCATCTCATAACCTACACCATGTCACCACAGCTCCCTGCATCTCATAACAACCTACACCATATCATCACAGTCCCCTGCATCTCATAACACCCTACACCATGTCACCACAGCCCCCTGCATCTCATAACCTACACCATGTCACCACAGCCCCCTGCATCTCATAACAACCTACACCATGTCACCACAGTTCCCTGCATCTCATAACCACCTACACCATGTCACCACTGCCCCCTGCATCTCATAACCTACACCATGTCACCACAGCCCCCTGCATCTCATAACCACCTACCCCATGTCACCACAGCCCCCTGCATCTCATAACCACCTACCCCATGTCACCACTATCCCCTGCATCTCATAACCTACACCATGTCACCACAGTCCCCCGCATCTCATGACAACCTACACCATGTCACCACTATCCCCTGCATCTCATAACAACCTACACCATGTCACCACAGCACCCTGCATCTCATAATAACCTACACCATATCACCACAGCCCCCTGCATCTTATAACAACCTACACCATGTCACCACTATCCCCTGCATCTCATAACCTACACCATGTTACCACAGCCCCCTGCATCTCATAACACCCTACACCATGTCACCACAGTCCTCTGCATCTCATAACCTACACCACGTCACCACTATCCCTTGCATCTCATAACCTACACCGTCTCACCACAGCCCCCTGCATCTCATAACAACCTACACCATGTCACCACAGGCCCCTGCATCTCATAACAACCTACACCATGTCACCACAGCTCCCTGCATCTCATAACAACCTACACCATGTCACCACAGCCCCCTGCATCTCATAACAACCTACACCATGTCACCACAGCTCCCTGCATCTCATAACAACCTACACCATGTCACCACAGCCCCCTGCATGTCATAACAACCTACACCATGTCATCACAGCTCCCTGCATCTCATAACAACCTACACCATGTCACCACAGCCCCCTGTATCTCATAACAACCTACACCATGTCACCACAGCCCCCTGCATCTCATAACAACCTACGCCATGTCACCACTATCCCCTGCATCTCATAACAACCTATGCCATGTCACCACAGCCCCATGCATCTCATAACAACCTACGCCATTTCACCACAGTCCCCTGCATCTCATAACACCCTACACCATGTCACCACAGTCCTCTGCATCTCATAACCTACACCGTCTCACCACAGCCCCCTGCATCTCATAACACCCTACACCATGTCACCACAGCCCCCTGCATCTCATAACCTACACCATGTCACCACAGCCCCCTGCATCTCATAACCACCTACACCATGTCACCACAGTTCCCTGCATCTCATAACCACCTACACCATGTCACCACTACCCCCTGCATCTCATAACCACCTACACCATGTCACCACAGTCCCCTGCATCTCATAACACCATACACCATGTCACCACAGCCCCCTGCATCTCATAACCTACACCGTGTCACCACAGCCCCCTGCATCTCATAACCACCTACACCATGTCACCACAGCCCCCTGCATCTCATAACCACCTACCCCATGTCACCACTATCCCCTGCATCTCATAACCTACACCATGTCACCACAGTCCCCTGCATCTCATAACAACCTACACCAAGTCACCACTATCCCCTGCATCTCATAACAACCTACACCATGTCACCACAGCACCCTGCATCTCATAATAACCTACACCATGTCACCACAGCCCCCTGCATCTTATAACAACCTACACCATGTCACCACTATCCCCTGCATCTCATAACCTACACCATGTTACCACAGCCCCCTGCATCTCATAACACCCTACACCATGTCACCACAGTCCTCTGCATCTCATAACCTACACCACGTCACCACTATCCCTTGCATCTCATAACCTACACCATCTCACCACAGCCCCCTGCATCTCATAACAACCTACACCATGTCACCACAGCCCTCTGCATCTCATAACAACCTACACCATGTCACCACAGTCCCCTGCATCTCATAACAACCTACAGCATGTCACCACAGCACCCTGCATCTCATAACCTACACCATGTCACCACAGCTCCCTGCATCTCATAACAACCTACACCATGTCACCACAGCTTCCTGCATCTCATAACAACCTACACCATGTCACCACAGCCCCCTGCATCTCATAACAACCTAGACCATGTCACCACAGTCCCTTGCTTCTCATAACAACCTACACCATGTCACCACAGCCCTCTGCATCTCATAACAACCTACACCATGTCACCACAGTCCCCTGCATCTCATAACAACCTACACCATGTCACCACAGCACCCTGCATCTCATAACCTACACCATGTCACCACAGCTCCCTGCATCTCATAACAACCTACACCATGTCACCACTATCCCCTGCATCTCATAACAACCTACACCATGTCACCACAGCACCCTGCATCTCATAACAACCTACACCATGTCACCACAGCCCCCTGCATCTTATAACAACCTACACCATGTCACCACTATCCCCTGCATCTCATAACCTACACCGTCTCACCACAGCCCCCTGCATCTCATAACAACCTACACCATGTCACCACAACACCCTGCATCTCATAACCTACACCATGTCACCACAGCTCCCTGCATCTCATAACAACCTACACCATGTCACCACAGCCCCCTGCATCTCATACAACCTACACCATGTCACCACAGCCCCCTGCATCTCATAACAACCTACACCATGTCACCACAGCCCCCTGCATCTCATAACAACCTACACCATGTCACCACAGCCCCCTGCATCTCATAACAACCTACACCATGTCACCACAGCCCTCTGCATCTCATAACAACCTACACCATGTCACCACAGTCCCCTGCATCTCATAACAACCTACACCATGTCACCACAGCACCCTGCATCTCATAACCTACACCATGTCACCACAGCTCCCTGCATCTCATAACAACCTACACCATGTCACCACAGCTCCCTGCATCTCATAACAACCTACACCATGTCACCACAGCCCACTGCATCTCATAACAACCTACACCATGTCACCACAGTCCCTTGCATCTCATAACAACCTACACCATGTCACCACAGCCCTCTGCATCTCATAACAACCTACACCATGTCACCACAGTCCCCTGCATCTCATAACACCCTACACCATGTCACCACAGTCCTTTGCATCTCATAACCTACACCACGTCACCACTATCCCTTGCATCTCATAACCTACACCATGTCACCACAGCTTCCTGCATCTCATAACAACCTACACCATATCATCACAGTCCCCTGCATCTCATAACACCCTACACCATGTCACCACAGCCCCCTGCATCTCATAACCTACACCATGTCACCACAGCCCCCTGCATCTCATAACAACCTACACCATGTCACCACAGTTCCCTGCATCTCATAACCACCTACACCATGTCACCACTGCCCCCTGCATCTCATAACCACCTACACCATGTCACCACAGTCCCCTGCATCTCATAACACCATACACCATGTCACCACAGCCCCCTGCATCTCATAACCTACACCATGTCACCACAGCCCCCTGCATCTCATAACCACCTACCCCATGTCACCACAGCCCCCTGCATCTCATAACCACCTACCCCATGTCACCACTATCCCCTGCATCTCATAACCTACACCATGTCACCACAGTCCCCTGCATCTCATGACAACCTACAACATGTCACCACTATCCCCTGCATCTCATAACAACCTACACCATGTCACCACAGCACCCTGCATCTCATAATAACCTACACCATGTCACCACAGCCCCCTGCATCTTATAACAACCTACACCATGTCACCACTATCCCCTGCATCTCATAACCTACACCATGTTACCACAGCCCCCTGCATCTCATAACACCCTACACCATGTCACCACAGTCCTCTGCATCTCATAACCTACACCACGTCACCACTATCCCTTGCATCTCATAACCTACACCGTCTCACCACAGCCCCCTGCATCTCATAACAACCTACACCATGTCACCACAGGCCCCTGCATCTCATAACAACCTCCACCATGTCACCACAGCTCCCTGCATCTCATAACAACCTACACCATGTCACCACAGCCCCCTGCATCTCATAACAACCTACACCATGTCACCACAGCTCCCTGCATCTCATAACAACCTACACCATGTCATCACAGCTCCCAGCATCTCATAACAACCTACACCATGTCACCACAGCCCCCTGTATCTCATAACAACCTACACCATGTCACCACAGCCCCCTGCATCTCATAACAACCTACGCCATGTCACCACTATCCCCTGCATCTCATAACAACCTATGCCATGTCACCACAGCCCCATGCATCTCATAACAACCTACACCATGTCACCACAGTCCCCTGCATCTCATAACAACCTACACCATGTCACCACAGCCCCCTGCATCTCATACAACCTACACCATGTCACCACAGCCCCCTGCATCTCATAACAACCTACACCATGTCACCACAGCCCCCTGCATCTCATAACAACCTACACCATGTCACCACAGCCCCCTGCATCTCATAACAACCTACACCATGTCACCACAGCCCTCTGCATCTCATAACAACCTACACCATGTCACCACAGTCCCCTGCATCTCATAACAACCTACACCATGTCACCACAGCACCCTGCATCTCATAACCTACACCATGTCACCACAGCTCCCTGCATCTCATAACAACCTACACCATGTCACCACAGCTCCCTGCATCTCATAACAACCTACACCATGTCACCACAGCCCACTGCATCTCATAACAACCTACACCATGTCACCACAGTCCCTTGCATCTCATAACAACCTACACCATGTCACCACAGCCCTCTGCATCTCATAACAACCTACACCATGTCACCACAGTCCCCTGCATCTCATAACACCCTACACCATGTCACCACAGTCCTCTGCATCTCATAACCTACACCACGTCACCACTATCCCTTGCATCTCATAACCTACACCATGTCACCACAGCTCCCTGCATCTCATAACAACCTACACCATATCATCACAGTCCCCTGCATCTCATAACACCCTACACCATGTCACCACAGCCCCCTGCATCTCATAACCTACACCATGTCACCACAGCCCCCTGCATCTCATAACAACCTACACCATGTCACCACAGTTCCCTGCATCTCATAACCACCTACACCATGTCACCACTGCCCCCTGCATCTCATAACCTACACCATGTCACCACAGCCCCCTGCATCTCATAACCACCTACCCCATGTCACCACAGCCCCCTGCATCTCATAACCACCTACCCCATGTCACCACTATCCCCTGCATCTCATAACCTACACCATGTCACCACAGTCCCCTGCATCTCATGACAACCTACACCATGTCACCACTATCCCCTGCATCTCATAACAACCTACACCATGTCACCACAGCACCCTGCATCTCATAATAACCTACACCATATCACCACAGCCCCCTGCATCTTATAACAACCTACACCATGTCACCACTATCCCCTGCATCTCATAACCTACACCATGTTACCACAGCCCCCTGCATCTCATAACACCCTACACCATGTCACCACAGTCCTCTGCATCTCATAACCTACACCACGTCACCACTATCCCTTGCATCTCATAACCTACACCGTCTCACCACAGCCCCCTGCATCTCATAACAACCTACACCATGTCACCACAGGCCCCTGCATCTCATAACAACCTACACCATGTCACCACAGCTCCCTGCATCTCATAACAACCTACACCATGTCACCACAGCCCCCTGCATCTCATAACAACCTACACCATGTCACCACAGCTCCCTGCATCTCATAACAACCTACACCATGTCACCACAGCCCCCTGCATGTCATAACAACCTACACCATGTCATCACAGCTCCCTGCATCTCATAACAACCTACACCATGTCACCACAGCCCCCTGTATCTCATAACAACCTACACCATGTCACCACAGCCCCCTGCATCTCATAACAACCTACGCCATGTCACCACTATCCCCTGCATCTCATAACAACCTATGCCATGTCACCACAGCCCCATGCATCTCATAACAACCTACACCATGTCACCACAGTCCCCTGCATCTCATAACACCCTGCACCATGTCACCACAGTCCCCTGCATCTCATAACACCCTACACCATGTCACCACAGTCCTCTGCATCTCATAACCTACACCGTCTCACCACAGCCCCCTGCATCTCATAACACCCTACACCATGTCACCACAGCCCCCTGCATCTCATAACCTACACCATGTCACCACAGCCCCCTGCATCTCATAACCACCTACACCATGTCACCACAGTTCCCTGCATCTCATAACCACCTACACCATGTCACCACTACCCCCTGCATCTCATAACCACCTACACCATGTCACCACAGTCCCCTGCATCTCATAACACCATACACCATGTCACCACAGCCCCCTGCATCTCATAACCTACACCGTGTCACCACAGCCCCCTGCATCTCATAACCACCTACACCATGTCACCACAGCCCCCTGCATCTCATAACCACCTACCCCATGTCACCACTATCCCCTGCATCTCATAACCTACACCATGTCACCACAGTCCCCTGCATCTCATAACAACCTACACCAAGTCACCACTATCCCCTGCATCTCATAACAACCTACACCATGTCACCACAGCACCCTGCATCTCATAATAACCTACACCATGTCACCACAGCCCCCTGCATCTTATAACAACCTACACCATGTCACCACTATCCCCTGCATCTCATAACCTACACCATGTTACCACAGCCCCCTGCATCTCATAACACCCTACACCATGTCACCACAGTCCTCTGCATCTCATAACCTACACCACGTCACCACTATCCCTTGCATCTCATAACCTACACCATCTCACCACAGCCCCCTGCATCTCATAACAACCTACACCATGTCACCACAGCCCTCTGCATCTCATAACAACCTACACCATGTCACCACAGTCCCCTGCATCTCATAACAACCTACAGCATGTCACCACAGCACCCTGCATCTCATAACCTACACCATGTCACCACAGCTCCCTGCATCTCATAACAACCTACACCATGTCACCACAGCTTCCTGCATCTCATAACAACCTACACCATGTCACCACAGCCCCCTGCATCTCATAACAACCTAGACCATGTCACCACAGTCCCTTGCTTCTCATAACAACCTACACCATGTCACCACAGCCCTCTGCATCTCATAACAACCTACACCATGTCACCACAGTCCCCTGCATCTCATAACAACCTACACCATGTCACCACAGCACCCTGCATCTCATAACCTACACCATGTCACCACAGCTCCCTGCATCTCATAACAACCTACACCATGTCACCACTATCCCCTGCATCTCATAACAACCTACACCATGTCACCACAGCATCCTGCATCTCATAACAACCTACACCATGTCATCACAGCTCCCTGCATCTCATAACAACCTACACCATGTCACCACAGCCCCCTGTATCTCATAACAACCTACACCATGTCACCACAGCCCCCTGCATCTCATAACAACCTACGCCATGTCACCACTATCCCCTGCATCTCTTAACAACCTACGCCATGTCACCACAGCCCCATGCATCTCATAACAACCTACGCCATTTCACCACAGTCCCCTGCATCTCATAACAACCTGCACCATGTCACCACAGTCCCCTGCATCTCATAACACCCTACACCATGTCACCACAGTCCTCTGCATCTCATAACCTACACCGTCTCACCACAGCCCCCTGCATCTCATAACAACCTACACCATGTCACCACAGTCCCCTGCATCTCATAACACCCTACACCATGTCACCACAGCCCCCTGCATCTCATAACCTACACCATGTCACCACAGCCCCCTGCATCTCATAACAACCTACACCATGTCACCACAGTTCCCTGCATCTCATAACCACCTACACCATGTCACCACTACCCACTGCATCTCATAACCACCTACACCATGTCACCACAGTCCCCTGCATCTCATAACACCATACACCATGTCACCACAGCCCCCTGCATCTCATAACCTACACCATGTCACCACAGCCCCCTGCATCTCATAACCACCTACACCATGTCACCACAGCCCCCTGCATCTCATAACCACCTACCCCATGTCACCACTATCCCCTGCATCTCATAACCTACACCATGTCACCACAGTCCCCTGCATCTCATAACAACCTACACCATGTCACCACTATCCCCTGCATCTCATAACAACCTACACCATGTCACCACAGCACCCTGCATCTCATAATAACCTACACCATGTCACCACAGCCCCCTGCATCTTATAACAACCTACACCATGTCACCACTATCCCCTGCATCTCATAACCTACACCATGTTACCACAGCCCCCTGCATCTCATAATACCCTACACCATGTCACCACAGTCCTCCATCTCATAACCTACACCACGTCACCACTATCCCTTGCATCTCATAACCTACACCGTCTCACCACAGCCCCCTGCATCTCTTAACAACCTACACCATGTCACCACAGGCCCCTGCATCTCATAACAACCTACACCATGTCACCACAGCCCTCTGCATCTCATAACAACCTACACCATGTCACCACAGTCCCCTGCATCTCATAACAACCTACACCATGTCACCACAGCACCCTGCATCTCATAACCTACACCATGTCACCACAGCTCCCTGCATCTCATAACAACCTACACCATGTCACCACAGCTCCCTGCATCTCATAACAACCTACACCATGTCACCAGTCCCTTGCTTCTCATAACAACCTACACCATGTCACCACAGCCCTCTGCATCTCATAACAACCTACACCATGTCACCACAGCACCCTGCATCTCATAACAACCTACACCATGTCACCACAGCACCCTGCATCTCATAACCTACACCATGTCACCACAGCTCCCTGCATCTCATAACAACCTACACCATGTCACCACTATCCCCTGCATCTCATAACAACCTACACCATGTCACCACAGCACCCTGCATCTCATAACAACCTACACCATGTCACCACAGCTCCCTGCATCTCATAACAACCTACACCATGTCACCACAGCCCCCTGCATCTCATAACAACCTACACCATGTCACCACAGTCCCTTGCATCTCATAACAACCTACACCATGTCACCACAGCCCTCTTCATCTCATAACAACCTACACCTTGTCACCACAGTCCCCTGCATCTCATAACAACCTACACCATGTCATCACAGCACCCTGCATCGCATAACCTACACCAGGTCACCACAGCTCCCTGCATCTCATAACAACCTACACCATGTCACCACTATCCCCTGCATCTCATAACAACCTACACCATGTCACCACAGCACCCTGCATCTCATAACAACCTACACCATGTCATCACAGCCCCCTGCAACTTATAACAACCTACACCATGTCACCACTATCCCCTGCATCTCATAACAACCTACACCATGTCACCACAGCACCCTGCATCTCATAATAACCTACACTATGTCACCACAGCCCCCTGCATCTTATAACAACCTACACCATGTCACCACTATCCCCTGCATCTCATAACCTACACCATGTCACCACAGCCCCCTGCATCTCATAACAACCTACACCATGTCACCACAGGCCCCTGCATCTCATAACAACCTACACCATGTCACCACAGCCCTCTGCATCTCATAACAACCTACACCATGTCACCACAGTCCCCTGCATCTCATAACAACCTACACCATGTCACCACAGCACCCTGCATCTCATAACCTACACCATGTCACCACAGCTCCCTGCATCTCATAACAACCTACACCATGTCACCACAGCTCCCTGCATCTCATAACAACCTACACCATGTCACCACAGCCCCCTGCATCTCATAACAACCTACACCATGTCACCACAGTCCCTTGCATCTCATAACAACCTACACCATGTCACCACAGCCTTCTGCATCTCATAACAACCTACACCATGTCACCACAGTCCCCTGCATCTCATAACAACCTACACCATGTCACCACAGCACCCTGCATCTCATAACCTACACCATGTCACCACTATCCCCTGCATCTCATAACAACCTACACCATGTCACCACAGCACCCTGCATCTCATAACAACCTACACCATGTCACCACAGCTCCCTGCATCTCATAACAACCTACACCATGTCACCACAGCCCCCTGCATCTCATAACCTACACCATGTCACCACAGCTCCCTGCATCTCATAACAACCTACACCATGTCACCACTATCCCCTGCATCTCATAACAACCTACACCATGTCACCACAGCCCCCTGCATCTTATAACAACCTACACCATGTCACCACTATCCCCTGCATCTCATAACCTACACCGTCTCACCACAGCCCCCTGCATCTCATAACAACCTACACCATGTCACCACTATCCCCTGCATCTCATAACAACCTACACCATGTCACCACAGCACCCTGCATCTCATAACAACCTACACCATGTCATCACAGCTCCCTGCATCTCATAACAACCTACACCATGTCACCACAGCCCCCTGTATCTCATAACAACCTACACCATGTCACCACAGCCCCCTGCATCTCATAACAACCTACGCCATGTCACCACTATCCCCTGCATCTCTTAACAACCTACGCCATGTCACCACAGCCCCATGCATCTCATAACAACCTACGCCATTTCACCACAGTCCCCTGCATCTCATAACAACCTGCACCATGTCACCACAGTCCCCTGCATCTCATAACACCCTACACCATGTCACCACAGTCCTCTGCATCTCATAACCTACACCGTCTCACCACAGCCCCCTGCATCTCATAACAACCTACACCATGTCACCACAGTCCCCTGCATCTCATAACACCCTACACCATGTCACCACAGCCCCCTGCATCTCATAACCTACACCATGTCACCACAGCCCCCTGCATCTCATAACAACCTACACCATGTCACCACAGTTCCCTGCATCTCATAACCACCTACACCATGTCACCACTACCCACTGCATCTCATAACCACCTACACCATGTCACCACAGTCCCCTGCATCTCATAACACCATACACCATGTCACCACAGCCCCCTGCATCTCATAACCTACACCATGTCACCACAGCCCCCTGCATCTCATAACCACCTACACCATGTCACCACAGCCCCCTGCATCTCATAACCACCTACCCCATGTCACCACTATCCCCTGCATCTCATAACCTACACCATGTCACCACAGTCCCCTGCATCTCATAACAACCTACACCATGTCACCACTATCCCCTGCATCTCATAACAACCTACACCATGTCACCACAGCACCCTGCATCTCATAATAACCTACACCATGTCACCACAGCCCCCTGCATCTTATAACAACCTACACCATGTCACCACTATCCCCTGCATCTCATAACCTACACCATGTTACCACAGCCCCCTGCATCTCATAACACCCTACACCATGTCACCACAGTCCTCCATCTCATAACCTACACCACGTCACCACTATCCCTTGCATCTCATAACCTACACCGTCTCACCACAGCCCCCTGCATCTCTTAACAACCTACACCATGTCACCACAGGCCCCTGCATCTCATAACAACCTACACCATGTCACCACAGCCCTCTGCATCTCATAACAACCTACACCATGTCACCACAGTCCCCTGCATCTCATAACAACCTACACCATGTCACCACAGCACCCTGCATCTCATAACCTACACCATGTCACCACAGCTCCCTGCATCTCATAACAACCTACACCATGTCACCACAGCTCCCTGCATCTCATAACAACCTACGCCATGTCACCACTATCCCCTGCATCTCTTAACAACCTACGCCATGTCACCACAGCCCCATGCATCTCATAACAACCTACGCCATTTCACCACAGTCCCCTGCATCTCATAACAACCTGCACCATGTCACCACAGTCCCCTGCATCTCATAACACCCTACACCATGTCACCACAGTCCTCTGCATCTCATAACCTACACCGTCTCACCACAGCCCCCTGCATCTCATAACAACCTACACCATGTCACCACAGTCCCCTGCATCTCATAACACCCTACACCATGTCACCACAGCCCCCTGCATCTCATAACCTACACCATGTCACCACAGCCCCCTGCATCTCATAACAACCTACACCATGTCACCACAGTTCCCTGCATCTCATAACCACCTACACCATGTCACCACTACCCACTGCATCTCATAACCACCTACACCATGTCACCACAGTCCCCTGCATCTCATAACACCATACACCATGTCACCACAGCCCCCTGCATCTCATAACCTACACCATGTCACCACAGCCCCCTGCATCTCATAACCACCTACACCATGTCACCACAGCCCCCTGCATCTCATAACCACCTACCCCATGTCACCACTATCCCCTGCATCTCATAACCTACACCATGTCACCACAGTCCCCTGCATCTCATAACAACCTACACCATGTCACCACTATCCCCTGCATCTCATAACAACCTACACCATGTCACCACAGCACCCTGCATCTCATAATAACCTACACCATGTCACCACAGCCCCCTGCATCTTATAACAACCTACACCATGTCACCACTATCCCCTGCATCTCATAACCTACACCATGTTACCACAGCCCCCTGCATCTCATAATACCCTACACCATGTCACCACAGTCCTCCATCTCATAACCTACACCACGTCACCACTATCCCTTGCATCTCATAACCTACACCGTCTCACCACAGCCCCCTGCATCTCTTAACAACCTACACCATGTCACCACAGGCCCCTGCATCTCATAACAACCTACACCATGTCACCACAGCCCTCTGCATCTCATAACAACCTACACCATGTCACCACAGTCCCCTGCATCTCATAACAACCTACACCATGTCACCACAGCACCCTGCATCTCATAACCTACACCATGTCACCACAGCTCCCTGCATCTCATAACAACCTACACCATGTCACCACAGCTCCCTGCATCTCATAACAACCTACACCATGTCACCAGTCCCTTGCTTCTCATAACAACCTACACCATGTCACCACAGCCCTCTGCATCTCACAACAACCTACACCATGTCACCACAGCACCCTGCATCTCATAACAACCTACACCATGTCACCACAGCACCCTGCATCTCATAACCTACACCATGTCACCACAGCTCCCTGCATCTCATAACAACCTACACCATGTCACCACTATCCCCTGCATCTCATAACAACCTACACCATGTCACCACAGCACCCTGCATCTCATAACAACCTACACCATGTCACCACAGCTCCCTGCATCTCATAACAACCTACACCATGTCACCACAGCCCCCTGCATCTCATAACAACCTACACCATGTCACCACAGTCCCTTGCATCTCATAACAACCTACACCATGTCACCACAGCCCTCTTCATCTCATAACAACCTACACCTTGTCACCACAGTCCCCTGCATCTCATAACAACCTACACCATGTCATCACAGCACCCTGCATCGCATAACCTACACCAGGTCACCACAGCTCCCTGCATCTCATAACAACCTACACCATGTCACCACTATCCCCTGCATCTCATAACAACCTACACCATGTCACCACAGCACCCTGCATCTCATAACAACCTACACCATGTCATCACAGCCCCCTGCAACTTATAACAACCTACACCATGTCACCACTATCCCCTGCATCTCATAACAACCTACACCATGTCACCACAGCACCCTGCATCTCATAATAACCTACACTATGTCACCACAGCCCCCTGCATCTTATAACAACCTACACCATGTCACCACTATCCCCTGCATCTCATAACCTACACCATGTCACCACAGCCCCCTGCATCTCATAACAACCTACACCATGTCACCACAGGCCCCTGCATCTCATAACAACCTACACCATGTCACCACAGCCCTCTGCATCTCATAACAACCTACACCATGTCACCACAGTCCCCTGCATCTCATAACAACCTACACCATGTCACCACAGCACCCTGCATCTCATAACCTACACCATGTCACCACAGCTCCCTGCATCTCATAACAACCTACACCATGTCACCACAGCTCCCTGCATCTCATAACAACCTACACCATGTCACCACAGCCCCCTGCATCTCATAACAACCTACACCATGTCACCACAGTCCCTTGCATCTCATAACAACCTACACCATGTCACCACAGCCTTCTGCATCTCATAACAACCTACACCATGTCACCACAGTCCCCTGCATCTCATAACAACCTACACCATGTCACCACAGCACCCTGCATCTCATAACCTACACCATGTCACCACTATCCCCTGCATCTCATAACAACCTACACCATGTCACCACAGCACCCTGCATCTCATAACAACCTACACCATGTCACCACAGCTCCCTGCATCTCATAACAACCTACACCATGTCACCACAGCCCCCTGCATCTCATAACCTACACCATGTCACCACAGCTCCCTGCATCTCATAACAACCTACACCATGTCACCACTATCCCCTGCATCTCATAACAACCTACACCATGTCACCACAGCCCCCTGCATCTTATAACAACCTACACCATGTCACCACTATCCCCTGCATCTCATAACCTACACCGTCTCACCACAGCCCCCTGCATCTCATAACAACCTACACCATGTCACCACTATCCCCTGCATCTCATAACAACCTACACCATGTCACCACAGCACCCTGCATCTCATAACAACCTACACCATGTCATCACAGCTCCCTGCATCTCATAACAACCTACACCATGTCACCACAGCCCCCTGTATCTCATAACAACCTACACCATGTCACCACAGCCCCCTGCATCTCATAACAACCTACGCCATGTCACCACTATCCCCTGCATCTCTTAACAACCTACGCCATGTCACCACAGCCCCATGCATCTCATAACAACCTACGCCATTTCACCACAGTCCCCTGCATCTCATAACAACCTGCACCATGTCACCACAGTCCCCTGCATCTCATAACACCCTACACCATGTCACCACAGTCCTCTGCATCTCATAACCTACACCGTCTCACCACAGCCCCCTGCATCTCATAACAACCTACACCATGTCACCACAGTCCCCTGCATCTCATAACACCCTACACCATGTCACCACAGCCCCCTGCATCTCATAACCTACACCATGTCACCACAGCCCCCTGCATCTCATAACAACCTACACCATGTCACCACAGTTCCCTGCATCTCATAACCACCTACACCATGTCACCACTACCCACTGCATCTCATAACCACCTACACCATGTCACCACAGTCCCCTGCATCTCATAACACCATACACCATGTCACCACAGCCCCCTGCATCTCATAACCTACACCATGTCACCACAGCCCCCTGCATCTCATAACCACCTACACCATGTCACCACAGCCCCCTGCATCTCATAACCACCTACCCCATGTCACCACTATCCCCTGCATCTCATAACCTACACCATGTCACCACAGTCCCCTGCATCTCATAACAACCTACACCATGTCACCACTATCCCCTGCATCTCATAACAACCTACACCATGTCACCACAGCACCCTGCATCTCATAATAACCTACACCATGTCACCACAGCCCCCTGCATCTTATAACAACCTACACCATGTCACCACTATCCCCTGCATCTCATAACCTACACCATGTTACCACAGCCCCCTGCATCTCATAACACCCTACACCATGTCACCACAGTCCTCCATCTCATAACCTACACCACGTCACCACTATCCCTTGCATCTCATAACCTACACCGTCTCACCACAGCCCCCTGCATCTCTTAACAACCTACACCATGTCACCACAGGCCCCTGCATCTCATAACAACCTACACCATGTCACCACAGCCCTCTGCATCTCATAACAACCTACACCATGTCACCACAGTCCCCTGCATCTCATAACAACCTACACCATGTCACCACAGCACCCTGCATCTCATAACCTACACCATGTCACCACAGCTCCCTGCATCTCATAACAACCTACACCATGTCACCACAGCTCCCTGCATCTCATAACAACCTACACCATGTCACCAGTCCCTTGCTTCTCATAACAACCTACACCATGTCACCACAGCCCTCTGCATCTCATAACAACCTACACCATGTCACCACAGTCCCCTGCATCTCATAACAACCTACACCATGTCACCACAGCACCCTGCATCTCATAACCTACACCATGTCACCACAGCTCCCTGCATCTCATAACAACCTACACCATGTCACCACTATCCCCTGCATCTCATAACAACCTACACCATGTCACCACAGCACCCTGCATCTCATAACAACCTACACCATGTCACCACAGCTCCCTGCATCTCATAACAACCTACACCATGTCACCACAGCCCCCTGCATCTCATAACAACCTACACCATGTCACCACAGTCCCTTGCATCTCATAACAACCTACACCATGTCACCACAGCCCTCTTCATCTCATAACAACCTACACCTTGTCACCACAGTCCCCTGCATCTCATAACAACCTACACCATGTCATCACAGCACCCTGCATCGCATAACCTACACCAGGTCACCACAGCTCCCTGCATCTCATAACAACCTACACCATGTCACCACTATCCCCTGCATCTCATAACAACCTACACTATGTCACCACAGCCCCCTGCATCTTATAACAACCTACACCATGTCACCACTATCCCCTGCATCTCATAACCTACACCATGTCACCACAGCCCCCTGCATCTCATAACAACCTACACCATGTCACCACAGGCCCCTGCATCTCATAACAACCTACACCATGTCACCACAGCCCTCTGCATCTCATAACAACCTACACCATGTCACCACAGTCCCCTGCATCTCATAACAACCTACACCATGTCACCACAGCACCCTGCATCTCATAACCTACACCATGTCACCACAGCTCCCTGCATCTCATAACAACCTACACCATGTCACCACAGCTCCCTGCATCTCATAACAACCTACACCATGTCACCACAGCCCCCTGCATCTCATAACAACCTACACCATGTCACCACAGTCCCTTGCATCTCATAACAACCTACACCATGTCACCACAGCCTTCTGCATCTCATAACAACCTACACCATGTCACCACAGTCCCCTGCATCTCATAACAACCTACACCATGTCACCACAGCACCCTGCATCTCATAACCTACACCATGTCACCACTATCCCCTGCATCTCATAACAACCTACACCATGTCACCACAGCACCCTGCATCTCATAACAACCTACACCATGTCACCACAGCTCCCTGCATCTCATAACAACCTACACCATGTCACCACAGCCCCCTGCATCTCATAACCTACACCATGTCACCACAGCTCCCTGCATCTCATAACAACCTACACCATGTCACCACTATCCCCTGCATCTCATAACAACCTACACCATGTCACCACAGCCCCCTGCATCTTATAACAACCTACACCATGTCACCACTATCCCCTGCATCTCATAACCTACACCGTCTCACCACAGCCCCCTGCATCTCATAACAACCTACACCATGTCACCACTATCCCCTGCATCTCATAACAACCTACACCATGTCACCACAGCTCCCTGCATCTCATAACAACCTACACCATGTCACCACTATCCCCTGCATCTCATAACAACCTACACCATGTCACCACAGCTCCCTGCATCTCATAACAACCTACACCATGTCACCACAGTCCCCTGCATCTCATAACAACCTACACCATGTCACCACAGCTCCCTGCATCTCATAACAACCTACACCATGTCACCACAGCCCCCTGCATCTCATAACAACCTACACCATGTCACCACAGCCCCCTGCATCTCATAACAACCTACATCATGTCACCACAGTCCCCTGCATCTCATAACAACCTACACCATGTCACCACAGTCCCCTGCATCTCATAACACCCTACACCATGTCACCACAGTCATCTGCATCTCATAACCTACACCGTCTCACCACAGCCCCCTGCATCTCATAACTACCTACACCATGTCACCACAGGCCCCTGCATCTCATAACAACCTACACCATGTCACCACAGCCCTCTGCATCTCATAACAACCTACACCATGTCACCACAGTCCCCTGCATCTCATAACAACCTACACCAGGTCACCACAGCACCCTGCATCTCATAACCTACACCATGTCACCACAGCTCCCTGCATCTCATAACAACCTACACCATGTCACCACAGCCCCCTGTATCTCATAACAACCTACACCATGTCACCACAGTCCCTTGCATCTCATAACAACCTACACCATGTCACCATAGCCCTCTGCATCTCATAACAACCTACACCATGTCACCACAGTCCCCTGCATCTCATAACAACCTACACCATGTCACCACAGCACCCTGCATCTCATAACCTACACCATGTCACCACAGCTCCCTGCATCTCATAACAACCTACACCATGTCACCACTATCCCCTGCATCTCATAACCTACACCATGTCACCACAGCTCCCTGCATCTCATAACAACCTACACCATGTCACCACTATTCCCTGCATCTCGTAACAACCTACAGCATGTCACCACAGCTCCCTGCATCTCATAACAACCTACACCATGTCACCACAGCCCCCTGCATCTCATAACAACCTACACCATGTCACCACAGCTCCCTGCATCTCATAACAACCTACACCATGTCACCACAGCCCCCTGCATGTCATAACAACCTACACCATGTCACCACAGCTCCCTGCATCTCATAACAACCTACACCATGTCACCACAGCCCCCTGTATCTCATAACAACCTACACCATGTCACCACAGCCCCCTGCATCTCATAATCTACACCATGTCACCACAGCCTCCTGCATCTCATAACAACCTACGCCATGTCACCACTATCCCCTGCATCTCATAACAACCTACACCATGTCACCACAGCCCCATGCATCTCATAACAACCTACACAATGTCACCACAGTCCCCTGCATCTCATAACAACCTACACCATGTCACCACAGTCCCCTGCATCTCATAACACCCTACACCATGTCACCACAGTCCCCTGCATCTCATAACAACCTACACCATGTCACCACAGTCCTCTGCATCTCATAACCTACACCGTCTCACCACAGCCCCCTGCCTCTCATAACAACCTACACCATGTCACCACAATCCCCTGCATATCATAACACCGTACACCATGTCACCACAGCCCCCTGCATCTCATAACCTACACCATGTCACCACAGCCCCCTGCATCTCATAACAACCTACACCATGTCACCACTTCCCCCTGCATCTCATAACCACCTACACCATGTCACCACAGTCCCCTGCATCTCATAACACCATACACCATGTCACCACAGTCCTCTGTATCTCCTAACCACCTACACCATGTCACCACAGTCCTCTGCATCTCATAACCTACACCGTCTCACCACAGCCCCCTGCCTCTCATAATAACTTACCCCATGTCACCACAGCCCCCTGTATCTCATAACAACTTACCCCATGTCACCACAGTCCCCTGCATCTCATAACAACCTACACCATGTCACCACAGTCCCCTGTATCTCACAACAGCCTCCCTGCTTCTTACTCCTGCCCCCTACGTTTCACAACAGCCTCCTGCTTCTCACTACTGCCCCCTACATCTCACCACAGGCCCCTATTCAGAGAGAATCACGTCACCAGCCACCTCTGCTGCTGGGGATTCTCTTATAATCACTGGGAAAGAGGGGGGGCGGCGGCTGCCGGGAGGCTTTACTGTCTTTCCGGGGGCCGGGAGCGATAGGCAAGTATGGAATAGAGTAATATAGAGCAAGTAACTCTGTACCTGGACAAACCATTTTGCAATGCATGGAGTGCAAATACATACTTTTTTTTGCATGTAGGGTAAATACTGGTTGCCTTTGCATGAAGCCTGCAAATGCTGGACAGCTTTATTTTTAAACTGGATTTAAAATTTCAGTTTGGACACACCCCTTCTAAATTTAAATTTATCTGCACATTTACTTTGTCTGCCTTTGACGTGATCCTGCTCCAGTCCTTGACTCCCTCCCCTCTCTAGGCTGCTGCTAAGCAACAGCGGGGTCACACTGCTCGGCTAATTGGGAGCGTTTAACCTGATTAGCCAGGGATCACAAAGGGGTGTACCCAGCTTTAGTTCTCATTTTATTGAATTCACAGTTTTGTAATTAATTCAGTGTGTGATTATTTCATTTACTCAAATCTTTCTTCAATCTGCTAATTTTCATCACCATCATTCTGACAGTTGCTGCCCAGTGAATCTGCCTTCTCATCCAATGCATAAGATTGCCCTCATAAGAGTATTGTGAATCCTCACCTTCTGATTGGCCAGACAGCTAAAAAAGGACAGTTTCAGCGGGATGCGGTTAACCTACCACCACCCGGAATGCCGGCCGTCGGAATCCCGACACTGGAAGTCTGACCTGGTACTAAGGATAGGCGTCTAAGGCCCTCATTCAGAGCCGTTCGCTATTTGCGGTCGTTCGTTCAAAAACAAGGGGTGGCTATTCAAATGATCCGTTCGCACATTGCAGTCTGTTCACACCTCTAAGTCTGAACGAGCGAGCAGAACATATGCTCGTTTATTTGATAAAAACGCCCCCTGGCCGCTCGCACCATACGTCATGTCCGCTATTTATTAGATTAATCGAGTACATCGAACAGCGTATGAACTGCTCGCTATTCTTGTGGTTGGTTTTTTCAACCGCTATTTTGCAAGCAGTTCTGAGTTAAAAAAAACCCAGTGACGTGGTCAATGACGCTGCTGTATTAATTATGCACTCCCTTAAAACGCCCATTTTGACCTTTAAGCACGCCTGCGTTCGAATTCCACTCCCCCGTTTTCAAGCACCTTCCCGTTACCACCCACATACGCCTCATTCTGTCACTCAAAATAGCAGGCACTCGCTATATAGCGTACAAACGATTTTCGGCCGCACTGACTGGTTCGCGCATGCGTACTAAAAACCGTACGCATGCGCAGATGTGCGAACATCGCTCGGAACGAGCGTACTGCCGCTAACGAGCGGCTCTGAATGAGGGCATAAATCCTGACGGCTAACTTTAGCCAGACGGCGAAATCCTGACAGCTGGCATCCCGAACGAAGGTAAGCGGGGACTGTTGGTATCCACTAGACGATAAAGTTGAACGATTGAACGATAATGATAAAATCGTTCGATAATCGTTCAAACATCGTTTGATAATCGTTTGAAAATTTGGTCTTTTAGACATCTATCATCGTGCAAACATGCTGGTCAACCTGACGATATCGTCAGGCTCAGCATGTTTCCAATGATGGATGACCCTGCACTGAACGTCTGCTCGTTCAGTGCAGGCACATCACACGACTGACAAACGACTGCACGATTACAATGTCGTAATCGTGCAGTCGTTTTCAGATCTTGTAGTGGATGCCCACCATTAGCTGTTAGCCGCGCGGGGTGGGGAGGGTTAGGCACCACCGGGGGGAAGTTAAGGGATAGGCACCCACCCGGGAGGGTTAGGGTGCGGGAAAGGGGGTTAGGCACCACCGGGGGGAAGTTAAGGGATAGGCACCCACCCGGGAGGGTTAGGGTGCGGGAAAGGGGGTTAGGCACCACCGGCTTGAGGTTAGGGTCAGGCAGAACTAAGGGAGGGTTAGGGGGGGGGGAGGGTTAGGGTACTTACCAGCCCCAGTTGGGATCTCCACTGTTCGGGCTTACGGCGTCGGTATTACGTCCGCCGGTAACACATCCAGCGGTATTACATACCGATTCCGTTTCTGCTGTGTCGCCTGTAATAACTGCCTAATTTTTTCCCTTGGATGTTTTGGCGGTGGTTTTGCGACATTTTGACAAACCGCTGCTTAGTAAGTTGTACAAGTTGGATCTTTTCCATTGTAAAGAACAGGAAGGAGATGTGTACCGGGTGGGATCTACAACATGGGGGTTCAAACCTCCCACCTGTCCCACTTTCTGCGAGGGAGTCCGGCTTTTCAGGTACTGTCCCGCCGGCCCACCCACGGGCAGTAGTGTCCTGCATGGGAAGGGCTGAGAGTGAAGGCAATGCCCATTTCCAGTTAGGCCATGCCCCCTTTGATGTGCTGGGTCCTGATATTAAAAAGTGTAATAGATCAATGATGGTTAGAAGCTCCCCCTAAATCGCCGGCAAAGCCACCAAACACAAATCAGTAGTAAATTTATTCCCAGGAGTTAAGCAGGGTGAAAGACTTTGAGGTTGATTCATCCACGGACGCATTGTGGGCCTGATTCAACACGGATCGCATGGCTGCGTTCGCACGCAGCCGGCCAATGTTTGCATTCTGCGCATATGTATGCATCGCAATGCGCATGTGCGAACCGGCCGCTGCGATCAAGACGCAGTGAGCACGCAGGGTCTTCACATGAAGTGACTTGTTTGGAGGTGGAGAGAGGGGGTGATCGGCAGAAAGCAGGCGTGCCTGTGCGTTTGGACGCTGTTACAGGGGAGTGCATAATTAAGCCCCTGCGATTGTATACGCTGGCAGAGGTATAGATGGCGACAGGAATTTTAGCAGTTTGTGAGGTAGGGTCAGGTCAACCACAACTGTGCGGATGGTTCTGATGTTACTCGATGTTACCGATGTTTTGGCTGACTTGCGGATGCATGTCATGGGAAGTGGGCAGGCTTTATACAGTGATGGGCGTCTTGGTATAGTGCTGCGGTTGCCATGTGATTGCATTCATTAGCATATTTTCGCAGCTAGCGGGGCCGTGTGATCCATGCTGAATCAGGCCCTGTGCGCTTACAAATAACTGTGGACTTACCCCTGTAATCGGAGACAGCTGGATCCATGTGGCTGCATCGCCGCTATACATCAGCTTTGTGAGAGCAGCTGTCATCACTATCAGCGCGCGTACAGGGAATCGGTAGATATACCGGCGGACGGGATTCCGGCGGTCAGAAGACCGACAACGGCATCCCGATGGTGAAGATCCCAACAGGGGCTGGTAAGTAACCTAACCCACCCCTCTCTTCCCCTAACCCTAACCTCCCCCCCCCGGTGGTGCCTAACTCTACCCCCCCCCTCCCCACACCCTCCCCGCACCCTAACTCCCCCCCGGCAGGTTCCTAAACCTAACCCCCCCATCCCCGGCCTAGCCCTAAGCCTAACCCACATACTTACCTTCGGGATGCCGGCAGTCGGGATGTGGACGTCCAGGGTCGGACTGGCCAACAGAGATACAGGGGAAAATCCCCGGTGGGCCCCACTGCCTGAGGGCCCACCCTATCCTCTAGGGATCAGGTTCTAGACTGTGCACTTGAATATTACATTATACTTATGTTCAGGGCTTAAAGTGGTCCTGGAGAGGTGGTGGAACTCATCTCCCCCACCGTCTACTCTCCCCCCCGGCCATGCTAGTCTGATAGGCCAAAACAAGTGTGAAAACTGTGTATAGGAAATGGTAAAGTGAATGGCGGGGGGCCTGAAGCTTTTGGGGGGGATGCAGTCAGGAAGCCGACGGTTTAAATGCCGAACGCCGGTTTCCCGACTGTCTAATCCCGGCAGGGGTCTAATGACAGGCGTTGAAATCCCGACGGCTGTCATTTTACCTACGCCTGTAGCTCAACGCCCGGCATACCGATCGAAGGTAAGTTGGGTTAGGCACCCCACGGGGAGGTTAGGGTTAGGCACCCCCCTCCGGGAGACTTAGGTTTAGGCTGCAGGGAAGGGGGGGTTAGGCACTTGGGGGCAAGGTTAGGGTTAGGCACCCCTAAGGGAGGATTAGGTTAGTAAATATTTAAAATACTTACCTGTCGGGATCTTCACTGCCGGTCTTCCGCCGGCGGTATTCCATACCGATCCCCTTTTGGGGCTATGACAGTGTGAAATACATTTTAGATTCTTTATTTTTAGCCATCAGCTGAGACTACAATGTTAGATCACTTAAAAAGAAAAATGTTTTTTTGCAACCCTATGTATTGCCTTCGCTTGATTCTTTCCTTACCTATGTGCTGGTTTCTCTGAAATGACTGAGGGTCTGATTCAGAGCCGGACGCTATTTGCGCTCGCTCGTTCAGAAAAAGGGGCTGGCTATTTAAATTGACCGTTCGCTCTTTGCGGTCTGTTGACGCCTCTATGTCTGAACGAGCGAACAAAACATGCGGTCGTTATTTTGTAAAAAACGCCCCCTGGCCGCTCGCATCATACGTCATCTCCGCTATTTATTAGATTAATCGAGTACATCGAACGGCGTATGAACTGCTCGCTATTCTTGTGGTTGCATTTTCCTACCGCAATCATGCGAGCAGTGGCTAAAAGACACCCAACTGACGTGGTCGATGACGCTGCTTTGTTAATTATGCACACCCTTAAAACGCCCGTTTTGACCGTTTGGCACGCCTGCGTTCGGATCTCCACTCCCCATTTTCAAGCACCTTCCCATGTTACCACCCACAAACGCCTCATTCTGTCACTCAAATTAGCAGGCATTCGCTATTTTGCGAGCACACAAAATTCGACCACACTGACAGGTTCGCGCATGCGCATTACAACCCATACGCATGCACAGATGTGCGAACATCGCTCGGAACGAACGAGCGGCCGGTCCTGAATCCGCAATCGCACGGCAAGGCATTAGCACGCCCACTATGTCCGTGCGATCGCGGTGTGTATGCAGACGCCCACCATCCTGTCTTAAGACGCCCACTTACGCACGTCATCTCCAGGATGTATATGCAACCATCGGTAACATCGAATGCCATCAGAAGCGTACGCAGCACTTGTGGCTGACCATATCCTACCGCAAGCACTGCGAGTGTTTCAGTATGTAAATCAACCATGTGACATGTACTATGACGCTGCGTCTTAATTATGCATGCCTCTGAAACGGTGTTAAGACGCTCAGGCACACCTGTGTTCGCACCACCACTCCCCCGTTACCATCAACCATCCCGTCACCACCTACAAACGGCTACTCCTATCACTCATTCTAGCGAGGTGGCTGTGCGCAGCGAGCGAACGCTTCCCGATCGCATTGACTAGTTCACGCATGCGCTCTGTGATGCATATGCATGCGCAGATTGCATACATTGGCAAGCTGCGTGCGAACGCAGCCTAGCGAGCGGGTCTTAATCGGGCCCTCAGTTCCACCCCGTTCCTGCCCAATTTAACACCTGCATATGTTACATTATACTGCACAGGACTATAGTGAATTTTCTACAATGCATTGCTGTTATTAGTCTGGTACATTACATAGTTGCCTACCTTTTGATTGTCTTTCCCGGCAGGGCAATGTGTTTTTTTTTTTCCCTGTGGGGGGCATATTTTAATTTGATAGCATTATTAACATAGTTAGATTGGGGGGGCTCCAAAAATGATGCACAGGGGGCCTGATGCAGAGATGGCTGCTTATGCGATCACAGCTACGTAAATATCAGTAACATCGACACACATCGAGTGGCCATCTTGGCCTTGCGACAGGTCTGACCAGTTGCAAACACTGCAGCTCTCCTGACACGCAGAGGGGCTCTCATGCTGCGAAGGCAGTCGCAGTGGCTAATTTATGCACGCCCATGTTACTCACTATGCAAATGGGTTCTCTGTGCGTGCGGAATCGCATGATAATCGTAGCGAATGCGCTGTGCGACCTATATGCATGCACAATAGCAAACAATCACTCGATCTACGCTAAAATCACTATTACGGCCGTCTCTGAATCTGGACCAGGGTGTGAACAGACCTGAACCGGTCCCTGTAATCCATCAGTGCTTGAAGGGAAATAAACACCTCATAGTGCTCTCTGCAGCCTCTGGGACGGGACTTTCCTGTGACTCACATACAATGTTTACAATATTTCAGCCTTGTTACATCATATTGTCACTGATAACAATCAATCCACCTGTCACACACACTGACAGCAACTAGGTGTCACGTTATCACCACAGGGTTACTGGATGACAAGAATTGTAGTGCATGGAACACCAGACGGGAAGGTTATGGATTGATAGATCTACAGTAAAAAGGAAGACAATGTCTAGATAGACACCCGATGTTAGACAGGCAATATAATTATTATTATTACCAGTTATTTCTATAGCGCACACATATTCCGCAGCGCTTTTCAGAGAATAGTTGGCCATTCACATCAGTCCCTGCCCAAGTGGAGCATACGCTCTATGGGGGTCATTCAGACCCGCTCGTGAGCGGCAGTATGCTCGCAAGCGGGTCGATGTTCCCCCACTGCGCATGCGCACGACGGAGGGAGCTCCGTCGTGCGCATGCGCGAGACACGGCGAGCGACGGGCTCTCCATCGCTCCGGGTCTCGCACCAAAGGGGGCGTGCTGTCGATGTTGATTGACAGCACGCCCCCTTTGGGGGGCGTGCCTGCCAGACGGAGGCGTTCCCATGGGAACGCCTACCGTCTCAAGCCGGCCCCACTGACATCACTAGTGATGTCAGTGGGAGTGATTTTGGCTCTGATAGAGCCAAAATCACTCCAGGGCTTGCGGCAGCGAGACCCTACCGCAGGGTCTCCGTCACAAGCCCGATGGTTGCGATGGTCAAGACCATCACGACCATCATCATGGACGCTCGCATATGCTGTGGGTGGTAACCCACAGCTATGCGAGCGACCATCATCATGGACGCTCGCATATGCTGTGGGTGGTAACCCACAGCTATGCGAGCGTCCATGAGGACGCTCCAAAAAAAGGTAGGAGGGCCCTGATTCAGAGCGAGCGCTCTGGTCAGAGCGTTCAGCTCTGAATCAGGCCCTATATTCCCTATCACATGCTCACACACACACTAGGGTTAATTTTTGTTGGGAGCCAATTAACCTACCAGTAGGTCGACAGGGACAATAGGTTGACACACTAAAGGTAGACATGTAAGAAGGTCGACAGGGTCAAAAAGTCGACATGCAAATGATCAACATATTTTTTTTTGTTCTAACCCTAATCTTCACCCTAACCCTCCCCTTGGTGCCTAACCCTAACCCTCCCTCCTGGTGCATAACCGTCGAGGTAGGTGCCTGACCCTAACCGTCCCTTCTAGTGCCTAACCGTAACCCTCCGGTAAGTGTCTGACCCTAACCCTCCTTCCTGGTTCTAACCTTAACCATCGAGGTAGGTGCCTGACCCTAACCGTCCATTCTAGTGCCTAACCCTAACCTTTCGGTAAGTGCCTAACCCTAAAAAACAAAACAATAATGTGTCGACCATTTGTACCTGTCGACCTTCTTACATGTCTATCTTTAGTGTGTCGACCTATTGTCCCTGTCGACCTATTGTCTGTCTAACATCTGGTGTCTATCTAGACATTGTCTACCTTTTTACTGTAGATCTATAGACCGGATACTGATTGGACAGCTATAGCTATACATATGTTATATAGGAGCCCATTTATCAATAATCACATGCTCAATGCTATATGGGTGAGATATTATCACCCATGATCGCTCAGCAGTATGCGATACAGGTTGAGTCTCCCATATCCAAAATGCTTGGGACCAGGGGTATTTTGGAATATTTGCATATCATAATGACATATTTTGGGTATGGGATAAAATCTAAACACAGAATGCATTTATGTGTTATATATACCTTATACACACAGCCTACAGGTAATTTTATACAATATTTTCAATAATTATGTGGTTTAAACAAAGTTTGTGTTCATACATGAAATTCATGTATGTTTCATATTCACCTTATACACAGAGGGCCTGATTCAGAGCCGCTCGTAAGCGGCCGCTCGTTCGCTCCGAGTGATGTTTTCACAACTGCGCATGCGTATAGGTCGTAATGCGCATGCGCCAACCAGTCATTGCGGTCGGAAATCGTGCGCTCGTAAAAGAGCGAGTGCCTGCTAATTTGAGTGACAGGATGAGGCGTATGTGGTTGGTAACAGGGGAAGGTGCTTGAAAACGGGGAGTGGAGATCCGAACGCAGGCGTGCCAAACGGTCAAAACGGCGTTTTATGGGTGTGCATAATTAACAAAGCAGCGCCATCGACCACGTCACTTGGTTGTCTTTTAGCTTGAACTGCTCGCAGTGATAGCGGCAATTAAATCTTACCACAAGCACTGCGAGCAGTTCAGATGCCTTTTGATGTTCCCGATTAATATAATAAATAGCGGAGATGACGTATGATGCGAACGGAAAAGGGGCGTCTTTAGAAAATAGCGAGTGCATTTTTCGGACGCTCGCTCAGACATAGAGATGTCCACAGACCGCAAAGAGCGAGCGCTTAATTTAAATACCCGGCCCCTTTTTCAGAACGACCGTCCGCCCAGAGCCTGAAGGTAATGTTATACAATATTTATAATAATGTTTGTGCCTTAAACACAGTTTGTGTACATTGAATCATCAAAAAGCAAAGGTTTCACTATCTTAGTCATGCTAGAAATATTCCGTATTTCGGAATATTTGGATATGGGAGACTCAACCTGTATTTAAAAGGTCAATACAAAGATTTATCCGACCAGACAGAGGACGACGGGTTATCAGCTGTAGGTGGAAAACGATTTCACTGTCATAGCGGCAGAGCTGGGAATCCTGACAGCGTGGGCTGATGGTAAATTCACTAACTGCCTCACATGGTGATATCTCTAGTCACTCATCATACAGGTACATCTTTACCTTCTTCAGCCAGGGAACAATGGGGCCGATTCAGACCCGGACGCTAAGCCGCATTCGCTCACTATGGGCCATTGTCGCCCGTCTGCGCATGTGTATGCGGCAAAATACGCATGCGCAAACCAGTCTGTGCAATGGGGAAATGCTCGCTTGAAGCCCGCAGACAGACCTCTCCTTTGAGTGACAGATAGTGCCATTTGTGGGTGGTAACGGGAAGGTCCGGGAAAATGGGGGAGTGGATGTGTGAACGCAGGCGTGTCTAAGCGTGAAAACGGCGTTCTTTGGACGTGCATAATTAGCACATCAGCGTCATTGTACACGTCACCTGGTTGTATTTCAGCCCGCAGTGATCACAGTGCTTGCGGCGGGGTAGGGTCTACCTTAAGGGCTGCGAGCAGCTCCGATGGCGCTCGATGTTACTGAATAATCATACACTTCCTTGAGATGATGTGTGCTATCAAAGAAAAGTGGGCGTCATTACACCGGCGAGCGTTCACTCTGCCGTCGCTCTCTAACACATAGAGGGCGTCCTTTAGCCTGGCTGTGCGATCACGGCATTTGCATATCCGCCCCTTGACGGCTGCGAGAGAGCGCAGCTTAGCGTCTGGGTCTGAATCGGCCCCAATGTACGATGTAAAATAGAGACTTTAATTTGCTCCGTAATCCATCAGTGCTTGAAGGGAAATAAACACATCATAGTGCTCTCTGCAGCCTCTGGGACGGGACTTTCCTGTGACTCACACACAATGTTTACAATATTTCAGCCTTGTTACATCATATTGTCACAGTAAAAAGGTAGACAATGTCTAGATAGACACCAGATGTTAGACAGGCAATAGGTCGACAGGGACAAAAGGTTGACAGGGACAACAGGTCGACACACTAAAGGTAGATAGGTAAGAAGGTCGTTAGGTACAAATGGTCGACAGGGTCAAAAGGTCGACATGCAAATGGTCGACGCGTATTTTTTTTTCTAGCCCTAATCTTCACCCCAACCCTCCCTCCTGGTGCCTAACCGTCGGGGTAAGTGCCTGACTCTTACCATCCCTTCTAGTGCCTAACCCTAACCCTCCGGTAAGTGCCTGACCCTAACCCTTCCTCCTGGTTCTAACCCTAACCATCGGGGTAGGTTCCTGACCCTAACCGTCCCTTCTAGTGCCTAACCCTAACTCTCTGGAAAGTGCCTAACCCTTAAAAAAATAATACTGTGTCGGTAATTTGCATGTCAACCTTTTGACCCTGTCGACCTTCTTACATGTCTACCTTTAGTGTGTCGACATATTGTCCCTGTCGACCTATTGTCTGTCGAACATCTGGTGTCTATCTAGACATTGTCTACCTTTTTACTGTAGATCTATAGACCGGATACTGATGGGACAGTTGTAGACATACATATGTTATATAGGGACCCATTTATCAATAATCACATGCTCAATGCGATCTGGGTGAGATATGATCGCACAGCAGTATGCGATATTAGCGCTGGAATGTATTACATTGTCCATGTAGGGAGATGGGCTCTGAAAGGGGTCCGTCCCTGCGATGTGCTCGTAGTGAAGTGACGGTATCAGTGCTCTCTTTGCTCCTGTGCCAGGACTCCTGCGCCATGCTTTGTCTACCGACCACACATGTACAGCGGCCACTGCCTAGGAAGGGTTCTAAGGACCTTTCTCCAGGTTAGTTTTGCGCAGTGTAGCCCATAGGCTTCAGCGGCACAACGCCATCTTTAGAAAGCTATGGGGACCGCGGCTGGGAAATAGAGGACACCGGCAGATATCGGAAGATATCTGCCGCAATCCCTCCATAGTACATCTAGGGGATAGTTAATATTTGCGGGTATCCGCTGAAAACGGGTGTTTTTGGGGAATATGTTGCAAATATTTAGTGATAATTGGACCCCTTAAAGTGCTCCTAGTCTGTCGGGAATATCAGGGGGGCTGCTAACAGATTAATGGAGCCAATATTAAAGTGGAAGCTGCAGTCGCTGACTGCATTTATAAAAGATCAGACAATAGACAGTTTTAAAGGGAAAAAGGTTTTGGATTATAAAACAAAGTAAAAAAAAAAAAGAGCCTAATAAATAAGTACAGGTTGAGTCTCCCATATCCAAAATACTTGGGACCAGGGCCCTGATTCAGAGCCGCTAAAAATATTCCGCATTTCGGAATATTTGGATATGGGAGACTCAACCTGTATTTAAAAGGTCAATACAAAGATTTATCCGACCAGACAGAGGACGACGGGTTATCAGCTGTAGGTGGAAAACGGTTTCACTGTCATAGCGGCAGAGCTGGGAATCCTGACAGCGTGGGCTGATGGTAAATTCACTAACTGCCTCACATGGTGATATCTCTAGTCACTCATCATAGAGGTACATCTTTACCTTCTTCAGCCAGGGAACAATGGGGCCGATTCAGACCCGGACGCTAAGCCACGTTCACTCACTATGGGCGATTGTCGCCCGTCTGCGTATGCGGCAAAATACGCATGCGCGAACCAGTCTGTGCGATGGGGAAGTGCTCGCTTGAAGCCCGCAGACGGGCCGCTCCTTTGAGTGACAGATAGTGCCGTTTGTGGGTGATCACAGGGGAAGGCCCGGGAAAACGGGGAGTGGATGTGCGAACGCAGGTGTGTCTAAGCGTCAAAACGTTGTTCTTTGTGGGTGCATAATTAGCATGTCAGCGTCACTGTACACGTCACCTGGTTGTATTTCAGCCTGCAGTGATCGCAGTGCTTGCGGCGGGGTAGGGTCTACCTGAAGGGCTGCGAGCAGCTCCGATGGCTCTCGATGTTACTGATATTACATACACTTCCTAGAGATGACGTGTGCTATGGAAGAACGGTGAGCGTCATTACACCGGCGAGCGTTCACTCTGCCGTCGCTCTCTAACACATAGAGGGCGTCCTTTAGCCTGGCTGTGCGATCACGGCATTTGCATATCCATCCCCTGGCGGCTGCGAGAGAGCGCAGCTTAGCGTCCGGGTCTGAATCGGCCCCAATGTACCATGTATAATAGAGACTTTCATTCTCTCCATAACAGGTGCCTCCTATGACTCACTCTGTGTAATGTGTTTATGAAGCAGCCTGGTTACTGCTTGTTGCATCACAATCAGCTGGATTCTGTTTATTACCCTATTTATATGACGGTAACCCCATATGATTCTCCCTCACAGCAACTCCCCAGCCCCCCTCAAACTTTTCATACACATTCAGATCGTGTGTGTTAAAAAGGACCAAATCGTGCCGTCGGGACTGCCGGGGAGTTCAAGTGAAAACGTACGATGAATCACATCGTACTGCATCCTACTAGTGTATGGCATACACTAGTACGATGCGATTCATCGTATGTTTTCCCTTGAACTCCCCGTTAGTCCCGACAGCTCGATTTGGTGCTTTTTAACACACACGATCTGCATACGATAACGATAGATATGATGGGCTGCACATCTGATCATACGATACTTTTTAAGAGTGGTGAGAGCGCGCATCGGATTGTATCCTACCTAAATGCTACACGATTCATCATACGATGTCGCAAATCGGGCAATCGGCCCGAAATCACGCTAGTGTATGGCCAGCATTAGTAGTACATCATAGAGCCGTATATCTCCGAACCACTTTATCTCTCTCCAAGCTTTCATTAATACTCTCTCCCCATACTCCTGTGTCACCTGAGCACAGTATATACTCCTGTACTACATAAGGGCCTGATTCAGACGCAACTAGAAATTGCACGCTGATCGAGCGATTGTTGGCCATTGCGCATGCGTATGCATCACAGTGCGCGAAGGCAGCAGTGCGATCGCCGTGCGTTCACACAGACCACGGAGGCCCATTGCAGATTGATTGACAGGAAGTGACCGTTTGGGGATGTTGACAGGGGGGTGGTTAGCGAAACACAGGCGTGCCTGGCCGTTTCAACGCCGTTAAGTGGGCGTGCATAAATTAGCCACTACAATTGCATACGCAGCTCTGCGTGGCAGAGGAGCTCCTTGGCCTACGTCAGGTCAGACCTGCCGCAAGGGTAAAATGGCCTCCGAAGAACTTCAACGTTACCGATGTTTACGTGGGTATGCGTAGTCGCACGCAGGTGAGTGGGCGTCTTTATGCTCAGGTGATCTTAGCCAACATTAGCATATTTTTGCAACTGCATTGCGTACGGAATCGCAGTTGCGATCGCATTAGTGTCCGTCTCTGAATCAGGCCCTTAGTACCGTATATTCTACATATACTCCTGTATCAGCTGAGCACCGTATACCCAACCACATGATCACCAGTACATTATATACTCTGCCTTGTGTACCACCAGAGTCTCACACCGGGAACTACACCTGCCATGATGCACTGCTCGTATGATGCAACGGCAGGGGGCGTGTCCTGTGTGCTGGCGATCTCTGTGGGCGGGGCCATAGTATTTGATAAGCGGCCGGTTTGTGGGCGTGGTAAATTGGCGGGGATCTCAAGATCCAAACAAGAGGGCGGAGCGTGTTGCCGGTGGGCGGTGCGGATTGGCTGCTCCGTGACGGCAGGTGGGCGTGTCCGGGCCCGGTTATGTTCCCCGCTGCTCGGTGTCTCCTCAGAACTGTGTCCGGCCGGGGAAGCCGATGCCCGCGCTGGGCGCTCAGCACCGCAGGACCGTAGGGATGGAGCCGCGGGTGTTCGAGCTGTTCGGCCCAGGATGTGGCAGCGGTGGAGCCGGGCTGAGGGGGAAACCGGCAGCAAAGGCCAAGAAATCCGGCAAGAACCGAGGCCGGAGCAATAACCCACCCTACCTGCCACCGGAGGTGAGAGATATAGCGGCGCAGGGTGCCCGGTTTTCCCTTATAGTGGAGCTGCGCAGGGTGTCCGGTTTTCCCGTATAGAGGGGCAGGCAGCCCGGTGCCCCCGTATAGAGGGGCAGGCAGCCCGGTGCCCCCGTATAGAGGGGCAGGCAGCCCGGTGCCCCCGTATAGAGGGGCAGGCAGCCCGGTGCCCCCGTATAGAGGGGCAGGCAGGCGTAGGGTGTCCCTGCATAGAGAAGTAGGGTGCCCCTGTATAGAAGTGCAGGTTGCCCGGTTCCCCCGTGTAGATATGCAGGGTGCCCAGTACCCCCATAGAATGTAAGCTCCTATGAGCAGGGCCCTCTACCCTCTTGTGCATCTCCTTACTATATCTTCATCTATTTCTTACTCTCTACCAGGGCACCTAACACTTGGTTGCTTTGCATTGTTGCTTATCTGGGTGTTATGGTCGTGAATGTAGCAATGTATATTATCCATGTCCTGTAATGTATTGTACTGTAAGTCACTGTAAATCAATCAATTTGTTTATATACTTTGTAAGGTGCTGCGGAACACTTGTGGGCCATATAAATAAACGATAATAATAATAGTCGCGGGTGGCCCGGTGCCCCTGTATAGTGGTGCAGGGCACTTTGTGTCCTCACATAGAGGTGTAGGGTGCCCGGTGTCCTGGCATAGTTGTGCAGGGTGCCCAGTGCCCCCGTATAGAGGTGTAGCGTGTCCTTGTATAGAGAAGCAGGGTGCCTTGTTCTCCCACATAGAGGTGCAGGGTGCCCATTGCCACCATATAGATGTGCAGTCTGCCCTTCCCTGTTTACCCTTGTATAGAGGCATGGACTGCTCGGCGCCCCCATATAAAACTACAGTGTGACCCCAATATAGAGGTAAAGGGTGCCCGGTACAAATGCCTAGAGCGCAGGGTCCCCCCCTGTGTAGCAGCACAAGGTAGGTACCCATGTCCCCATATAGAGGTACAGGGTGCCCTCACTGTATAGTTGCAGGGTGTATGGTGCTCCCTGTATAGATGGGCATGGTGCCCTCATCCTGTATATTGTCCCATGCCCCCCTGTATTGAGACGTTTGGTGCCAGCCAGTATAATGCACTCTCATACGTGTGTGTTAGTTAATCTGTATGGCAGTGTTTCCAAAACCTGGTCCCCCGAGGGCTGAGACACCTAACAGTCCAGGTTTAAAGGCTATCCATGCATTAGAACTGATGACAGGTTCTGCTGTCAGTTTGGTTTAACCATCGCTGATTAAGCATGGATAGGGATAGCCTTAAAACCTGGACTGTTAGGGTGCCTTGAGGACCTAGTTTGGGAAATCCCTGTTACAGAGTATAAATGTACAGTGACTGGTGGTGGCTCTATCTATTGGAACAGCATATGATGGTGGGAACGTTCTCCTTACTTTAGCTGTCAGCGGGTTAAGTTTTATAGGAAATCCTGGTTACGTGGTTATATCGCTAACCCCTCCCTGCCTGTCTGTGACTGGTGGTTGTGATTAACCCCGTCCCTGCCTGCTTGTCACTTATGGGTATGATTAACCCCCTCCTTGCCTGTCACTGACCGTGTAATGTATGATTAGCCTCACTTCTTGCCTGTCTATTCTTTATTCTGTCGAGTCTCCTTTTAGTTAAAGTAAAAGGAGAGATTTTAAAAGGTCAATGTAATGTGGATTCCCCTGAATTCTTCCTAGGACATGACAATTTTAACATTGTCATTTACAGATTGCTCAGGTCTCAGGGAACAGAGGTGTAAACTGTTTAATGTGTCACTGATATGCAGACATTTATACACGTGATGAAGGTCTATGTGCAGAGTGGGGAGTACTATGCTGTATGTAGGTGTCTGACCAGTAATGTTGGTTCTGCTTTATTACAGGCAGAGGAAGGAAACATAGAATACAAGGTAAGTTCCACAATCTCCCCCTCTCCTGCCGCCTGGCCGTTCCCCCTCCGTGTGCATTATGGGATTCTCTCCTCTCTTATAGCTGAAGCTGGTGAACCCCTCCCAGTATCGCTTTGAGCACCTGGTAACCCAGATGAAATGGCGGCTTCAGGAGGGTCGCGGAGAGGCGGTGTACCAGATCGGTGTGGAGGATAATGGGCTCTTGGTGGGGCTGTCGGAGGAGGAGATGAGGGCATCACTACACACCCTGCACCGCATGGCTGAGAAGTACTGAATTTCCCATGTTGCCTGTGTTGTATATGTCTTATTGGGGTATTTGTTACTCTGACTGACGCCTCATCGTCACTGTAGGGTTGGGGCGGACATCACGGTGCTGCGGGAGCGGGAGGTGGATTATGACAGCAAATCCCCCAGGAAGATTACTGAGGTCCTGATCAGGAAAGTTCCGGATAACCAACAGGTAACATACCACAGTCCTGTAATTCTCATCCACCATGTAGGATATTGTGCGGACGTCATCCTATCTGAGCCACTCGGTAATGACCTAGTGTGTCCCTGGTATTATTCCACCAGCTCCTGTCATTCATCCTGCACTTTTCGACATCTCCGGATCCTTCCATCTCATTAACCTACCGGAAGACACTCCTCCCATTTCCAGTTACCGGTCTTTGTACCACCCCCCGCTCCCTGACCTCTGACCTGCTCCAATGTGTTCAATTCTCGTCTTCCCCAATTCATTGCCCTCACAATGGCTTCTTGTAAATAACGTCCCCTATATTATTTTATTTATAAGTTGCTGCAAAGTGCTATTATATTTTATTTATGAGTTGCTGCAGTATAACTGAGCATAAATACAATACACAACAGTTAAACATTGCACAAGAACAAAACATTACTGGAACCCCACAGATGGGGTGAATACAGTATACTTAACTGGATGTGAGTACAGTTGAGCAGTATATTAAATGCATGGATGGAATTACCAGAACAAACTACATGACCTACAGAAAACAATTCAGAATAAGATATGACTTGGGCAAACAGGAAGGACAGTTTTCAGACCCGTATTCAATTTGAAGCGAAAAAAAAGTCAGAGGCCGGACTTTTCTCCATCTTCGCCGCTTTTCTGCGTGAAAAAGTATCCCGTGTATCCCCATATTCAATTTCAAATCAGCGAAAACGGGACGCGGTGAAACTCACAGGCAAAAAGTCCTGTTTTTGGGGTAATCATCCTGACACCCCCCCCCCCCCCCCCCCTGAAAAGATGCTCTGACATGGGGGTTCACTGAGTACCCCCGATTAGCCCTACTGAATATATTTGGGGTTTTTGAATGGTCTGAATAGCCGCTATTTAGCGTCTGTCAGCAAGTGGTGAAGAATAGCATTTTGCAACTTTTTGGGAGGAAAATAAGTAGTCCCATCAAATTTGGGGAACATGAAAATGGGTGCAAGCATATTTTAAAGTTGCTAAAGTTAAGCATTAAAAAGCGCCAAAAACGCACCTTCAACAATTGCCTGCAATCAAAAATACACCTCCCCCATACTTCCAGAACACCCCAAAGGCTATTTTGCTAATTTTTGAATTTGTACCCCCACTTTGAATTTTTTTGCCCCTTGTTTTGGGATGTCCTTTGTGTTTTTTTTTTTTTTTACGCAGTTAGCGTCAGGGGGGGCGCTACAAAGGGTGCAGGCTGGTTCCTGCAACGTTGCATCCTAAAACCCCAATTCTGCTCTTTTTTTTTTCCGCCAGGTCTTCATAGGTGAAACTTTTTCGCCTATTGCATTGCGTTATCACGCCGGGGAAAAGACGCTGCAGTTGAATACAGAGATAAATTAAATCGGCAAAACTGACTTTTCGCTCCATTTGAATACGGCCCATAGTGTAGAGGGCCCTGCCCGTGAGCGCTTACATTCTCGATTGAGGGGGAATTGAGACGATAGGAGCAATTATGTTTAGCAGAGGAGGCTAAGTAGTTGCAGAAGAAAGTTTAAGGTGGGGATAGAGTAGGGTGAAGTGGGAAAGGATATTGGGGGAGTAGAAGCATACAAGGGGTGCAGTCTTGAGCACTTTTGAGGTTGGAGAGTAGGTCATAGTCCAGTTCAAATCCACTTATAACTCTTGCTCTAGATGCCGTGCATAAAAGGCAGGCCAAAGACTGTATGCAGGTTTTTAAAGTTATGGCGTTAAATAGGCGACATTGAATCAGCTGATGCAGGAGGAAGTGTTTACCAGTTACTGCAGGGGGCTAATTACCAAAGGGGAGGTTGCAGAAGTATTAGTTCACTGTTCAAAACAGACTTTCTTTAAGTATGAAAAGTTACAGCAGATAATGTAGGATGGAGTTACCTGTGATAGGAGAGATGGGGTGCAAACTCCAGTTACAGCCTTTTATGCTTTAGATGACATGCTTGAGATGGCAGGCCAAAGCCTGTATGCAAACCTTTACACTTATTCTGTAGGATTTATTCCCTTCCCAAAGTGCTGAGTGACCACTCGCTAGCTCCCTCTTCTATTATCCACTATCGTCCCCAGTGTGATCAATTGCTGATCCTAAATAAATTAATATAATGCAATAATGTCTTTTTCAGTTTCTAGACCTGCGAGTTGCTGTCCTTGGAAATGTGGATTCCGGAAAGTCTACTCTGCTGGGTGTACTCACACAAGGGGAACTGGATAATGGCCGTGGCCGGGCCAGGCTCAATCTCTTCCGCCACCTGCATGAGATCCAGTCCGGTCGGACATCCAGCATTAGCTTTGAGATCCTCGGGTTCAATAGCAAGGGGGAGGTGAGAGCAGGGCTGGGTGGAGGGTATTGATAGTAATGATGTGGATAGGGGGGAGAGGTGAGAGCAGGGCTGGTTGGAGGGTATTCATAGTAATGATGTGGGTAGGGGGAGAGGTAAGAGCAGGGCTGGTTGGAGGGTATTCATAGTAATGATGTGGATAGGGGGAGAGGTGAGAGCAGGCTTGGGTGGAGGGTATTGATAGTAATGATGTGGATGAGGCGAGATGAAAACATGACTGTGTGGTGGGTAATGGCAGTAATCCTGTGGATTTGGGAAGGTGAAATCCGGGCTGGGTAGGGGAGGGTAATGGTTGAAATGCCCTGGATGGGGGAATGTAATAGCAGGGCTGGGTGGAGGGTAATGGTAGTAATGCTATGATTGGGGAAAAGGTAATGGTAATAATGCACTGGATGTGTGGAGGGTAATGGTAGTAATGCCCAGGATGGAGGAAGGTGAAAGCAGGGCTGGGTGGAGGGTAAAGGCAGTAATGCCCTGGGTGGGGTGAGGTGAGAGCTGGGCTGGGTAGAGAGTAATGCTATAGATGGGAAGGGGGAGGGAGAGTAATGGTAGTAATGCAATGGATGGGGACAGATGAGATCAGGGATGGGGGAGGCTATTAGTAGTAATGTCCTGGATGGGGGGAGGCGAAAGTCTGGCTTGTTGAAGGGTACTGGTGTCAATGCCCTGGATGGGGGAGGTGAGAGCAGGACCATCATATGAGCTACCACCCCAGTCCACAAAACTTTGTCCTCTCCAGGGGTTTTCTGGTTGCAGTTTATCCACACCTGATTGAAGTAAAGTTATTTCCCCTGCCCTGGGGCTCATGGGAGTATGGGACCAGTAGTTGGACACGGAGATATCTCAAAATTCATCTTCACTTGCGCTAACTATATACAGCTCTGTACAGGGGACTGGCGGGAGAGGGACTGAGCACTGGGAATATCCTGTAGTTACCGGAGCAGAGAGCGTGTGGAGTAGATGGGATGATTTCTTGTGGTGGTCACTAGGCATCTGATGCCCTCTGGTGGCCAGTCTGACTACTCTGTGCCTTCTATTTGGGCAGGTGGTGAATTACAGTGAGTCTCGCACTGCAGAGCAGATCTGTGAAAGTGCCTCCAAGATGATCACATTCATAGACCTGGCCGGCCACCACAAGTACTTGAAGACGACCATCTTTGGCCTGACCAGCTACTGTCCTGACTTCGCCATGCTGGTGGTCAGTGCCAACACAGGGATTGGTAAGTGTGGTTCCCTAGCGGAGGATGACTGTGTTTTGTAGAATATGACCTTAGGCCGTTTGATAACTGTGTAGAAAATGGAGGGAAGAAAAAAACTCTGTAACCGCTACCGACCAATCGGCTCATCACAAACCTGCATTAGCGGTGTCTAGTATCTGATGGCAGCACTCGCCCCTTCACGGGTGGGGACAAACACTGCTCAGCAGACCCTTATGTGCTCCCATCTATAACCACCATCAGGGCTGTTGTGTGCTGGGATCGGTACTGACATTTTGAGGCGTAGTTCTTGCCACCTCAAGGTCCCCCCAAAATACCCTAATTTGCCCAAAAAGTGATAGTGGGGATGTTTCCTGGGAATAAGGAGTCAGAGAAGCCCCACTCGCCTGAAGGAGAACTGCGCTGTGTCACTTCTTTAATGAATACATGTGTCTCAAAGCCAGGAGCTTAAGGTGCCTACACACTTGGCGATATTTTAAACGATTTGCCCGATTCCGACGCATCGTGACGTCAAATCGTGTCAAATATGCCCAAATCGTGAGTGTCCACTTACGATCACGATGCGCGTCCCCGCAGGTCGTACATCGCATCTTCAGATCTGCCGTGCTCTAGGGCAGATTTGCCAATCTGGGACACGATGCACTGGAAAAAGTTAAGGATTCACGATAGATCGTTTGTCACATTGGACACTTTTTATACCAAATCGTGTGCAGGACTGCCGGGGAGCTGCCGGGGGACAGTTCAAGGGAAATCGTACACGATGTCGGATCGTGAGCACATCGCCAAGTGTGTAGGCACCTTTTACTTTAACAGTAAGGTGTTGGGATTGTAAATGTAGTGGGCGAAATGATGGGTGTGGCTTATCTAAAAAGGGGTGTGATTTCACTAGAGGGGGTGTGGTTTATTTAAACAGGGGAGGGGGGTAATTTATACTAACTGCTTAACTACAGCATGATGTTACAAAGTGACTTCATTATTACTACCTGCTTGGACTACTACAACCTGCTCTACTCCGGCCTGTCAGAAAAAACGATACTTTTGCGGCTGGTACTAAATGAAGAAGCCAGACTGCTCCCTAGCCAGCCACATTTTTGCCATAGAACACCTGCCCCCCCTGTCCCTTCACTTGGGGTCCTGGAACTAGTCAAATCTGTTCCAAGATTATTGGCACTAATAGCCCAACATAAGCAGGGTCCTGGGTACTTGAAGCAGCAACTGATTTCCCATAGTCCCACTTGCTCCCATCCATCAGCAAATGGAGAACTACTAACCGTATTTAAACTTTGTATATGGGGTTCAAGCTGTTAGCTTTGTGGCTCCTGCCCTGTGAAATTTGATGCCTCATCCAGCTGGAGAAGGCTTTAGGAATCTTCAAAGTCAGACTCAAGACTTTCCTGTTGCTCACGCATTTCATTAATTCACCTCTACCTTCATAATAACCAATTATCTGCTTTCTTTATGTACTCTGTTTAATCCTTCATTTGTTTATTTTTGTATCATGTGTTTCTTCAGTTGCAAATGTAAAATGCTTTTAACTTCTACTATGGGAAATTCATAGACTAAGTAAAATGTATTTGTAATATGCAGGGCAGGTCCCATCATATGATGCGGCCACTCTCGTGGCTAGAATACCAGACATACTTATCCAGCACCTTATCTGGTGCCCGAAATAATATACTGTATATAATATACGCTGCCTGCTATATGCAGATAAATGGAGCATGTGAGCGAGGAGTTAAAATAGAAGCCACACAAATGTGCCGCTACCGCCAGACAGCAGAAAAATAATTCAGTATTTTTCTGTTTCTTGACGTCTCATCGAAACTGGGGCCTCTTCCTGTAATGAGCGGTCTCTCTCGGCGACGTTCTGACTCTGCGGAGCTCCGAGGCACGAATTTAATGGTCTCCCACGATCCCATATTCTCATTCCATGGAGACAGACTGGGTCCAACATGGTGTAATGTACTGAAGCGTGACGTGGCAGATGGGAGAAGTGGGGTGACTTCCAAGGTATCGCAGACCCGCTCCCCATCAGTAAAGCAGAAGGTAGCGGAGCGGTTCCTGTCTCTGCCACCACATACAACTGATGCCAGACACTGCAACACGACTGCTGCTTTTGGAACATCTTAGACCAGGGATGGGGAACCTCAGGCCCGGGGGCCATATAAGACCCTCGGAATAATTTGGCCTGGCCCTTGAAGCTTTTTCTGCTAGCCTCATCTGGCCTAGAATGTCACCCTGCAGCCAGAATCTATGCAGCAGTGCCGCCTAGAGCGTCCTTAGGACGTTTCAGACAGTCACACCGCTGCCCTTACAGCTCCCTGGAGTATCCTCTGGATGCTCCGGGCATTGCTGTAATCACCTGCGAATGTGGCCCCTGCCCCGTGTTATGTCGTGCGGAGGTGTAATAGCCTGCACTGGGCCCGTGAATGTGATGTATATGTCAAAGTGGCCCTTGGCAGAAAAAAGGTTCCCCACCCTGTCTTGGACAAACCTTATCATTGTTATTTCACAAATGTTTTATTTTATTGCTGAAATATCAGGAAATAATATACACCACAAGTTCTAATGCAGCATATTCCGAAGGCATTAACAGCTATTCAAATGAAAATGGACTCTACAGCTAGTACCTTAGTGCAACACAGACTCTGTACTCTGGGGTGAGCTACATCCCCTCCCCGACAAGAACATCACATGCCCAGGACACATTCTTGCATACCTATTAGTAATACTGGGCGCACCTGAACCAGGCCCACCTGTAAAACTGCATTAAAGGGGCAATTCAGTTATACGCGGAACGGCACCTCCTGTCCAGCATCATTGCAAGTTTTTCTTCACACTCCATAGAGGTGTACAGAAAATGTAGCAAAGTTGAGGCATGCCGTAATAGGCATATTGAGTTTAATTGAACTGGTCCCCCTACGCTAATGGGCGCACATATGAAGCATACTTTACACTGTGATATAGGCTGGTGGGTGCTGTGTGTAGTACAGATCTCTGGGAATTAGACGTGTTCTGCAGAAGACAGAACCATAGGCTATAGCTCCTATGTCACCGTTAATCCCTGTACTCTGCCCAAATTTGGTATCGCTGCACTACGGAACACATTAAGGGGCTGTCTTTTGTGTTTACAGGACACTCATACATCATACAGGTGTCTGTGGACTCTAAGGAACGGTGCGCAAACAAACACAAAGGATAAAAGAATGATCGTAACTAACAGTACTGTCTACACAGGGATAGCGCAGAATTCACCAGCACAATACTTAGATGTTGCCGTCATGCAAACACTGTTATTATGTACACATATAAGGATTAAGTCTAGGGGTGTAACTTGGTATTTGAAGGCCCCATAGCAAACGTTTGTACAGGCCCCTATGTACCACCAGTGGTGAAAGATGTATATACCACCTATAACTTTGACTAGGAAGATGGGCCCCCCTCAGCTCTGGGTCCCATAGCAGCTGCCCCCTTTGCACATTGTAGTTATGCCCATGATTCATACACAGGTCACACGTGTACAAGGCTAGCTATTGTTCCTTTCAATAAGAACTGCTAGTCCTGAGATAACAAAATGTGGTAATGCGCTGAGGACAAGGTATCGCCTGACGAGGCTGATGTTATTGTAATGTCGCACAAAACGTTGGCCGTTCAGAATTATGCGTTGCACAAAACAATCTCACTGTAAAACAGAGGGTCCTCAGAGCTCACAGTCTAATGGTAAAATCGTTCATCTGACCGTGTGTATGTACCAACGATTTGAACGATTTCAGACAGTATTAAAATGAATGAAATCGTCAAAATCTGACTGCAAATGCATGATGATGTCAGATATCGATATCTGACATGCGGGAACGCACATCGTTCATTGTCGTAGGCCCACATGTCAGATTTTCTTTCAGATTTGAACGATTTTTAAAATCGTTATCGTTCATACCTGACAACAAATCTGACCGTGTGTATGCACCATAAGAGAGAGCAATGTTGAGACAATAGGAGCTGGTAGAACCTGTAGAGGGAGTAGTGTGAGACAGTGGTTATTCGGACCCCTCATTATTCTTTAAGGACGGAGAGGCTCCATGCGTTTGACCCCTGTGTGTCCTGCTGTTAGTAGCCTCATTCTGAGGGGATTAACCATGCACTTGGCTGCTCCAACACAAATATCAGTTCTGGGGATTGTATCTGTCTAGCATGTAATGTTAGCACCAGTTGTATGTTGACTGTAATGCACAGATGTGTAACTGCTCCCTACGTCTCTCTGCAGCAGGGACAACGCGGGAGCACCTGGGACTGGCCATGGCTCTCAAGGTGCCTTTTTTTTTGGTGGTCAGTAAAGTTGACCTCTGCTCCCCACAGACCGTAGAAAGGACGCTCCGGCAGCTGGAACGTACTCTAAAGCAGCCCGGGTGTAACAAAGTGCCTTTCATGGTGCGATCTGAGGACGATGCAGTCACTGCCGCCCAGCAATTTGCTCAGTCACCAAAGTAAGTACCAAGTGGCCCCAGTCCCTGATCCCTGTCCCATTTGGCTCTGGATCTATGTATGGTTCTATAACCCCAGACTTTCTCTCTTTTTCAACAGCATCACTCCGATCTTCGCCCTTTCCAGTGTGTCCGGAGACTCTCTGGACCTCCTGAAAGTTTTCCTGAATATTTTACCCCCTCTCACAAACAGTCGAGAGCAGGAAGAGTTGATGCAGCAGCTGCCTGAGTTCCAGGTTTGTGATTGGGGAGGTCCAGTGCAGAATTCCAGGTCAATGATTGATTAGTTTAGATGTAGCGTTCAAGGTTAGTGATAGGGCGGGTGAAGTCTAGTGGGAGTGAGGAGATTCCATGCAGTGCTCCAGGTCAGTGATTGGACTGTGAGAGAGAGAGGGGGAGGAGTTCTAGTATAAAGTTCCAGGTCCGTTATTAGACAGTGTGGGGGGGACAGATGCACATTTTAATGTTAGTAGTTGTACAGTGAGTGTGTGAGGAGATCAGATGCAGTGTTCAGCTTTGGTAATTGGACAATGGGTGGGGGGAGGTGTCAAGATACATAATTCCAGGTCCGTGATAGGAGAGTATTGGGTGGTTCAGATGCAGAGTTCCAGGTTGATGATTGGACTGTAAGTGGTGGATTTTAGATGCAGAGTTACGTGTGTGTGTGTGTGTGTGTGTGTGTGTGTGTGTGTGTCCAGGCTAGTTATTGGACATGCTGGGAGTTCAGATACTGAGTTCCAGGTTAGTGATTGGATGTAGGGGTGTCAGTAGATCTGCTACTGTGTTCCAGGTTAGTGACTAAACTATGACTCTTTGTATTTAATGCTTTGATAAGGAAGTTATCTTTGTATGTTCGATTTCTATAAGGCTGAGGGTTGGCGGGGGGAGTCCCTGGTTTCAGTTCCCTGTGTAGCTGTATCAGACAATTTCTCCAGCTCAGGGAATGTTGTTCTCTCGGCAGGTTGATGAGATCTATACAGTTCCTGAAGTTGGGACAGTGGTGGGAGGAACACTGTACAGGTAAGAGCCACTGATAGGACATTAAATGGTGGTAACCTGCGTATTAGGGGTCTGAGGAGTGGTATACGAAAGAAGTTTACAATGCTGGGTATTCTGTTCAGGAAGCTCCTCATATAGACTGGGTTCAGCTTCAGGATTTTTTAACTTCATTAGGTGATTATGTACTGGCTGGACCTCTTGTGTAACCAAATCTGACAACACCGGCCATATGATGCTGAGGCTAAACCGCTGCAGCTTACGGGTCACCAGTTGTATGGCCAACGTCCCACCAAGTTTACTGTCCATCCCAAACAACATCTGACTGATTTGTTATAAAACAGAATCACAGTGTGTATGGTCACCTTTACGCAGATCTTTTAATGGTGAGGGGTCAGTATATACACTTATATCTTATTACATTTCTCTTATTGCAGAAAGGCTGGGTATAGAGAAGTATCATTCAGTAGGGTGGGGACAGTATTTACAGTAATATTACATGGCAGAGTTTGGGGGGTGGGTTAGTGTGAAAAGTAATATCACATGGCAGAGGAGTTGGTGGTGGGTGGCAGTGTGTAGTATCAGCTGTGTGAGGTTTAGGCAGTCTGTAGAGCAACATTACACCAGAGTGGAGATGGGTAGTGTGAATAGTAATATTACGTTCGAGTGTAGGGTGGTAGTGTGTGCAGCAATATCACATGGCAGAGGAGTTGGTGGTGGGTGGCAGTGTGCAGTAATATCACATGGCAGAGGAGTTGGTGGTGGGTGGCAGTGTGCAGTAATATCACATGACAGGAGTTGGTAGTGGGTGGCAGTGTGTAGTATTACAGCAGTCTGTAGAGTACTATTGCACAGCAGAGTGGAGGTGGGTAGTATCACATTAGAGTGTGGGTTGGTATTGTGTGTGTGTGTGTATAGCAATATCACGTGGCAGTGTGTAGAGCAATATTACAGAGTGGAGGTAGGTAGTGTGACTAGTAATATCGCATTAGAGTGCAGTAATTTCACATGGCAGAGGAGTTGGTGCTGGGTGGCAGTGTGTGCAGTAATATCACATGGCAGAGGAGTTGGTGCTGGGTGGCAGTGTGTGCAGTAATATCACATGGCAGAGGAGTTGGTGCTGGGTGGCAGTGTGTGCAGTAATATCACATGGCAGAGGAGTTGGTGCTGGGTGGCAGTGTGTGCAGTAATATCACATGGCAGAGTGGGGGGGGATATTGTGTAGCGTAGTATTGCACAGAAAGGTGGGTTGGCAGTAAGGGCTTGTATTTTGTTATGTTCTATAGTGACTGTTTTGTTTAACACTTTTCAGTGGTGTGTGTAAGGAGGGTGAGCGCCTTGTGGTTGGCCCCACAGATGTGGGGAGTTTTTTACCACTCAAAGTGTGCAGTATACAGCGAAACAGATCTGCGTGTCGGGTGCTACGCGCAGGACAAGCCGCTACCCTTGCACTTGGGGCCTTTGACCGATCCCTGCTCAGAAAGGTAAGTGCATGCTGAGATGAGCTTACACTCTGCAGAAATGGTGTCAGAGTAGTGACTGTCTCCCTTCTCTGCTCAGGGCATGGTACTGGTCAGTCCGGAGATGCTCCCCACTGTATGCTGGATGTTCGAAGCTGAGATCGTACTTCTATTTCACGCCACTTCCTGCAGGCGCGGGGTACAGGTGACGGTGCACGTGGGGAATGTCAGACAGACAGCCGTCCTGGAACACATACATGGCAAGGTGAGATGGGGAGACATTCTCCTGGAATCCATCCTCCGTATCTCGCTTATTTCTCCTCATCTAAGCTCCCTTTATCTCTTCCTTCTCCTCTTCTAAGCTCCCTTTCTTCTTCAGGGTCCATAGGCTCCACAGGGAGACCTTGGGGTATATCTGGATCCTGGGCACCATGCAGTTAAAAGCTTAGCTCCCAGGATGCACTGGAACCATCCTCCTCTATACCCCTCCCCCGAGCCAGAGGCACCTCCGTTCTAGTTGGTGCCCGGCCGGAGTCGGATCACTGTTTTGTGCAGGGGGCTGATTAGCAGCCACAAAGCTGTTTTAATTTTATGAGTTATTAGTTTTCTTTTTTACTTTGACTCTTCAGAGCAGTCAGCAGCAGGCTGCTAGTACCGTTTGCTAGCAGTCCAAACCTCCGGTCTCTGGGGACAGACCGGAGGTGCTGGCGGTGGTGGCAGGCCCCCAATACCCTGCGCTTCCACTAGACCACCAGAGACTTGAAGTTGGTAGCGGGAACCAGCGGCCTGGGAGATAATTGCTGGCCAGGGGAGGCAGCCTTCTCTGTTCAGTGGATCCTCCCCTCAGCTCAGCGTGCCTTTCCGCTAAGGTCTGGCTTTGCTGAGCTGCTCTCCTCCTACGGCCACGACCCCTCTGAGGTCTCCGGCGGCCATTTTCTCTTGGTGCATCGCAGATCTCTCCGGGCAGCGTGTGGTCCAGTCCCCCTGTATCTCTCCCCTGGGGTTAGTGTATACAGCAGTATAACTAGTGTTCACTCTAGTTCCGGCGGCAGACACTGCGCCAGACCTAGAGCAAGGGCACTTCTGCACTTGCCCGAAAGGGGCGGCGTGACAAATGAAAAGGGGGTGTGTCTTTATAACGCATCACTCTTGGGGTCGTGCCCGGTACTAACTGACATGCCAGGCAGCCCCCAAGCATCACGGTCGCTGTGAATGGATGCTGGGCGCATGCGCTGGAGGGTAGGGTGCTTTCTGCCCTTCAGAAATAGGGCAGGACGCGGCGCCCCGCTGAAACAGCCTGGCGGGAACGCTACTACAGCTTTCCCAGACACTGAATCTGGGCAGTTGATTGTAGTGCCAATTTGCAGTAGGTGATTTCTATCTGCATTGTATGTGACTTATGCTAGCGCTGACTGTCTTTTTTTCCGATCTATCCCTTACCCTTTCTACAGCCCTAACAGGTGTATTTGGGGAGGTTCTTTGCTCTCCTCCCATATATAAACTCAAGTATTTGTGAGGTCTGTCACATACAGTTGTGTGCTGCACGGTGCCATATTGTTGGGCCAGTGATTTGTATACTTTATTAGTGTCTAGTATTGCGCTTCCTGATATATAATATAATATAATATATATTTTTTATTTATTACTGGTTACTACTCTATTCTGGTCCAAAAGCCGAATGGGTCTCATCGGCCTATCTTCAACCTAAAATCTCTGAACAAGTTCCTCGGGGTGCCCAGGTTCAGGATGGAAACTTTACAATCCATCATACTGGCTATGGAACCTGGGGATTACATGGTATCACTGGACATTCACGATGCATACCTACATGTCCCCATAACGCCTTCCCACCAGCGTTATCTGCAGTTTGCTATACTGCAACAACACTTCCAGTTTCGGGCACTGCCTTTCGGCCTCTCCAAGTCTCCAAGGGTATTTACCAAAATTATGGTCGTCATGGCAGCCCATCTACGGAGTCAGGGTATATGACTCCTGCAGTACCTAGACGGCCTACTCTTGCTGGCGGGCTCTCCAGAGGTACTTCAGCAACACCTGCACCTAATAATCACTTGTCTACAAGCGCACGGGTGGCTGATCAATTGGAAAAAGTCCTCCCTAATTCCCTCACAGAAGATGATTCATTTGGGAGCCTTTCGGGATTCTTATCAGCAGAGAATTTTTCTATCTCCAGAAAAGATCTCCTCTCTGCAACTGCGAGTGCGCAGTTGTTGGGTGTCAGTACACTCGGCAATGCAGGTTCTAGGATCCATGGTGTCCACATTCGACATGGTGGAATAGGCTGAGTTCCATTCAAGGCCCCTACAGGGGCTGATACTAAACAAGTGGAACAGGTTACCCCATCGGATCAGGACTCAGACGCTGGTGCTTTCTCTGGAGGTGCACCTGTCTCTAGCTTGGTGGCTACAAACAACTCATCTCGCCAAGGGTCGCCCTTTTTGCATCCCGGACTGGGTACTTCCGACAATGGATGCCAGTGTCCGGGGTTGGGGCGCAGTGACTGGCCCGCACTAATTTCAGGGCTGTTGGACAGCGGACGAAGCAAAACTCTCCAATCAACATATTGGAACTTCGGGCTGTGTACAGGGCTCTCATGATAAGACACGTTCTTCACAGAAAAGCCGTGCAGGTTCAGTCCTACAATGCCACCACGGTGGCTTACATCAACCATCAAGGGGGGGACTCTAAGTCGGGCAGCAATGACAGAAGTGGCCCACATCCTGACTTGGGCAGAGTGTCACCTCCCCGCCATCTCGGCAGTGTTCATTCCGGGAGTTCTCATTTGGGAAGCGGACTTCCTCAGCCGTCACGACTTGCATCCAGGGGAATGGTCTCTTCACCAAGAGGTGTTTCAACGCCTAGTGGACAAATGGGGCCTCTCATCACAATCACAAGTTGCCAGTGTACGGGTTCAGAACAAGAGATGCCGAAGCAAGCTTAGTGGATGCTCTGTCAGTGAAGTAGACCTTCCAGTTTGCATACCTATTTCCTCCAGTATCCCTGCTTCCTCGGGTTCTTCGGAAGTTCAAACAGGACGGCGGCACGGTCCTGCTGGTGGCTCCTGCTTGGTCCAGATGTCACTGGTTCTCAGATCTACGGACTCTCGCTATCGACACTCCGTTCCTGCTTCCTCAACGTCCGGACTTGTCTCAGGGTCCTTGGCTTTACCTGGACCTGGATCGTCTGTCTTTGACCTCGTGGCTCTTGAGACATCCATCCTAAGGTCCAGGGGATTCTCTAGTTCGGTCATCAACACGATGCTTTGAGTGCGTAAACCTGATTCAACCAGGATCTATCACAGAGTGTGGCATACTTATTTCCAGTGGTGTTGCACAAGGGATTACGACCCTCAAGTGTTTCCAGAAAACTAGCATTCCTTCAAGCTGGTTAGGACCTCGGCCTACGCCTGGCCTCGTTGAAGGTGCATGTCTCTGCACTGTCATGGTGGTTCCAGCGAAGGATAGCTCCGCTCCTGGATATCGACACCTTTTTTTTTTTTTCAGTGAGTTCTCTGGATTTCTACCTCCCTCTGTCCCACCCGTGGCTCCTTGGGATTTGGCGGTAGTTCTCCGAGCCCTCCAGGGTCCTCCATTTGAACCACTAGATTCGGTGGAAATTAAGTGGTTAACTGCTAAGACTTTTTCTTCTGGTAATTGTATCTGCCAGGAGGGTGTCAGAATTTGGGGCATCCTCCCTTTCTGATATTTCACCAGGACAGGGCTATGCTTCGCACTCGCCTTGAGTTTCTTCCTAAAGTGGTTTCTAATTTCCACATTAATCAGGAAAATATAGTACCGGCCTTTCAGTCACCTGACCTCTCGGCAGGTGAGGCCTCGTTGGATGTGGTCCGTGCTCTAAAAATTTATATGGACCGGACCAGTTCCCATCGGAAATTGGACTCCTTATTTGTGCTCTTTGTGGCTTGGCCATCCCTTCTTGTGAAATCCAAACAAACATTGGCTAGATGGCTTCGTATGACTATATCAGAGGCTTACACAGAGGCAGGCCTGCCTGTTCTGGCTTCTGTTGCTGCTCATTTTACTCTGTCTGTGGGCAGACAGAGTAAAGCCTGTGCAGCTCGCCGTGGCGCCTCTGCTGTTCCACGTGGTCTTCTATCCAGATCTTTCTAAGGTTCTATGCATTTGATACCTTCGCCTCTCAGGATGCTTCCTTTTGGGCGCTGGATTCTCCTCTCAGCGTAGGAGCGTCCCCACGCTTAAAAGGACTGCTTTGGGACATCCCCAAGGTCTCCCTGTGGAGCCTATGGACCCTGAAGAAGAAAATAAGAGTTAATAAAGGTAAGTTATTACCATAACTCTTTCGTCGAAGTCCACAGGGCACCCGCCTTCATATGGGCTCTTGTACTGGTCATCGGTTTTCCGTCTCCTTCTCTGTGAGTGTGATTTTCAAGTGTTCCAGTCTTTCTTCTCTTTTTACCCCTCCGGCCTCTGGCTCGGGGGTGGGGTATAGAGGAGGATGGCTCTAGTGCATCCTGGGAGCAAAGTTTTTAACTGCGTGGTGCCCAGGATTCAGATCCAGCTATACCCCAAGGTCCCCCTGTGGACCCTATGGACTTCGAAGAAAGAAAGTTAACAAAGGTAAGTTCTTACCATAACTCTCATTTTTATCTCTTCCTTCTTCTTTTCATCTAAGCTCTCCCTGTATCGTTTGTCTCCTTATCTAAGCCCCATGTTTTCTCGTTATCATCAACCTCCATGGTCTTATTTTTCTCATTGAAGCCCCACATCCAGTCATCTTCCATCTCATCCCCTCCTACTTTAAGCAGGGTACACACTGGGCCATATATCGGCCCTTCAACCAAACGACCAATATATGGCGAGCGAGTCAGTGGGTCTGTACCCCAGCTATGGATGTTCAGACATGTTGCAGCTGGCCGATATATCTGCACATCTGGTTGTGTGTATGGGCGGTCAGCTGACCATCTGTACACTTGCTGCGGGGACTGCCAGCTCAACTGGGCGGGCAAATACAAATGCCTGCAGAGTTGTGATGTCAGGGAACACACATTGAGCAGGCGATTGGTAAGTCTGTATAGCTTACCTGATTGGCCGCTGTGTTGGTGGATCAGTCGCCACAGTGTGTACCCAGCTGTACTCTTTGTACTAATCTAGCCCTCTCAAAGTTTTTGATCTCATCTCAGCTTCCCTTCTTGTATGTCTCTTCCTAAGCCTCATCTAGATATCTCTTTACTTGTCTTTTTCCACTTCTAATCTAAGCCCCTCCCCCCCCCCCCCCCCTCATTCTTCCACCAGAATGAGCTTCGGACAGGAGAGAAGGCGGTGGTCCGTTTCCGCTTCATAAAACACCCTGAGTACCTAAAGCCTGGTACCAAGCTTCTTTTCAGGGAGGGAGTTACCAAGGGAATTGGACACGTGTGCAGCCTACAGGTCATCACCACAGTGATCAGCAACCACTGACCCACGACTGCCGCGGTGGGGTGTCCAAGAAGTCACCGGCCTGGTTCCAGCAGCCTCGTTTTTAGAATCTTCCCATATAAACCATTCTCTTTGCCCAGTTTTATTCTGCAATGACAGGTGTCTTTTATACAAGCAGTTTTTAAACATCCTTTTTCTACTGTCTGTGACTTTTTTTTTTTTAAAAGAAAAACTAAAACCATCCCCAAAAAAAAGGATTTTTTTTTTTTCTTCCCCCTTCCTAGTCACCAGCTGTGTGTTATAGGGTGATCGGGGGCACTCATCAGATATACAATCCCTTATAGATGGAAAACACATTGCTGATATTTCATATCATGCTAAAGACAAACACATTAATGACCCCCAGTGCCAGGAAAACCGGATTCATGCTTCCTTGGAACAGAGCTATAATCCTAAGAGCGTCCAGTACTTGTTGATGGCGTACAAGTGACAACATTACAGGTTCTCCCAGAATCAGATATATTATTGTATGGGGTAAACTGCTCCTCCTCTTCTCCAAAGACCATTTTTGTCAGGCACAATGGGTTAATCAAACGAGGTAATGACTGCTATTATGTGCTGAGGGTGGGGGGCAGCGAGTGGGACAGGTCCAGATTCAGAGTGTTCAAATTATGTAGCTCCTGATTTGGGGAAGTGACTCGGTACTCTGCGGCTAGTGTAGCAAGAGGTCGGCAGAGTTTCGCTGCTCTCCCTCTCCACGTGTGCAGTTATATTGTATTATTGTGTGTTTATCATTTTGCACGTTATGTACAGAATAAATTGTTTTACCGAGTGTGTCTGGTCCCTTCTTCCATCTGCAAAAATCGCTCGTTGGTAATAGGCTATTGTTCCTGAGGTAGGAGACGTGGAGCTTGCCCTTTTACCTGGCTTTAGCGATGGGAGTATATTAATGGGCGTAGATTCACAGACCCCTGCCCATTAATAAAGTATTAATCCTCGTCATAGGGATTCATTCTATGTCAGCCACTTCCCCACAGGATAAGAGTAATTATTCTGCCATGGAAGAACAGAAGGCAATGAAGATTAAGGTACATACTATTTTCCTAGGTCTAATAGGCAATGTTTTAAATAGACTGATGGAGCAGTGCCCAATGCCCACCCAGACAACTTAATTACTGAAAGCAAAAGAATGAGAAGCTGCATTTTCCAAACGAGTCCTCTGATTTATTTTTTTTCTGCTGTACGAAACAGCAGTTGTCAGGTGCAAACATTGGATATACTGTAAGTAGAGACGCAACAATCACACTTCCCATGAGGGAGTTGAACCATAAGGCGGACTAGCCAAGGCTGCAGATACTGATAGCCCTTACTCGACAGCCCCTGTGTAAGGACATTAATTGGTCTTGGGGAACACTCTTGGAGGTCTTCAGGGGAATATTGGCAGCCAGAGGTGTTACCACTACGGGTAAAGTGCTAATGAAAACTGGGGGATATGACTAAAGGATTTTTATATTGTATTCATTTGTAACTGACCTCAGTGCCAGACACCTCTCACTTCCATGTAGTGCAGAAGGGGCAGATGTTCCAGAAGCGGGGTAGATGTAAGACTGTTGTGGTCATTGAGTGTAAGCTTGCATGCTCTGTCCCATATTTTTAGTGTTTCCTTTAAATATAATGAGAGTGAGGAGTAAGCAATGTCAAGTCCCTGTCCGTGCATGTGCTATTTCAATAGTTCCCAAACTGTGCGCAGTGGCACCCTGGGGTGCATTGGGACACTTGCAGTGGGGCCTCAGGTCCTCCAGCACCAAATCAAATTATTTATGGTCAATGTAATGTAAATATGTGGACAAACAGAAGCATAAACCTGTCCAGCACCATATAACTGAGCCTAAGGATGACAGGGGAGCACAATTTACTTCACTTTACTACATTTTTTCAGAATTTCTCAATAACAAACTCTTGGCTTAGCGGTGCCGTGAAATCAATGCAGATACTCTAGGGCGCCAGGATTCAAAAAAGTTAGGGAACTACTGTGCTATTTAATACATGCGGCTGGCAATATTGCAATGCAATGCAATCATGGACAATAATATTGTGCATCACAGGTTAAGAAATGATAACCATCTTTACTTCGGAAATGAATTGAAGGAAGTGGTGGTATCCTTAATGTCGGATATCAGTAAATTTGAAGGCATTGATCCAAATAGTGCAAAAGATTGCTGTGAGGGAATCGGTATGAAGTCCCGGCTGAATAGCCGCCTGTTCATATCCCGACGCCGACAGGGCAGGTAAGTACCCTACCCCTCTCCCACTAACCCTCCGTTAGTGGTGCCTAACCCTCCCCCCCCAAAACCTAACCCCACTGTGCTCCCTAAACCTACTCCTCCCCCCCCGCACGGCTAACGCTAAGGGCGTCCCAGACTTACTTCGTTCAGGCTGACATCCTTCGGCGTCAGGATTAAGATAGGCGTCTGTCGACGATTGAGACCGGTGGCATCGCGACAGCAGGTCTCAGAACTACATCCCACTGTGAGGGACCCTACACCTGAGCGACAAATTATGTCCCTCTAGCAGCCTCTGAGCTCTCACCTGCATCAGCAGTGTAGATTTGGTCGGCGTGCAGCCCTTGAGATAAAGCCAGAATTGAATTTCAGCGCTCTCTCTCATCTCAAGGGTTGCAGTGCAGCTGCCAAGAGTCAGGGATTGGCCACAGCAGAGCACATCCCCAGGGACCCGGACACTTTTTAAAAGAGTCCCCGATCCTCAATACTGGGTAAAATATGTGCTAGAGCCAGTTTCTTAAGGGTCCATAGGCTCCACAGGTGGACCTTGGGGTGTAGGTGGTGGATCTGAAATCCAGGCACAACACAGTTAAAAGCTTTCAGCTCCCAGGATGCAAGTCCACTCTCCCTATACCCCGCCCCCAAGCCAGAGGAACCTCAGTTTTCGTTGGTGCCCGGCAGGAGTCAGGTCACCATTACAGCGGGGGTTTATGATTTCTTTAACTTACTTTTATACTTAGAGCGCGCAGCAGCAGACTGTCCGTGGGACATCTGCGCTACCGCTCCGACACCCCTCCAGCGCCGCGACGCCAGTACACAGCTGGGAATCTCGGCGGGCATCCTGGGGTCAGTGCTAGCCAAGGCCTTGTGGGACGACCCAGACTGCAGCCGGACGCTAAGGGGACAGGCAAGGCGGGTTACTGCTTGTGGTGACCCGCGTGTTAGCAGTCATACTTCCAGTCTCAGGGGACAGACCGGAGGTGCAGAGTGTGGACACAGGCTCCAGCCACCACGATCCACTAGATCACCAGGGAACACATGATGTGGGAACCAGTGTGACGGTGGGTAAATAATCAGCATGAGGAGGTCAGCTTCCCCGTTATAGCGGCCCCTCCCCTCAGCTCAGGGCGCTATTCTACTGAGGTCTCGCTTCCCTGAGCTGCACTCCTCCAACCACACCCCCTCTGAGGTCTCTGGCGGCCATTTTCTCTAAGGCACAGCCACAGCTCTCAGGGATATGCAGGGTCCAGTTCCCCTACATACCGCTCCCTGTAGACAGTGTATGTAGCGCTATACCCTACCGGACACTGAGTGTGTGTAGTTGATTGTAGTGCCAGTTTGGAGTTATGTTATTTCTGCATTATATGTGACTGATGCTAGCGCTGCCTGTCTGTTTTCTATTCTACTGTCAGCATATATTGTTCACTTTTTTTCTGACTTTACCCTAACGTACAGGTGGATTCAGGGGTTTTCCTGTACCTCACATATATAGAACTAAGTATTTGTAAGGTTTGTCACATACAGTTGGTCGTTGCATTATGCCATATTTGGGCTGCGTGCTCCTGCAACTTACCCAAGCATAAGACAGGACCAGTATATTGCATTCCTACTAGTATCCTACATACACGGTGGTTGCATTATACCCAGTGCCATATTACTCTGCAGCTATGTCAAGCAGAGATAAGAGTAACAAACAGGCATCTGCACCCATACTGCTATCATGCAAGTTATGTGCTACAGCCTTAAGTGAGGAGCATTTGACACACGATGGGCCAGGCCCATCAGACAACCCAGTGCCTGTACAAGAGCCCCCCATAGCTTCATTTTCTCAGGTTCTGGCCACTATTGCAGACCGCCTGGCGGTTCCGGCTGTCATCCCCCCTATGGGGTTATCAGAGGAGGCTGTAATTGCCCGTTTGGGGTTGCCACAACAGGTTCAAGCGATACATTTACCTGTGCCCCCACCCTGGGTAGACGTACTCTCTAACTCTGTGCAGTCTAATGGCTACATCTAATGCCTTTCAAACCATGTTGCAAGGTGAGAAGCCCTTACCCAGTAAGCTCTCTAAACGTACTGTGTTATCTCCACAGTCCACGCAACTCTCAGATTCTGAGGCAGCAGTAGTTGCTGCTCTCTCTAACCCTGACTCTCCTCTGGAGGAGGATGAGAGTCGGTCAAAAATAATATTCCTGCCTTGGTACGAGCTGTCAGATCCATCTTATTAATAGAAGATGACGAACCAGCCCCTAAATCCAAGCACCCTCTGTTTAAACAACAGAAAGTGGCTTCAGCAGAATTCCCTCTATCAGATCATCTAGCTGAACTTATGGCTGCAGCCTCGCAATCGCCTGGTAAGAGGTTTCATACTGACCTCATGTTACTCTTTTCCTGTGGCCCATTGTGCAAAATGGGAAACACCCCCTGCGGTGGATTCACGTGTTACGCATTTAATTAAAAGCGCTACGTTGCCGATTCCTACAGTTCCTTCCTTGAAGGATCCTACGGATAGGAAAGTAGAAGCTTGCCTGAAATCAATATACTTTCTTTCAGGGACTGTTATCCTTCCAACCATGGCTATTGCATGGGTGGCTAAAGCTATGGAGAGCTGGGCTGACGCACTTGAAGACTCTTTTCCCACAGATGCTTCTTGGGATCAGATGTCTTTTGTTGCTCACATTCGAGATGCAGCTTCCTATTTTGGAGAAGCGACATTAGATGCCAGTCTCCTAACCTCCAGAGTCTCGGCTGCGGGTATGTGTGCCCGCCGTACCCCAAGGCTACGCTCATGGAAGGCTGATTCGGATTCCAAGAAAGGCCTAGAAGGGTAACCCTACAATCTTCTTGGGCACAGACCTTGACAAGATTGTAACTACTTCGACTAGACCTCGGAAATCCTAAAGGTCAGTCCTTTCCTAGGCAGTCAGCTTCCAATAGAGCTGCCAAACCCAGGACCAAGCAGACCTGGAACATCACACGCTCTGCTTCAAAACCCGAGGATAAACCCACAGCCTGAAGGGACGGGCCTCCCTCTGGGATATCTCAGAGTGGGAGGCCAACTTCTTCAGTTCATCCAGTGCTGGTGTCAAAACACCACGAATACTTGGGTAAGAGAAGTGGTCTCAACGGGGACGCCCTCTCATTTCTCGGACGGTCTCCCCACCAGTTTTTCTACACAGGCCCTCATTCAGACCAGACCCTAGCAGGATCCCTAGAAGTGTTTCACCACCGTCTGTAGTTAACCATTGCTTTCCTGCACAAGCATGGATGGTTAATCAACTGGTAAAACTCCTCCCTGAATCTCTCACAGAGAATGATTAAACTGGGAGCCCTGCTGGATTCCCAGGATCAGAGAATCGCTCTGACATCGGACAAGTTCTCCACACTTCAACTACGAGTGCGCAGATGTCTCCACAGTCGCCGAGGGCGATCCACTCAGCAATGCAGGTTCTGGGATCCATGGTGTCCGCCTTCGACATGGTAGAATGTGCTCAGTTCCATTCCAGGCCTTTGCAAAGGCTGATCCTCTCCAGGTGGAAATGGGTTACCACCATCGGATCAAAGCTCAGACGATGGTGCTTTCTCCAGAGGTGCGTCAGTCTCTATCTTGGTGGCTACAGACATCTCATCTAACCAAGGGTCGCCCCTTTTGGATCCCGGACTGGGTAATCCTAACAACGGATGCCAGTCTCCCGGGCTGGAGGGCAGTGACCGGTCCACACTCCTTCCAGGACCGTTGGACAACGGTCAAATCAAACCATGCCAATCAGCATATTGGAACTTCGAGCTGTCTATAGGGCCCTCAACCTGGCCCAGCACATACTTCATGGAAAACCTGTACAGGTTCAGTCCGACAATGCCACAAAAGTGGCTTACATCAATCATCAAGGAGGCACTCGAAGTCTGGCAGCAATGACGAAGTGTCACGCATTCTGACATGGGCCGGGGGTCACCTCCCGGCCATCTCTGCAGTGTTCATTCCGGGAGTTCTCAATTGGGAAGCAGACTTCCTCACCTGTCTCAGTAGGGCCTGATTCAGACCCGGTCACTATCCGCAGTGCGCTCGCTATTGCCGATGGTTGCTAATCTGCGCATGCATCGCAGTGCGTAATGTACACAGTGCGTTCGCAGATCCCTTACTCGTACAGCAAAGACAGCCCAGCAGAGTGAGTTACAGGAGAGGCCGTTTGTGGGTGGTAACAGGGGCAGTCCAGTAAAAACGGGGGGGGGGGATTAGCGATCTCAGGCATGCCTGAGTGTTTCAACGCCGTTTTAGAGGCGTGCATAATTAACATGCAGCGTCATAGTACACGTCACCAGCCATTTTTTTACTCCTCGCAATGCTTGCGGTAGAAAAAAGCTACCACAAGCACTGCGTTCACATCCGATAGTGGTCGAAGTACCAATGTTTTCACAAAGTTCCAGGAGATGACGTGGGGCAGTGGGCGTCTCTGCATTCGCTAAGGGGAGTTTGCATACACAAAGCGAACGCTCGTACAGATAAGATAGGCGTGCTTAGGCCTTGGCGAGCAATCGCTCTCCGCCGCGTCACTTTCAAATATTTGCATACGCATCGTGCGAGCATAAGCTCATAGCGACCGGGTCTGAATCAGGCCCTCTGTCTTTAGATCTCCGTGTCCTGAAATCTATATAGGAATTATTTGCTTTGAATATTTTTGTTAACTTGTTCCTTTGAGGTCTAGATCTACTGCTGTTCCTGTACTGATGATTTGATGTCTTACAGTGCTGTCTCTTATATTGATCATTTGATCTAGATCTCTATATTTCAGTATCTAGAATGAGGTGTTCTGGTTCTCCCTTGTCCTGAGTAATCTCTTCCAGGATGTGTTTTTTTGGTTATAAATTCTACTCTATCATCCGAGTAATCCCTATATCATCAGTTGAATTTAGAGTTTTTCTTGTTAATAATTTCCCTCCCACGTTTCTCAACTTTGGAATGAACTTCTAGTTCTTTATCCTTAAATTATATCTTGAAATTGGTGGTGAGAGGTGAGGATAGAATCTATTTTATTTTTGATTTTCTCCTACGTGTGACCAGAAATGCCACTGATAAAAAAAGAGCACTGGTCCAATTGATTACATATGGTCACGTTTTATGCTTTAGACTATATTACATTGTTTGTAACATATATCAATAACCTATTAAAACTGTATTTTCGATGGAAAGTCTAACTCAATTTGGGTGGTCTGGAATGTGGGCCAGTGTATGGGGTTGGTCTGTCCTATGGGAGTGTCGCTGGCGCGTCACTGAAGTGGTTTGCGAACTCATCCGCATAATCGTTGACATTGTGGAGGCCATACTCTGACAGAGAATCTACACTTAGCATGGGGCAACCGATGGCTACGTATTAAGACGCATCAAGCGGTATTTCAGCATGTAAAGATGCTGAAAGTGATGGTCCCCAGTCCTTGCGGATATAAACGCACACTTGTACACCAGGGAAGTCCCAGATATGACCGATGCAGCGTCCGACTCAAAATCAGGCCCTCTGGGGGCGATTCAGACCCAGGCGCTAAGCTGTGCTCTCTCACAGCCGCCAGGGGCCGGGTATGCAAATTCCGCGATCACACTGTCTGGCTTAAGGACGCCCCTCTGTGTCTTAGAGAGCAACGTCAGAGTGAGCGTACGTTGGTGTAATGACGCCCACTTTTCTTTCTAAGCACACGTCATCTCCAGGAAGTGTATAATGAGATAGACCTTACCCCGCCGCAAGAACTGTGATCACTGCAGGCTGAAATACAACCAGGAGACGTGTACAATGACGCCTCAATGCTAATTATGCACGCCCATGAAATGCCGTTAGAACACACAGGCACGCCCGTTTTCATAGACCTTGCCCTGACACCACCCACAAACTTTGTCACTCAAAGTAGCGCTCAGTCTGTGTACTACAAGCGCACGATTCCCGATCACAGTGACTGGCTTGAGCACGCGCATTGCGACGCAGACGGGCAACAATCGCGATTGCGGCTTAGCGTCCAAGTCTGAATCGGGCCCTCTGTGTGCTGTTCCACAGCTAGAATAGTTACTTCTATTCTTTATAAGTTACTGTTAGAAGTTCCGTTTCGTTCCCCACACCGTCTTGTTGAGGAGTGGAATAGAGACTTGCATCGACCCATCGGTGAATAGTGAGTGGGTTAAAATATTTCAAACAATTCATGTTTGCAAAATCAGCATCTCCGTGGTAGACAACCAATTCAAACTATAGTCTAGATCAGGCCTGGCCAACCTGTGGCCCTGCAGCTCTTGTGAAACTATAAATCCCTCCCAGCATGCTTTAAAACCTGATCAGGTTGAGGGTATGCTGGGACTTGTAATTCACAACAGTTGGAGAGCCACAGGTTGGCCAGGCCTGGTCTAGATGGTACAGGACCCCAATGTAGATTGCTGTTGGAGATGCAACACTAACTGGCACCATCATGCATATACGGTGATTCAGCTCTAAACGGACTCCAATTTGGCAAATGGTCATCAGGCTGCTGAAAGAAAATATACTGGTTTACTGGTTCGCAATAAAACACTGTCTGCAACAATCTGTATCAGTGTCACTTATAATACAGACAAAACTGTGGACTTTTAGGCAGTTGAATATTTTTGCAAACCACTGAATATTCCTACAGTTTATGTATATAATGTTTTCAGGAAAAGATTCAGATTTCTGTTGGCATCATATTTCCACTGTGTCTATGCCAAGACTTATTATATTAAAGTAGAAAAATATTTCTCCAGTTGGAAATTTTTTGGGAGCTAATTATGCCGCATGGCTGTGACCGTATACATTTAAAACCAGGGACATCTTTCAGTAAAATGTTAGCACATACATGGAGTTTCTGCAACACGTATAACCAGCACAGCCTTCGTACTGTGACACATTCGCAAACAAATCCTCAACCCTTTGGGCAGCACGGAGGGTGTAATGGTTAGCATTACTGCCTCACAGCACTGAAGTTGCTGGTTCGATTATATCTGCCAACTGAGATCGTGTAACTGCTGGACATGTGCGTGTGGGTATGTATTTCATGACTCCATCTTTAAACAAACATTACTTTTATTTTAAAAATTATATTACTGTGTATACACATTAATAACGCACTATAATATAGCACATGGGATCTACCATGGGAGGCGAGGACAATCGCAGAAATTTTCTAGATAAGCATTGTAAAGGGGGCGCTGGTTTTAGCATTGAAAAGTGATTAGCAGACCAGGAATCCACCGTTTGACCCAGTGACATCGCAGAATAGCGCATGGCTGGCTGTTGACCACTGGGGTGAACACTCCGGTATTTAAATCCAGTGTTTTGCAGGGGCCACAATTCTGCACATATTTCCAAACAGAATGTATTAGGACTAAAAGTTTTTGCCGATAGATGCGAGACATTCAGGGTCATCACGGTGTGGCTCTTTTAAAGAAGGAATCTAGAGTCCTGCTACCCTCGCTCCGGGGACGTTTTGCACTTGGTGTTGCCTCATTTTTAGCTTTGTTCTTTGGTCTGACTTTGGGTGTTGTGGAGGGTGTAGCTGTACTGGGACTGGCAGTAGAGAAAGAGTCCTGCAATTCCTGGGCAAAGTGATAATCCATGTGTTCTGGGAGGTCCCACGCCAGGACTGTCCGGTGGCACTTCTCACAGTTCACCAAGTCTTCCTCGAATTGTTTGCTTGTGGTCTCTGTTGGACATGGGTCAGAACTTGTAGAAGAACAGGCCAGAAAACCACTGGGTTCCTCTAGAGAGTCGTCGCTATCTTGGAGAGTGGTTGGAAGCTCAGATTCCTGTGTGTCCAGCAGCCGTGGGGAACGAGATAGAAAGAACGACCTACAGTCTGACTCGGTTCTGCTGACGCCATCCTGTTTATCGGGAGATTGCTCCGCAGACGCGCATACACTAGACATTGGGGTTTGCTCTTCTCTGGTCTCTTTAGTCTTCTCTGCTGCTCTCTGAAACAGGAGTTGGATGCGGTTGGGAGTTCTGATCTCCATATCTCGCTTCGCTTTCTGTGGGGTTCTAGGGCTGCTCGGTGACACTTGTGTGAGGGAGCTCTGAAGTCTCTGAGTTCCATCTACGTCCTTGCTCAGGAAGCTTGCAATGCCTGTTCTTGAGGACACGGTTGGGGAGAATTTGCTGGCAGAGAGCTGTAGAAGGGTGAGAGCAGGAGACCTGTAGGGAACACATATGGAGACAGCTCAGTGGTTACCTGACTAAATATGGAGATTTACATCACTTATAGGAATTGTTATAGTTTACTTGTAGCTCTTACTAGTTGAGGCAGAACACAAGAAGCTCCACCTTTACCATTAAATGGCCCCTCCCATCCAGCACGGGTTATTAAACAACGGATATGCAGAACATGGAGCAGTATAGAACATACTGGAATGAAATACACTGACAGGACAGGCTACTAGGAAGAGATTCCTCATCTTCCAATAGCTGAGTCTTGGGTTTACCAAAGTCATATCCAGCTTCCACAGAAAGTATACAAAATACCTGAAAAAACAAGAGATATGGTAAGAACTTACCTTTGTTATCTCTGTTTCTACGAAGTCCATAGGGTCCACAGGGTTGACCTTGGGGTATAGGTTGGGAACCAAATCCGGGCACCACGCAGTTAAAGCTTTTAGCTCCCAGGATGCACTTGGGTCCACTCCCTATAACCCCACCCCCAAGCCAGAGGCACCTCAGTTTGTAAGTAGCCAAAGGCCGGAGGAGGAGAAAAAAAGAGAGAGAAAACTGGAACACTCGATAACCATACTCACAGAAATGGGAGACGGAAAACCGGTGACCAGCCACACAGCCCATTTGAAGCCAGGTGCGTCAGGGCGGGCGCCCTGTGGACCCTATGGACTTCGTAGAAACAGAGATAACAAAGGTAAGTTCTTACCATATCTCTTGTTTTCTACTTCAGGGTCCATAGGGGGTCCACAGGGTTGACCTTGGGGATGTCCCAAAGCAGTTCAACCAAGGGAGGGGACGCTCCTGTGCTGAGAGGAGAATCCGCCGCCAAAAAGGAAGCATCCGGAGAGGCAAAGGAAACCAATGCCTAGAACCTTAAAAAGGTGTGGGCAGAAGACCACGTGGCCATCTAGCAAGGCAAAACAGCCAAGGCGCCACAGCGAGCCACCCACGAGGGTTACATGGCCCGAGAAAAAACAAGCATCAACAACAGAAAGGCCTACCCATGGGTAGGCCCCTGAAGAAGACATACGAGGCCGTCCAGCCAACATTTGGCCATAGGCCGGCCATCCTTTCCTGTTAAAACCAGAAATCTCAGACCACCAATAAGGAGTCCAATTTCCGTCAGGAACTTGAACGGATCACATAAATCCACAGAGGCCGGACCACAGTCAATGAGACCACACCAGCCGATAAGACCGGGGACTGAATGGCCTCACCATAAGTTCCAGAATAATATGGAACCTAAAAATCACTAAGAAGAAACACAGGGTGAGAGCAACTCACACCCTGACAAGATGCCCTCCAGAAGAGGGAGCCACATGAGAAGGCTCCCAATTCCGACACTCACCTGGGTGATATAAACTCCCTGAGAGAAAGAGAGAAAGCCAAAGCAATAGACCATGTAATGGCAATCACAACCAGCGGTTCCATTAACTTTCCCCGGAGTCAACGAAGAACCACTACTAACTCCCAAGGAGTCCCTAGGGAGGACAAATGGAGGCATAATCCAGAAAACACTCCAAAGGATGAACTGGATACCAGAGCGGAGCAATTCCATATCTTAATCATACTGACAGTGTAGAGATCCGCACTGTCAGGAAGGCCAGGCCGAGGGTGAAACCCAAGCCAGCCGGAAGGAATGCCAGAATATCTGGAAATCCTGGACACCAGAGGATCATATCGACAGGTATAATACCATAAGAATTATGGCTGCCACAGTTTGTGGTAGGTCCCAGCAAAAACTGATCCATGTGCTCTAATCATTCCAACGATGACAAAGCCAGGGAAGCCGTAAGACCACTGTAGGGACGCAGTCAAAGACAAACGACCCAGGTCCAAGACAAACCCCAGGACCCTGAGACAACAGGTCTGGGCAGTGAAGCATCAGGAATGGAGTATCGATGGAGAGACTCCGAAAAACCAAGTACCCCTGACATCTGGGGCAATCAGGAGCCACCAGCAGGAAAGCATCTCCGTCTCGATTGAAACACTTCCCTCGAGGAAGAATGGAGACCGGAGAACACAGGTACGCAAATTGGAAGAACTACTTCACCGACAAAGAGTCACTGAAGGTTGCTTCAGAATCCCCAGAGTTGGACTGTAACACCATAGTGTGATAGAGTCAGAAGGCCATGAGGGTCACCTCAGGAGGACCCCCCCCCCCTGCTCACCAGGAGATGAAACCTCTCTTGGGGAAGAGACTAGTCCCCTGGATGCACGTCGTGACGGCTGAGGACTCCCGCTTACCAATGGAGAGCACCTGAAATGAACACTGTCGAGATGGTCGGGAGGAGACCCTCAGACAATGTCCGAATGTATGACATACCTGACATTGCCACCCAACGAACAGTATTGCTAAAAAGGAAGCCACTGTTCTGACCCTGTCGGACTGAACTTTTTCAGGTTCACCGGGAAACAAGGGTTATGCCAGAGTGAAGGCCCAAGACAGGCTAAAGTTCCAACGAGTTAATTGACAGGGTGGAATCGACAGACATCCAACTGCACTGAAATGGATGCGAACCAGACACTGTCCTTAGCAAAGAATACCCTGGACGAGATGGCCATAGTCACCCGAAAAGGGACCGACTTGCCTCCGGGGAGAGCATCATCGTTTGAACAGTGATCAGACAGAAAAAACTTGTTCCATCTGGAGATAAGCCAATTATGGAAAGGCCTGGAATGGAACTAAGCCCATTCCACCCTTCCAAAGGCAGACACTGAATAGTGGACCATGCATCCCAGAGTGTAAAGACATATGTCGACTGCGCAGACATCCATGTACTCCTAATGGAAGAGTGGAGATGCCGTCTTATGCCAGAAGAATTCTCAGATTCTGAGAATCCAGCAGGGCTCCTAGGTGAAGAATACCCAGAGAGGGATGCAGGGAGGACTTTTTCCCCATTGATTAAACGTCTGCAGTCAACCCCCCTGTCAGTCAGTCAGACCCGGCTGTAAAGTACCCCGGTGATCCTGCTAAGAGCAGGAGGCCATCCAGGTACAGGAGCATTGGGATATACTGAACAGAAGAACTGTCAGAAAATCCAAAACGCTGGTAAACCCCTGTGGGGCTGAGAGCAGTCCCAACAGGCAGAGCCCGAAAAATCGTAAGTGCTGTGATACAGCAAACCTCAGTCCATGCTGAGGTAAGGTCTCTGTAAGTACCCGTAGGCACGCGTCCTGTATATCCAGTGATACCATAAAGTCCCCAGGTTCCAAACATAGTATGATGGAGCATAGGGATTGCTTCCTGAGCCCAGGTAGCTTTAGGAACTGGTTCGGGGAATTGAGACAGAGAATAGGCCAAAGAGGACCATTCAGCCACCGCACCAGAAAGAAAGCAGAACAACCAGTCCCTCGCTGAGAAAGTGGGGATGGCCCAATTAGCTCCGCTTACCGCAACAACTGTATAGCTTTCTGGATTTGTAAGGCCCTGTTCCGAATAAGGGCCTGCGTACCATCACATGGAAATAGGCCGCCTGAGCAAAGAGAGTGCGTACCCTCCTACCCACGTAGCCGCGGTAACTAGACACTAGTACCGGGCAAACTGAGAAATCGCCATCTCCCAGTGGTAGGCCTGTCTCGTCAGGCTGACGATATATCCGTAGGTTCAGAAGCAGGATCGGGTGGCAGTCCAGGTCTGCTCGGAACTGGATATGTCGGCCCTTGTAAAGGCCGACAGTCTATGAAGAAACAGACCTTTAGGCTGACCCAGAGGACAAAAAGACTTAATAGTCTGAGGCCCCGTAGTGAGCATAGCTGACGGCGGGAAATTTGTACTGCCACTGTCAAGGTCAGGACCCAACAAGATATACCCTATAGATGGTATCTGCACCTCTGCATTCCCAGAGCGCAGCCATAGGGTATTACGGAGGATACCGTCGCAGCCGGAACTCTGAAAATTAGGAGCTGGTATCCAATATAGGCATGTCCACCTATGACAACTGCATATATTACGTGAGCAACCAAATACATTTGAACCCCAGACGTGTTGGAGGGGAAAAAACATTACAAATGCATCAGCTCAGTATGCAATAGTATTAACCAACCATGCTATCGCCATGGTAGGATGGGTAACAACCCCTGAAAGCGAGTATACTGATTTCAGGCAGAGTTACCACCTACGGATCAGAAGAATCCGACCACGCAGGAATGGGATGCGTAGTAACGTCTGTAATCCGACGAGTAACACGCCCATCCACCCCAGGAGGGGCTCATGATGACCCTCAGGGAATTTGGGACAGGAGACCAAACACTGTTGTAATACCTCATATCTGGCAACAGCCAGAGTCCCGCCATGCGATCCACCCGCTAGTCAGCAACAGGGACCCAAAAGGCACGTAATACTGAGGGTGTATGATACAGGTGCAGAATGGACCTGCTACCAGCCATAAAACAGGGATAATAATACTTGAGATAGGCTTCCCCCCGTGTAAGAGGGAAAGAGCCCAAAACAGTATCCAGTTCACGGTAGAGCCAAGTGGGAAGTAAGCACAGGGCGTCAACCACGCCAATTTGCGTTTCATAGAAAAACGACATCCACCCAGGGTGGCTGTTGTGGTAATCCCTGCAAGGGGCATGACAGACTATTGTGGCACCAGGGGGAATTCATATACTCGAAAAACCCCTGTAGGGAGCGGTAGTCTGTGTCACAGGCGAAGAGTGCAAGAAACTGCGAGATACCCTGAGATGAAAAAGGGCAGTATGGTGAAGTAACCCCAAGTGAGGTACAACAATGGGGCCCGCCCGGCGATCCGCAATTAAGAGGATCCCGAGAAAACAAACCGCCCAAGGGGGTCGTGAAAGGGGCCGGCACCCGATGACGCCACATACAGAACCCTTTAAGAGTTAAATCCTCCGCACTAACACCTGCAGCACATGGCTTGCAGGATAGTAAAAATGGGTGCAGTATAACGCTCTATCTCCTGGTCAGACATATCTGACCAAGCCTTGCGATCAAGCAGCGCTATACTGGTCCTGACTGAAACTAAAAATTAGCTGCAGGGACCCATTTTCAGCGTATGCAACACACAGTTCCACTCAAAATATGGCAACGTGCAGCACGCAACAGTATGTGACAAACCTCACAAATATTAACAAGTATATAAATGTGAGGTCTCAGAACCACCCCAAGTACAGCTGTATTAGGGCAGATAAGGAAAGGGATAGATATACACTGACAGGTGAGAGAATAAAGTACAGTCAGCACTAGCATAAGTCACATACAATGCAGATATATACATATATACATAAACATGTCATATAATATACTGCACTATTACACTGCATTCAACTGCCCAGATTCAGTGTCTGGGAAGGCTACAGCGCTGTGTACACTGACCTGATGGTGAGGTACGCAGGGGGACTGGACTCACTGCCATCTCCAGAGATTTCTGCTGCACCACAGAGAAAATGGCCGCTGGAGACCTCAGAAGAAGCGTGGCCCGCGGAGGAAGCAGCTCAGCGACGCCAGACTATAGATACTGAAAGGCGCGCTGAGCTGAGGGGAGTAGCCTCTGTAACAGGGAAGGCTGTCTCCCCTGGCCGGCTATTAACCCCCGGGACGCCGGCTCCCTGCACCGAACACTAAGTCCCTGGTGGTCTAGTGGACACACGGGGTATGGGGGGTCTGTCCCCAGAGACCGGAGGCACAGGACTGCATTTCAAATTTCAAATGCGCGGATCACCGCAAGCGGTGACCCGCGCCTTACCTGCTCCCCGTGGATTCGGCAGCAGTCCTGGGCGCCCGCAGAGTCCGGCTAGTACAGACTCTGGGGTCCCGCTGAGATCCCCAGATCTGTACTGGCGTCTCAGCGCCAGCGGGGTGACGGAGCGGCAGCTTAGACGTCCTATGGACAGTCTGACGCTGCCGCTCTGAAGAATCCAAAGGAAAAATAAAAAACTCTGTCCTTTAGAAAAAATAAAGCTTAGGGGCTGCTAATCAGCTCCCCACTGCACTAAACGGTGACCCGATTCCGGCCGGGCACCAACTTAAACTGAGGTGCCTCTGGCTTGGGGGTGGGGTTATAGGGAGAGTGGACCCAAGTGCATCCTGGGAGCTAAAAGCTTTAACTGCGTGGTGCCCGGATTTGGTTCCCAACCTATACCCCAAGGTCAACCCTGTGGACCCCCTATGGACCCTGAAGTAGAAATGTTAATTAACAGGAAAACAATGTATGGAAAATAGGCCAGTTAAAAATGTGATTTCTGTAAAAACAGACAAGTAAAATCCATTTCTCCAATTCCATGGTGGACACTGGAGTTAAGCTGGTTATAGATGGTGGTGTTTAGAGCCTGGCACTTTAAATCCAAGATGATTTTAACTTCCCTTCTATAACCAACCTGACCTCAGTTTAAGTTTAACCAAGCCCAAGCAGAGACAGAGAGGAAACAAAGTATAGAGGGGAGAAATCCCCACAACAAAGTGACTCAACACGTCACACAAACAAAAGGCATACGTAATAAACACAACAGCGCAAGGAGGGCGTCTAGTGTCTCCCATGAAGTACAAAAACCCTGTTTCCTCCTTTATCCACTGGGGAACACTGGACTTACACTCATCCCAAAGCAGTCCCCGTGGGACGAACGTTCTGTGGCAGCATGAAGCACCCTGTACCCAAAAATGGCGTCCTTGGACACAAACGTATGTATGGTAAACCAGGTGGCAGAGCAACACAGCTGAGCAGCATACGCCCCATGTCGATCAGCCTAAGAAGTACCCACTGACCTAGTGGAATGAGGTGAAACTCTGGAAGGTGCAGACTGGCCCTGGGCAAAGTAAGCCTTTTGGATATCAGGTTGGACTCTGATTGCGGGAATCATATATGATAAACATGTCGTCAGTCTTTCGCAATGTAGAGATACCGGAAACATAAAATTATAGGGCGCGAACCACATCCAGGGAATACTCCGAGGAAATCTCTCTGGGAAGAACTAGAGCCACGAATGCCACGCCGGTGGCATACATCGATCGTCAAGGGGACATGAGTCCCTGAGCTATTCTTTTTTGCAAAAAATTATTTCCAAATTTCGCATCAACCAGCCTGGAATAACAGTCTTTGAAGCGGTGTGAGATTGGACTTTTGGGAGTTCAAAATCCACCCATGGGATATGGGTGTGAGAGTCAGATGGCCATGAGTTGAGAATGTCCACAGATGCAGGCCTTTATAAGGAGATCTTTGAGATAAGGTACAATCGTTACCCCCGGAGATCACCCAGCGTGGTACCTGGCAGATAAAATGCCGCAGGAAAGCCTGACAAACAAAGAGGGATTGGCCGTACCTGCCTAGAGGCTGCCAATTGCTGTGACAGCTCTGACATAGCCCGTACAAGGGTGGCCTCCCAAGCTGGCGTGTCCACTGGAGTGGCGCACTCGCAGGTACTGCTGCGGGCTGAACCCCCACCGCACAGAAGTCGTAGACTACCCCCAGTCTGACAGTGCATGTGAAAACTTTGTCTAATACATTAAACTTATCAATTAAAATACTTTTCCTTTATACGCCAAGGTTGCTAAGCTAAAACAATCTCTTTTACAGTAAAAAAATGAATGACAAAAAGGAATGTGTGAAAAACAGAAAGTGAGTGATTAAGAGGCTCCTCTTCTTAAGTCCTTTACCTTTTTGTACAATTCTAGGGTAATAATATGGAGAATATGATATAATATTGATCTTATTATTCAGTGTTTCATTTATCATATTACATGAATATATATAATGGCTACAGTTAACCCTGTTGATATAGTGACTGATATTAGCCACTGAAACGGAGCATCCAGCCGGGGACAGAAATATACTCCGAGTTATTAGACTATAGTGGCCTGAAACTGCTGAGAGGTGAAAACAAATGGATATGGAGGGCAAGTCTCCACAGATAAGGAGCAGGAGGCCCTGGGGAGTAATAAATGCTACAAATCAGCAGTACAGGTAATGATGTGATCTGACATACGACCATGTAACGTCTATGAGCGATGGAGCAGAGGGTTAATACCTGACGTACAGCGGAGCATTACAGCCGGAGGTAACCTGGCTCATGAGGGATGTCTTGTGCATACTGATCAGTGAAAACAAGAGATATGGTAAGAACTTACCTTTGTTATCTCTGTTTCTACGAAGTCCATAGGGTCCACAGGGTTGACCTTGGGGGTATAGCTGGATCTGGATCCATGGGCACCACGAAGTTAAAGCTTTAGCTGCTCCCAGGATGCACTTGGGTCCGTCCTCCTCTATACCCCGCCCCCGGCCACAGCACCTCAGTTGGTAAGCAGCCAAGGCCGGAGGAGGAGACTAAACAGAGAGAAGGAAGACTGGAACACACAAGAAACCATACTCACAGAAATGAGAGACGGAAAACCGGTGACCAGCCACACAGCCCATTTGAAGCCAGGTGCGTCAGGGCGGGCGCCCTGTGGACCCTATGGACTTCGTAGAAACAGAGATAACAAAGGTAAGTTCTTACCATATCTCTTGTTTTCTACTTCAGGGTCCATAGGGGGTCCACAGGGTTGACCTTGGGGATGTCCCAAAGCAGTACAACTAAGGGCGGGGACGCTCCTGTGCTGAAAGGAGTACCCGGCGCCCAAAGGATGCATCCTGAGAGGCGAAGGTGTCAAACGCATAGAACCTCAAAAACGTTTGAATTGAAGACCAAGTGGCCGCCTTACACAGCTGAACAGCAGAAGCGCCACGTCTAGCAGCCCAAGAGGGACCCACAGAAAGAGTGGAATGAGCCTTAACAGAGGCTGGCACAGGTAAACCCTCCTGTGCATAAGCCTCACAAATAACGGAACGAAGCCAACGGGCTAACGTTTGTTTGTTGGCAGGCCAACTCCTCTTGTGAAAACCAAAGAGGATAAACAAGGAATCAGACTTCCTAACCGAAGCCGTCCGGTCTACATAAATTCTAAGCGCCCAGACCACATCTAAGGAAGTCTCACCAGCTGAAAGATCAGGGGACTGAAAAGCTGGCACAACAAGTTCCTGATTAATGTGGAACTTCGAGACCACTTTGGGCAAAAACTCAGGACGAGTGCGGAGCACCGCTCTGTCCTGGTGAAAAATCAGGAAAGGAGGGCGACAGGAAAGCGCCCCCAATTCAGACACCCTCCTGGCCGAAGCAATTGCCAGGAGAAAAACCGTCTTAAATGTCAGCCACTTGAGCTCCACCGCCTCAAGAGGCTCAAACGGAGGACCCTGCAGGACCCGTAGCACCACCGCCAAGTCCCAAGGAGCCACAGGAGGCACAAAGGGAGGCTGGATCCTGAGAACACCTTGGAAAAAGGTGTGAACGTCTGGTAGTATTGCAATCCGCCGTTGAAACCACACGGACAAGGCGGACACATGAACCTTCAGAGATGCAAGGCGTAAGCCGAGATCCAATCCTGACTGAAGAAATTCCAAGATCCTAGAAACTCGGAACACCTGAGGATCATAATGTCTGGACTCACACCACTGAAAGTAAGTGTGCCACACTCTGTGATAAATCCGTGCTGAAGCAGGCTTGCGTGCCCTGAGCATGGTACCAATAACCGAACTGGAGAAGCCCCGAGACCTCAAGACGGCTGTCTCAAGAGCCACGCCGTCAAAGACAGCCGACCCAGATCCGGGTAAAGGCAGGGCCCCTGAGACAACAGGTCCCGACGCTGAGGAAGAAGGTACGGAGCGTCGATGGAGAGGCCCCTGAGATCGGAGTACCAAGGACGTCTGGGCCACGCCGGAGCTACCAGCACGAGCATGCCGCCGTCCTGCTTGAATTTCTGCAGAACCCGAGGAAGCAGGGATATCGGAGGAAACAGATACGCCAGGTGAAACGTCCATTTCACCGACAGCGCGTCCACCAGACTTGCGCCTGCGTCTCTTGTCCTTGACCCGTAAACGGGCAACTTGTGATTGTGACGGGAGGCCATCAAGTCCAGCTCCGGCAGTCCCCACCTGTCCACGAGTAGCTGAAACACCTCTGGGTGAAGCGACCATTCCCCGGGATGCACGTCGTGACGGCTGAGGAAGTCCGCCTCCCAATTGAGGACTCCGGGGATGAAGACCGCCGAGATCGCTGGAATGTGACCCTCCGCCCAAGTCAGGATACGAGACACCTCCGACATCGTTGCCTGACTGCGAGGTCCGCCTTGGTGGTTGATATACGCCACCGTGGTGGCGTTGTCGGACTGCACCTGTACCGCCCTTCCGTGAAGAGCGGGGCCGGACGACTGCAGGGCCCTGTATACTGCCCGCAGTTCCAGGATGTTGATGGGGAGAAGTGCTTCTTCCGCTGACCAACGACCCTGAAGCGACAAAGAGCCGGTCACTGCCCCCCAACCCCGGAGACTGGCATCCGTCGTGAGCAGGACCCAGTCCGGGATCCAAAATGGGCGCCCCTCGACCAGATGAGCTGTCTGAAGCCACCAAGCCAAAGATTGCCGAACGTCCGGAGACAACACCAGCACCTGAGAGCGGATCCGGTGAGGTAACCCGTTCCATTCTGATAGAATCAGCCCCTGCAGGGGCCGGGAATGGAACTGGGCAAATTCCACCATGTCGAATGTCGACACCATGGACCCCAGAACTCTCATAGCCGAATGGACCGACAGGCGGCAACGGCTCAGGCAACTGCGTATCCGCAGCTGTAGGGAGGCGACCTTCTCCGGAGTCAGGAAGATCCTTTGCTGACGCAAATCCAGCAGGGCTCCCAAATGAACCATCCGCTGTGATGGAATCAGGGAGGACTTTTTCCAATTTATCAACCACCCGTGTGCTTGCAGGCAAGCGATCGTCAGGTGGAGATGTTGAAGCAGTACCTCCGGGGAGCTCGCCAGCAACAGGAGGTCGTCCAGATACGGCAGCAGCCGTACATTCTGGTTCCGAAGATGTGCGGCCATGACCGCCATAATCTTCGTGAACACCCTCGGTGCCGTGGAGAGACCAAAGGGTAGCGCCCGGAACTGATAGTGGTGTTGAAGGATAGCGAACCTCAGATACCGCTGGTGTGAAGATGCTATCGGAACATGGAGGTAGGCGTCCTGGATGTCCAGGGACACCATGTAATCCCCCGGTTCCATCGCCAGAATGATGGAACGTAACGTTTCCATCCTGAACTTGGGAACTCTGAGGAATTTGTTCAGAGACTTCAAGTTGAGGATAGGGCGATGAGAACCATTGGGTTTCTGCACCAGAAACAGAGACGAATAATACCCCGTCCCTCGTTGTGATAGAGGAACGGGAACAATGACCCCTGCTTTCAGCAAGGACTCTATAGCCTCCTGAACCTGTAACGCCTTGGTCTTGTCCTGAGAAGGACTTGTGCAGAAAAACTGGTGGGGTGGTCTGTGCCGAAAAGACAGGGCGTACCCCTGGGAGACCACTTCTCAAACCCAGGCATCCGTGGTGGTATTGTGCCAGCACTGGGCAAATAGAAGAAGTCGGCCTCCCACTCTGAGGTCCCCCAGAGGGAGGCCCGTCCCATCAGGCCGCAGGTTTATCTTCCTGCTTGGAAGAAGGGCGCCGAGCACTCCAGGCTTGCTTCTTGGGTTTAGAGGCAGTCTTACTCGCAGACTGTCTCGGGAAGGACTGACCTTTCGCCTTACCCTGAACCCGAAAGGAACGAAAAGCCGAACTCCGAACCTTAGCAGGCAGTGCCGCCGAAGGGAGGAAGGCCGACTTGGATTTAGCCAGGGTGTCCACTATTTTGTCCAAGTCCGGACCAAATAGTAATTCCCCATTGAAAGGTAAGGCCTCCAGACCTTTCTTTGAATCAGAGTCCGCTCTCCAGGACCGCAACCATAAGGATCGGCGGGCAGACACCGCTGCAGCCGATACCCGCGAGGTCAGCAGACTAGCATCTAAAGAAGCTTCTCCAATGTAAGAAGCAGCGTCCCTCATTTGTCCCAACAACGCCCGCTGGACATCCGGAGCGTTGTCCGGGAAGGTATCTTCCAATGCATTGGCCCACCCCTCAATGGCCTTGGCCACCCAGGAGATGGCCATGGACGGTCGGGCCACCGCCCCGGAGAGGGAGTAAATAGACTTTAAGCAAGTCTCAACTTTCCTGTCCGTGGGATCCTTCAGCGAGGATATCGACGGTAATGGTAAGGTGGCGCCCCGAGTTAAACGGGTGACATGGGAATCCACCGCCGGTGGAGTTTCCCATTTTTTACAATGTGCCTCAGGGAAGGGGTAATTAGAAGCCAACCGCTTCTGAGGAAGGAATCTCTTACTGGGCGCCTGCCAAGCTACCGCCATATGATCCGTCAACTGATCCGACAGGGGAAACACCGCAGAAGCCACCTTAGTTTTTTTGAAACTAGGAAACTTCGACTTAGGAACCGGTGCCTCATCCTCTATAAGAAGAATAGCTCGCACCGCCCTAACTAGTGCTCGCACATTAATGGACGACTTGGTATCCATTTCCTGGACCGAGGCGTCCGAGTCAGTGTCATCAGGGACCTCCCCATCATCTGAGGAACCCTCTGAGTCCGATACCTGAGCAGCCCGTGTCATGAGTGGGCGTTTTGAAATCCTAGAAGGCATGTCAGTCTGCAACATTGACTGAAAAGCCGAGGAAGCGGCCGCCAAATTTTGCACGGAGTTGGAGAGCACATCCACCCATGGTGGAGGAGTCGCCATAGGGGCCTGAAAAGGTACCACAGGCTGCTGCGGCACAGGGGAAGCCTGTATATACATAGGCAACCCCGCATAGGGACCTACTGATTGAGACCCAGGAGGACTCCGCAATAACTGCGGGACACCCGGGGAATGGGGGATGGTCGGCTGGGGCAACGCCCTAGTAGGGAGAGCAGTCGGGACCGACAGACGGTCCGCAATAGACACCAGCACTTGAGAAAACATCGCCCACGGTGGTTCCTGCGCCAGAGAAGGTCTGGATGGGCCAGGAGCCACCTGGCATCGACTACACAGGCCATCCTGTGACAAATCCTCCCTATCTACTCCTGCAGAACAGCGTCCGCAGGAGGCCAACACCGGAGCCACTGAGCGGTCAACCTCCTCGTCTGACATGACAGAATATATTATATAGTCAAAAAATATATCTGGCAACAGGGCAGAAGAAAACGCACTCACCGGTGTGCTAAACAACAGCCCACAATACGGCACTGTGTAGCACACAACTGTATGTGACGGACCTCACAAATACGTGATTTATATAGGTGAGGTCTGCAGAAACGTCCCTCCCCCACACACCTGTAGGGCTTGTAGGAGAAGTAAAGGGATAGGTATAAGCTGACAGTAAGCGAAAAATAAGCACAGACAGGCAGCACTAGCAAAAGTCACATACCATGCAGGAAGATATACTCACTGCACCTTTCCACTACAATCAACCTGCCCAGATTCAGTGTCTGGGAGGGCTATAGTGCTGTGTACACAGTCCTTATATCGGGGGAGAGGTACACAGGGGGACCGGTCCGCGTGCTCCCTGAAGATCTGTGCTGCCACTTGTAGAAAATGGCCGCTGGAGACCTCAGAGGAGGAGTGGCCGAGTATCTGCAGCTCAGCGACGCCAGACTCCGTGTTGAAAGGCGCGCTGAGCTGAGGGGAGGAGCCGCTGACAGGGAAGGCTTCCTCCCCTGGCTAGCATATTAACCCCAGGGCTTGCCGGCATCCCGCTTGCCATATATCCCTGGTGGTCTAGTGGTCCCACGGGTTATTCCTCCTCAGAGGGGGAGCCCGCCGCCACCGCTAGCGGCCCCCGGTCTGTCCCCTAGGACCGGGGGCAAAGGACTGCATGTGCAGGCAATACCCGCGAGCCGCCGCTAATCGGCGACTCGCGGCTTACCTTGTCCCCGGCGACTCCGGCAGCAGTCCAGGGAGGGACCCAGAGTCCGGCTAGTACGGACTCTGGCCTCCCGCCGCGATCCCCAGTGCAGTACTGGCGTCGCGGCGCCAGCGGGGAAGGAGAGCGGCAGCGTGGGCGTCTGCATAGACAGCCCGTCGCTGCCACACTAGAGCCTCTGTTTTAAAATAAAAATCTAACAAGCTCTTTTTTTTTTTTTTTAAATAAAAATAGAAAGCTTTTGGGGGCTGCTCCTGCCGGGCACCAACTCAAACTGAGGCGCTGTGGCCGGGGGCGGGGTATAGAGGAGGACGGACCCAAGTGCATCCTGGGAGCAACTAAAGCTTTAACTGCGTGGTGCCCATGGATCCAGATCCAGCTATACCCCCAAGGTCAACCCTGTGGACCCCCTATGGACCCTGAAGTAGAAATTTACAATTACAACCTACATATGATTCACTGCTGTCTTATGAAACAGAGAGACAACCTTATGTACCTTACATGCAAACGAGAATCTATCGAGTAATAATTGTCCTTGAGACTTTGCATGTAGATTAATTTGTCCATAGTACATACCATGCAGCCTGGTGGGACCCTGCGGTGTTGAAGCTTTTCAGGATCACGAAGGCATCGCTGCTGATCTTCTCTGCATCGTAACGAGCGAGGGCGCAGCATCGGGACAAGCTACTAGACCTGGGGTCTCCCTGCCGATGTAAGCCCACAGTTAGCAGTTTGGCCACTCTGTGGTTCTGAGAAGAAAGCAAACGCATGGATATCAGTGGGCATCCTACACATAAAGGATCTGTTACTAGGAAATACAGGCCCGGAGTCTGCGATACTCACTGTGTCTCTGTCCTTTCGTAGTCTCTCTTCCAGCTCCAGAGACAGCTGTAAGAGCCAGTGCTGCACCTGCAGACACTTCCAGTTAATATTTTGTGTGTGTGAAATGAATATGCCATGATATTACAGGATGCAAACAGTGTTTATACATTTTTAGTTTGCGCAGCTGCTCCTGCTTTGGCCATCTCATAATATATATATATATATATATATATATATATATATATATATATATATATATATATATATATATATATATATATATATATATATACACACACACATACACACACAGGTTGAGTCTCCCATATCCAAATATTCCGAAATACGGAATATTTTCAGCATGACTGAGATAATGAAACCTTTGATTTTTGATGGTTTAATGTACATAAACTTTGTCTAAGGCACAAATTATTAAAAAGATTGTATAAAATAACCTTCAGGCTGTGTGTATAAGGTGTATATGAAACAAATTAATTTCATGTATGTACACAAAATTATAAAAAATATTGTCTAAAATGACCTGCAGGCTGTGTGTATAAGGTGTATATAACACATAAATGCATTCTGTGTGTATATTTGGGTCCCATTTCCAAGACATTTCATTATAATATGCAATTATTCCAAAATATGGAATATTCCGATATCCAAAATACCCCTGGTCCCAAGCATTTTGGATATGGGAGACTCAACCTGTATATATGTACACATATAGATATATGATGCTCATTTGTTGAGAGTTAGGAAATATTTAATTTACAGGTATGTTTAGATATTAATGTTTTCCATTATTAGAACATTAATTTTATGGAAAGGAAGCACCTGAAGCCCTCAGGGAGGCCATGAAGAGTCGCCCACAGTAGAGCACAGCATTTTTGTAGGTTTCGAGGACAGTTTCCTTTTCACCCACCTGATTCCGAGTGCACAGCGATGTCTTCCCGGGGAAATTCTTACTGCAGCCAATAGATTTGGGCAACTGCCTGGGCTTCACAGGTTCATCCTCAATACCACGGCACAGGAAATAGAGCCAGGAGCTGCACAACACAACACGAACGTTAAGGAAGAGATCCTGAGGCGGATACCAGGTGAGATGTCGGGTAGAAAACAAATCATTATGACGTGTGATTATTAACTTCTATTAGTGTATGAAAAGCAGAACCTGGATGACCTGTCACTGCAACACACTAGAACGAGCTGGAAAACAATAACGCTGGAATTTAAGAACACATTTAGAATTGTGTAAAATGTCTCTCTCTGGAGATGCTTATAGTTCCTCTCTTTATGACAGTCTTCAGCGGGTTTTGAATCTGAATCCATGTACTGTTCAGGCACACAGGTACCCCTCTCACTACCCCAGATATATAGAACATGGAAAGTAAGGAGAGATTCCTACAAACAGATCGCTGCAAACCCATCATTGGGCTGGAAACAGAGGCTCGTTCCACTAGTACACTCACCTCCCCCGTAATCATATAATTTGTGCTGACTGCCGGGAGACCACCAGTCTGCTGTGTAGGTGCCTTAACCCTGTCCTGTCGTATTACAATTTCCTGTATAAAAGAAGGGACTGTGCTACTAGGGCGGAGGCACAAGTAGCAGGGTATGAGCTTATATGAAAGTACACATGCAAAAGAGAATCAGTGACCAATGTTCAGTAGAACTTACAATCAACACGTACCCTGTTTTGTCCCCAAAGTGGCTCTGGAGATATGATTCGTCAAACTGGGTCAGCTGACCCATGTATTCCACACCTAGGATCTCTTTGACTGATGACCCAAGTTTGCCTCCAAGGAGACGACTGATGAGAGAAGAGACTGTTAGATGGACATATTATTACATGCACGTTAATAACTAACATGGGGTAGTGTACTGTGGTCACATAATCAAGCACTTGGTGACACAGAACATTTCCTCTCCTCTATCTATACCCTCAGTACCCCTTAGGTCAGTATCTGTGGCAGCAAAAAACTCACTCTCTAATCACCTGATTAATGAGCTCGGGGACATAAACCAAATCCAGCAGCACTTCTCGTCTTGTAATATGATTAATTTAAGTGGGACAAATTATCTCTGGGTAGTTTACAATCCCCCATTTTGGTTTGCTGCTTTTTCCACCTTTACATAAATCTGTTTCCACTTGAAGACCTGACTACTGAGCTCAAAGACAAAACCTATACCCCCAAAAGAGGGATAACCGCTATAGGGTTACAATAACCGCTAAGCAGTAGAATACAGTCAGCAAAGGCAGCGCAGTTATAACAGCAGAGGGAGCATTTCCTGCCAGCTGCACTGGCTGATCCATCACTGTATACCAGCTACTACATAAGGAATCAGATAATGAAGGATAATGAAGTTTCTGCCCCCAATAATTCTCTATTTACAGACATAGCAGGAAGCAGTGAAGCAAATAGCAATCGGTAAGTACAGCTACTCAGTGAGAAACAACGTAGCTAGACCTAGATAGTCCCAATGGACATTCTTTATATACCAGACAGACACAATGTCGTACACCGGACCAAACTTCCTGACACACTGTTCAGGGGGAAAAGTATCTGTAGTCTGCATGAGCCCTGAGACTCCTTGCCAGACGTTTTCCCTGCGTTTAGAAAAACTCCCTACATCTGACTATTCTCCTGTGTTTATTTCCTTACCAAAGGTCTGTATATAAAGCATGTGCCTCCACCTTCAGGGCTGCATTACAAAAGATACTTACTATAAGTAGAGAAGTACAGTGTATACAGAGGAACAAACATATATTGGAACCAGGCATATGGCTGTCCCCTTAGCGAACAGAGAACTCAGATTAATGCAGCAACACACATAACATAGGATCCTGTCTTCAGTGCAAACAGTGCTCCATGTTTATTCGTGAGATTATTTAATATGAAGTTATTTTATAATACAGAAGATTTAAATGTTGTGTACAGTTATTTTCATGAATGTGACTTGTATATAGGAAGTGACGCACTGGTCTCTCGCCTGTGCTACATTGGGGCGGCACAGAGACAGTGGGACAGGCACATTGACAATGATAGTTTATACTGATATGTCCATATGTGAGATTATGGTCTTATCTGCATCCAAGCAGGAGTATGAAAAAAAGCTATTTATGCTGTACAGAGTGTGTATCGCTCCAGGACTTACATCTTGCCGATGGGCAGCTGGTTAAACAACTCTGCCACTGATCCCTGGGACAAGATGGTTTGACGGTTTGGTTTATTTAACCCACAGGCCAGCTTAGCCAGTACCTAGTTTAGGGGAGAGAAAGAGATGACAGCGTGAAGACAGGGACAATTCTAACAGCAATTACTAGATCAGTGGATTTAAGTTTAGTTTCATAAGGTCCTTCATTATTGCATACACCAAGTATTATAGATACAGTGTAAAGAAAATAATGAGCAGGTATAATAATAAAATAAAGATGCTATAACAACCTAAAGCCACCATACACAGAATACCTGGACATGCTGCAGGGGACTTTGAAGTTCCTGTAAATTACTTATGGTGTCTGCCAGCAATAGAAGGATGAAAATCAGGATTCTTCCCTTTTCCCCCATTGCTGTTCTCCTATCCCACACTACATAGTAACAGTATAAATCTTGAATGCACATACCCTTTAATTCCGCACAGCAATGTACTTCCCGGGTTTAGTACCTTGTTGTATGAGATCCCTGCAGAGCACTGGAATGAGGTCTCCTCCTCTACGGCTGCTCTCATCTCCTCTACGATGATGGCCCCGACAGTCAGCTGCAGCTCAGGGCTCTGGGGGTTCCCTGTAGCGAGGGAAGTCAGCCATTGCTTCAGCCCTAGCTGGCGCAGCTCCTCTGAGTGACAAGAAAATTAGTCAGAACATTGTTTTCCAGCTGAAGATTCTCATTAGAATCTCAGTAAGATTCTTAATGCCAATAAAATCTCGGGCCCTTGAGTGAAACAGAATTTAATATCGCTGTATGCAGTAACTACCAAACTGGCATTATCTCATACATGCACCAGATGGCTGGAGGTGTAAGGCTACCCAGGTTAGCAGTTATGCCAGTGCAAACAGAACCAGCAGTTGTGTCCTGTAGAACAGAGGTCACATCTGTCCCTCCACACAACTAACCGCACTGTCACCCCAACCACAAAACTAGGAGAATGCCAATGAAAAAGGATCTGTGTGAGTCTCTGACTGGTCAAGTCAGTGGTTCTGTGCAGTATCTAAGTCAGGAACACTCACAATTTAAACACATGGATGAGAGATGCAAAATATCCTTTACAGCTGGAAGTCAGCTCTCAGAGAAGCCACCTGTCTCGGAATAAGATGGGAAGAGTCACCTTTTGTTAAGCCCACGCTGCTCTGTTCAGTTGTTGGGTCGAAGTGGGGATAACCCTGCACATGGGTGGTCTTCAGCAATGTTTCCGCTATAGGCAGAGCCGCCATTTCTCGTAGCCGTTTCTGCACAGAGTCAGTCAGGTCGATGTAGGCCTCATCAATGCTTGCTCTCTCCACCACTGCAAATCGAGACATGACTTTCATAACTTCCACACTTGCCTCCCGATACCTGCAAGACATACATATCGTGCCCCCTGTTTTATGAGATGTTTAAAAATGTTTTTATACTGACAAGTGCTGCTTTATACATATCATCCTCTCGATTCAAGACATCATATACCAGATGGACCTTCAATAAGTGACACGTCACACATAGCATGCTCCCATTTCATGAGATGTCAGAATAGCAGATATACCCTCATGGGCGTATGGTAGATAAGTGCAAGGGGGTTAAGCTGCTACGGGGCCCAGAGCTGAGGGGGGCCCATCTTCCTTGTCAAAGTTACAGGTGTTATATACATTTTTCACTATTGGGTGGTACATAGGGGTCCTTACAAACTTTTGCTACGGGGCCTTTAAATACCTAGTTATGCCTGACAGGTCATACATACAGTATTTCATGAGATGTCAGTAGCAAATGTAGCCCCATGTGCCACCTCATACACATCAGATTTCATGAGATGCCAATATAAAAGATGTACCCACAATAAGTGTCACGTCATACGTATTGTACTCCCAGTACATGAGTTATCAGAGGCACAAAATGCTGCCTAGTGACAATAGCCAGATCTCTGTAAGAACAGTATGGATAGGGGTGTAACCTGACAGGAGGAGGAGTGACTTCAGGAAAATAAACATACAGCTGAATGTCTCAGGTGAGAATCATTTTGTCCCAACTTTTTAAATTTTTATTTAAAATGTCTTATGCCAGAGGCTATACAGCCATATACATTTTCCAACACCACTTATAATCCTATGTGGTCTGTTACCACTCACTTTGAGAGGTCAGCCTTCCCGTGTGCCTCACTGACTCGGGCGAGCTGAAGGTCGGAACAAAGCTTCTTGGCATCATTGGCAAACATGTTCCGAGTCACCCCAAAAGCTCGGGCCTCATAGCTAACAGCGATAATCCTGTATGACAAACAAGAGACAGCACAGAGGTATTACATTGCTCAACAGAAATCTCATATGCCCATCTGGACACACCTACAGTACATCACTCTACAGCAAGGTGTGGGTCTCTCCCTTAGACCCTTGTACATCTCTCAAGTAGATAACACAAACAAAATCTATTTTCTGTCATAGAGATAAATGGACGTAATTTTTACATAACATCAGGTCATCTTATACACACACATTCCGCAGCACACACATCCTAACCCACTGCTCCATGCTCCTTCCTCACTATCTGCCCCATCTGTGTCGCCCCTGTCTGTCTGCCCCTCCCCTTTAGAATGTGAGCTCTCACGAGAAGGGCCCTCATCCCTCACGTGCTTCACCTATCCCTACTTATAGTATAATTTACTCCTAACTCCCCAATTGGCACCCAACATTTGGTTGCTGAGGCTCTGCTGCTTGTGTTATGCAGCTATGTGTATAAACCATGTCCTTGTCCTGCATTGTTTTGTATTACTATTAACTGTTTTTCTTGTGTGCTCATTTATGTACTGTGTAAGGCGCTGCGGAACCTTTGAGGCACCATATAAATAAAGGATAATAATAATAATTAGGTACAGCAATGTTATATTTCTCTACAGAAGGGTGAACATATCCTCCTCCAATTACAGCAGCAACATTTCTCTACAGCAAAGAAAACATTTCCCCGTGATTAAAAGCGGGGTTAACTTGTCAATGCCATTGATGTGCTTTGTTTCTCATAGAGCATGGACTTAGCTCAGAATGCTTTTTAGCACCACAGTTGTGTTTTAAACTCACGCATTTATGTGTTTTAACCATGGTTTATTCTATGGATGTATACATTGTGATTAACTGCAAGACATGTTTGCTCTAAAAAGAGAGGTCTGTCTCTTTGCAAAGCCAGGGAAAGAAACTACACATACTCATATAGGTCTCATCTATTATCTCAATCATATTCAGGGGCCCATTTATCAAGATGGTTTTTCATAAAATCATGCAGTTTCTGCACAATTTTGTGTATCATCGCTAAGAACAGTCATGGAGACTACAGTCTGATTCTTATGTATCTAAATCCAAACAGCAACGTTTTTTGGAGTTTGGTCCCTCTAGTTTAAGCCAGATGGTGTAAACCACTTAATTCCTATGGGAGCATATTCAAAGGGATTGTACAATCCCTCTCCCGTAGCCTCAGAACACTGACACTGTGCACATTCTTTGTGTCAGTTTCCCAGGAGGAGTCTTTCAAAAATGTGAAAGACGCCTCCGATATCACCAGGATGTAACTCGGAGGGACAGTATTTATCCCCATAGCTGTCCCTGCAAGTTACATTTAGTACATAGCGGGGATAATAATGTAAAAAATGATTATCCCCACTGTGATGTACACTGAAGAGAAAAAACATCGGCTGCACATCAGAGATTTTTAATACATATGCCGCTTAGTCCTGATTGGTTGGCTCAGGGCAGACGAGCCCCTGACTTAGATTGGCCACCTTGCTAAAACATCCACAAGGACTGATGTAAGGTTTCTAGTGCTTATATGAATTTATGGTAGAGGAGTTCTAGTTCATATAAAGAGCACTGGCCACTGTATTCCGTGTTTCATCTCGTTCTCCTGCATGTTGTGAGTAAGAGGTCAGAACTGGCAAGGGGTTATGGCTTCTGCTGGACTGACTGGAGAAGTAGAGGGCTACTGAAGGACTGTGAGGATTGTAAAGTATTCTTCCTTCATCAGGGTCTCTGAAAGAAGACAGTGACAGTGAAGCACGCAAGGGGATGAGCCACTGAAGTATTGATGCAAGCCAGGAACTCAGGAGTGATCACTGACAGAACGGTATAGTGCATTACATGTATGTCTTGTATGTTGATGTTACAGTCATTGCAGAATGGCCATCATCCCTTTTGTAAAAAAAACTGTAATTGCTGTGTTTCTATGGACCCCCCTATGATTAATCCCGATTTATTCCCTGTTGGTATATATTTTAGTAATAAAACTTGAGATATGTTCCCAGGTCCACGACAACAAGGGCCCAGTCTTTGCAAAATACCCATAGGGTTCCCTGGTGTTGACCTCCCTCATCCCTAATACCGCAGTATTACATATTGCTCTACAGCAGTGGTTCCCAAACTCTAGGTCTGATTCAGAGGTGCCCACACTTCAAGCGCAGCTGCAATTTCTCAGATTTGCAAGTGTGACTATATGCAAATGTTAGCCTGAGCATTCCTCTTGTGTACTTCCGAGCGATGGACTATGGCAACCCTCTTCCCTCAGGTGCTTTGTCTCCCCCCCCTTACCTATGTACTGAGGGGAAAAAAAGGGGCGGGGAGGAGGGGTAGGGGGGGGGGTCTAGCACAAGGCATAAGTTCTCAAAGAGTGTGAGTCTAATATCAAAATAAGCAAACTACATATAGCCAACAGTAACAAGTTTATTGTGAACTTTTCTTTTATCAAATTGTGCAGGAAGTGCTCCCCAGGGTTTTATTATACTAAGTACACAAAAACAGGCAAGTAGCATTAAAAAAAAAAGAGAAAAAAGAAAACCTCTTATTGGGGACACATTTATTTACGTATGTTAAAAATGATGTATGATGAATTAGTTTTCTAGAAAATATGCTTATTTAAATTAATTTAAAAATAAGGGTGGGAATTATATTCCCTGTAGTGAGTGATACAGTCTGTTCCTCACTGAAAACACACAATCTTTATAAAAACAGTAGATGTTATCGCCATTCATATCAAATTAATTTAGTTCTTAATAGCTGATATGAATTATGGCAAAACACTGGTAATAATATCAGTATAGGCCTAAGAAAAGCGCATATAAGCTGGTACCATCAATGTACAAAGGCTGATTGAAATGTAATGAGACTGCCTGTTTTTCTGTCCCATAAGTAGACATGGCAACGCTATGATGGTTATTGTGAAGCTCATACATCGATGTGTCTGAACCTGCGGTTGGACTGTCGTAGTCTTCTTTGTTTGGTCACAGCGAGTGGAAGATCTTCGTACGATTCGTCATGGTGGATGTGGAAGACGTGTCTGTGAGATTACGTCAGAGATGTGTGATTGAATTTTGTGTTAAACTTGGAAAAAGTGGCGATGAAACTCATGAAATGCTACGGCAAGCATACGGTGGAGAAACAATTTGGCGTGCTGCAGTATTTCGGTGGTGGAAGCAATTCAAAGAGGGTAATATACTGTACGAGTGACTGATGAAGCGTGTTCTGGGAGACCACCCACTGCGGGTACAGATGTCAACATTTCCAAAGCTGCGGAGATGTTGCAAAATGACAGAAGGTAACTTTACAAGAACTTTCGGTTTCACCTGTCAACTCATTCGAAAGAGTTCAGCATATTGTGACAAAGGAACTGAAAATGCATCGTGTGTGCACTAGATGGGTACCCAGAAATCTCACAGAAGAGCAGATGCCACGTCAAGTTGAATCATGCAAGAACACCATTCGAATGTTGGAGAGGATACCAGATTTCCTGACATCGTTTGTGACGTGGGACAAATCGTAGATTCGTCATTATGATCCGGAATCCAAACAACAGTCCAGTTTATGGAAACACGCAAATTCGCTTCCGCCCAGAAAATTATGCGCAACTCCTTTGCGTGTAAAGTCATGCTTCTGCTTTTCTTTGAAGCGCACAGTATGATCCTACAGCACTGGGTTCCCCGTGGACAGACAATTAATGGTGACTACTATGCAAACGTCCTGAAAACCCATTTGCTGAAGAAACAGTGGTTTTTGCTCCAAGACAATGCCCAACACATGTTGCTGCTGTTGCATTGAGAGCACTGACTGAAATTAATGGGACAGCACTGGAACACCCTCCATATAGCTTGTGATATCTGGGCATTCCCAACCCTGAAAAAACAACTGCGTGGAAATACGTTCTCAATAGATTATGTGAAAAATTCCACAGATGCAACACTGATAATGATGTCACAAAACAGTCTACTGCACGTCTTTGAATCGTTGTTGAAACAATTGAATGTGAAGGATGCTACTTTGTAAATAAAAAATGTTCAGATCCTGTTGAGTCATCTGATTCAGAAAATAAAAAAATATAATTAGTCTCATTACTTTTCAATCAGCCCTCATATAGGGATGTCGTTATGAGACCGGCGGCTGCGATGCTGCCGGTCTCAATACCGACAGGGGAATCCCGACAAGGGATTTCAGATAGGTGTCGAAATACCGACACCTATCGTAATCCGGACGGTGGGGGAGGTTAGGGTTAGGCACCCCTAGGGGGGAGGGTTAGGCACCACTGGGTTGGGGGAGGGTTAGGCACTAAAGGGGAGGATCAGGATGCAGGGTGGGAGGGTTAGGGGGGGGGGAGGGTAAGTATACTTACCCGACCCTTGTTGGGATATCAACCATTGGGATGCCGCTGTCGGTATTCTGACAGGAGGCATCCCGACACCCAGCATTTCATACCCATTCCCTCAAATATTTAAAATATTCAACATATGCATGTGTATAAACAAAGGTATCTTTATGGTTATGATGGCTAGCAGCGTTAAAAAGCTACTCTTTTACACAGTGTACTTGGAGGACTAATACTTCCACTTATAATGAAGCTTTATATAAGAATATTGGTGCAGTTTTTAAACACACAAACTTGATCAGATCAGGCGAGTGAAAGAAAATACATCAGAACAGTCACTAATGCCCCGTATCCACTAGCAGATATAAATTAGCGATTGCACAATTACGACATCGTAATCGTGCAATCGCTCATTAATCGCGCATGAATCGAGCATGAAAGTGTCGAAAACGACTACTGATGAGCGCTCCCGCTGGTAGTTTTCGACATCAATCATCGCCTGAACATGCTGGTCAATCTGCCGATAATAACAGATTGACCATGTTCAGGGATGAGGGAGGGTGCCTGCACTGAACGACATATCGTTCAGTGTAGGCACTGCAGGGGAAGAGTAACGATTGTACGATTACAATGTTGTAATCGTACTGTCGTTCCACTAAATGCTAGTGAATATGCACCTTTAATAGGAAAAAATGATATACACAATGTTACAATTTCAAGGTTTGCAACAGTTTATAATTATGACACACAAATGTGTCAAACATAGAAGTAGCCTGATAGCGTTAATGAGGCCGACATGGGGAAACGTAATCGGCAAGGTTGCATGCTGTAGTAATGGTAACAATAACATATGTATTTAGGTAATTAATTCTATTTGAGTATGATTGAACCGCAGATTATGTCAGGTGTAATTCTCAACCACAAAGAGCATATGCAAATTGGCAGTTCCTAGGATGTGCAACCGAAAAGATTCCAGCATGTAAACAGACGCTGTCCCAAGATAGGTACATTAAAATTACTGAATTAGATCCCAATAAAATAGGTTAATGGTTTAAGTGGCAGATGTATCTTTAGACATTCAATGAAATAGTACACTTTAGGATACAGTTAAGCCACAGACTTAAGGTGCATACACACTAGACGATATGCTCCCTGAGCGATATCGTCTAGTGTGTCCCCGGCAGGCTGTGCTCAATGTCGTTCATGACATTGAGCACAGCCGCTGAACGATATCATTAGCGATATCGTTCAGCGCCGGGCTCTCTCACCCATTCCCTGACATGCAGCAACCTGACGAGGTCGTCAGGTTGGCCTGCATGTCAGCCCGATGAACGAGGATGACGAACGACCCGCGGGAACGCGCGTCGTCGTCATCGTTCATCTTTTTTGTGTTAAAAATGGACGATAAAGTGGACGACTGAACGATAACGATATCGTTATCGTTCAGTCGTCCACTTTAATCGCCCAGTGTGTACGCACCATAAGAGCCATATTCAATTAGAGGCGAAGTTTTCGCCTGTCCGACTGTTCGCTTCATTCGCCTGTTTCAGAGGCGAATTTATTCCATGCTCGTCCCCGCTTTTCGCCTAATTCAATTGCAAAACAGGCGAAAACGGAAATAGGCGAATGCGGAACAGCCGAAAAGTGCTGAAAGAATTGGGGAAATCAGTCTGTACCCCAGAAAAAGATGCACTAACACGGGGAATCAATATAGATGTGTACTAATAGCCCTAATAAGACTATTTTGGGTACTTAAGTTGTGTAAATTGCTTGCTATTAGCGTCTTTGTAAAAGTGGTGAAGAATGGCATAAAGCTGTATTTTTTGGTGAAAATAAGTATTCATGTCAAATTTGGGGTGCTTGAAAATGGGTGCTAGCATGTTTTTATATCTCTAAAGTGAACTTTTAAAAAAACTTGAAAAATCCACCTGCAATCCCAAAAACACCTGACCCATACTTGGGGACCCCCAAGAAGTCTAATTCGCTACTTTTATGTTTATCCCCCCACTTTTTAAATTTTCACCCCAAAAATGACATGTCTTTTTGGGGGTGTTCTTAGGTTTTTGTTTGTTTTTTTTGCAGATTTGTCCTTTGGGGGGCTGTCCCAAGGGGTCTGAGTTGTTTCCCCACGTTTGCACCCCAAAAAAAGTTTGCATTTCTTTTCACCTGCTATTGATTGGAGAATCTTTTTTGGAGAATTGTTTCCACTTAGGCGAAACTGTCCTGGAATTGAATTTGGCGAATTTTCTTTTAGGCAAATTTTTCACAAAAAAACAGGCGAATTTGGCTTTTCGCCTCTAATTGAATTCCCCTCTAAATGTAACATGACAATGTTGCAAATAAAATATACACAGTCAGTTCGCAGTATCAAAACAACCGGCTAACAGCAACTTAAGCATGGTGGCTCAGCCAGCAAAAACATTGTATGCAAATTAGCAGTCTAAAATGACTTAACTGAAATGTTATACTACTTGTAGACGGGATGGGCCAGATTGGACAGATAATTGTATAGTGTATGAGCAGCATAACACAGGACTCTTTACATGATAAACAGAAAAAAGCCCTAGAGTTTGCACCCTTTGAGAAATGTTCCTTCTTACCCTCCTCCTTTCCAGGTTTTGTACTGCACCACAACCACTGGCTTATTCTTCAGTTCCGGTTTTAGTCTCTGTTCCACTTGCACATAGAAGCAATCCATATCCACCAGTGCAACCACACGCTGTGAAGAGGACTCCATAATGTTGTCCTGAGGATCACTAGACACATGGAGAAGAAACTGGTGAGAGAAGTTTAGAGCCCATAGTGTAAAATGACTCTATACCACAGGACGAATTAATTGAGAAACGATAAGCACTTAATTAAGAAAAAACTGTCCAGACAGAGCTTTTGCCATTCCCCTACTCTGATGAGTTACATGCATTTGCTCAGGGAAGATGTATCTGGAGTTCAAGTAGTATATTCCAATGGCTTAAAATCAGAGTACAGCAGGCCCATGTGGAAGAAGGTAGACGGCCACTCCGTGCACGGTACTACAGTCCACTTCATCCAAAGACTTATCCTGATGAAAAGTGCGTTTTTCTCTGAAACCACTCATGAAGATGCCAGGGCAGCGTTACCCAACTCCAGTCCTCAGGGACCCCTAACAGTGCATTTCTTAAGGCCCCCATACATCTGCCAGCGGATTGAGCGATCCTGCGATCGGATCGGAAATGCCGATCATTGATGTTCCGCGATCCGTCGCAGGATCGGTGAAATACACCATGTTAATTTCCCAGATTTGTCAATCGCGATCGGAAAATCTGAAATCCAACATGTTGGATTTCACCAATCCTATGATGCCGGATTGCAACATTGCGGCAATCCGTCACAGATGTATGGGGGGCATTACAGATCTCCTAGTTGGTGCACAGGTGTCTTAATTACAAGCTGTCACATTTTACAAGGTCCACAGGGGAAACTAATTATTTCAATTGTGAAACTGAGGAGATCTGTAAAACACGCACTGCTTGGGGTCCCTGAGGACTGGTTTTGGAAAACACTGCACTAGGGCACAGGTTCTCAAACGCACGTTTTCCAAGTTCCTTCACAGAATGACAAGTGAAATAATTAGAACCACCTGTGGATCTTTTAAAATGAATGCACCTGCTAGGTGACCTGGAAAACATGAACTGTTTGGAGTCCTGAGGACCAAATTATCGTCTAGTGCACAGGTTCTCAAACTCGGTCCTCAGGACCCCAAACAGTGCATGTTTTGCAGGTCTCCTCACAGAATCACAGGAAAAATAAGTAGTTCCACCTGTGGAACTTCTAAAACATGCCTGGCCAACCTGTGGCTCTCCAGCTGCTGTAAAACTACAAGTCCCAGCATGCCCTGCCACGGTTTTACCATTAGGGAATACTAAAACTGTGGCAAGGCATGCTGGGAAGTGTAGTTTCACAACAGCTGGAGAGCCACAGGTTGGCCAGGCCTGTTCTAAAATGTGTCAGTGAGTAATAAATACACCTGTGCACCTGCTAAGTGACCTGGAAAATGTGACCTGTGTGGGGTCCTGAGGACCGAGTTTGAGAACCTCTGGTCTAGTGTGTTTCCAGCCTTATGGTATCTCACATCTCTAGGTGTGACTGCTCTGTCTCATATCTCTAATACCCCTTTTACACTGACTTAAAAATCCAGGGTTGATGCAAGTGAATGTGATTTTTGTTGGTGTAAACGGATCAACCCGGGTCCAGTAACCCGGAGATCTTACCCGGCTAGCTTACAGGGCTGAGAAGGGGACGATCCCGTGTCACCCTGCAGTGTAAATGGCTTGTTGCGGGGTTGACTGCTCTGTTTTACATCTCTGGATGCGACTGCTCTCTCTTACATCTCTAGTGTCACGACTAGGGTTTCTCGGCATGGCGGTCAGCGGATGATACCTGTGAGGACGCTATGGAGAGGGGTGTCTGGCGGTGGTGCAGGTGTATGGCGGGGAGCATTGGCTGTGCATGGCCCTGTGCGGGCATGTTGTCATTCTGGGCTGGTTAGGCCTGGTGGTGTTTCCATTCCGCTCCGGCATGGGCGCTGCCATCTTGCCCCTGGCCATGTGACCTAGTCGCCCTATCCTGGTGTGTCACGTGTTCTCTCTCTGGCCTGTCACAGCAGAGCACTGGGTATTTAAGGGAGTTCAGAGCTCCCTTTCATTGCCGGTGCAACGTGTTTCAGAAAGAGTTCCTGTGCTCATACACCAGTCGTTGGAATTCCTGTCTAGCCTGCTTCACCTTGCCTACTCCAACTCTGCTGGATTCCCCTGCCTCCTTCAATTGCCTCTCCCTTGCCTGAGTACCCGAGTCTCCTGTACCCTGCACCTTGCCTCCACTGGATCCTGTTTTCTTCAGCCTGCACTTCACTTCAGCCTCTCAAACCTGGAATACTGGACTGTCTCCTGTTTGTCACTACCTCTTGTGCACCTTATTATTACCCAGACTTTTATGTTGCCATTTCCATGTATACTAAACCACTCATTAAAAGTTCCACGTTCTCTTTTAAACCTGCTTCAGTGTCTGCTCCTAATACCACTCCGGGTCCACAACAAAACCAGAACCTCACATCTAGGTGTGACTGCTCTGTCTTACATCTCTAGGTGCGACTGTTCTGTCTTACATCTCTAGGTGCGACTGCTCTCTCTTACATCCCTAGGTGCGACTGCACTGTCTTACATCCCTAGGTGCGACTGCTCTCTTACATCCCTAGGTGCGACTGCTCTCTCTTACATCCCTAGGTGTGACTGCTCTCTCTTACATCCCTAGGGATGACTGCTCTCTCTTACATCCCTAGGGATGACTGCTCCCTCTTACATCCCTAGGGATGACTGCTCCCTCTTACATCCCTAGGGATGACTGCTCTCTTACATCCCTAGGGATGACTGCTCTCTCTTCATCCCTAGGGATGACTGCTCTCTTACATCTCTAGGTGCGAGTGCTCTCTTACATCTCTAGGTGCGACTGCTCTCTCTTCATCCCTAGGGATGACTGCTCTCTTACATCTCTAGGTGCGAGTGCTCTCTTACATCTCTAGGTGCGACTGCTCTCTCTTCATCCCTAGGGATGACTGCTCTCTTACATCTCTAGGTGCGAGTGCTCTCTTACATCTCTAGGTGCGACTGCTCTCTCTTACATCCCTAGGGATGACTGCTGTCTTACATCTCTAGGTGCGAGTGCTCTCTCTTACATCCCTAGGGATGACTGCTCTCTTACATCTCTAGGTGCGAGTGCTCTCTTACATCTCTAGGTGCGACTGCTCTCTCTTACATCCCTAGGGATGACTGCTGTCTTACATCTCTAGGTGTGACTGCTCTGTTTTACATCTCTAGGTGTGACTGCTCTGTCTCTTGCAGCTCAAGATGTGAGAGACAGTCAGCATGAGCAGTCACGCCTAGAGATGTGAAAAAGTCAGCGTGTGAAGTCACACCCAGAGATGTGAGACAGTGTGTGCAGTCACACCTAGGGATCCATTTATCAATAATCGCATTTGCAACGCGATCTAGGTGCGATATTATGCAGTATGCAATCATAGTTCCGGGGTGTATTGAAGAGGACCTGCAGGGATAGGGCCTCCGAAAGCAATGTGCTCGCAGTAAAGAGACTGTCTCTTCACTATTGTGCTGGTCTACTGCGCTTGTGCAGAGGCCAATGGGGGGGAGCAACACACCTCTCCTGGTAATTTTTGCGATGTATAGTCCATAGGCTACAGTAGCACAATGCCATCTTTAGAAGGTGTAAGCTTCAGAGACCAAACTCAGCTTGGTAAATCTGACAGCATCTCATCCACCATAGAAACCTATGGGAGCTGCTCTTGTCGGAAATGGAGAGATCTGCGATCACTCCATAATACATCTGGGGGATACTAAATATTTGTGAATAGGCTCCCTAGAGATGTGAGAGACAGTCAATGTGAGCAGTAGCACCTAGTGCTGTGAGAAACCGTCAAAGAGCAGTCACGCCTAAACAGAGACCATCAGCGTGTGCAGTCACACCTAGACATTTGAAAGACAGTCAACATGAGCAGTCACACTCATAGAGATGTGAGAGACAGTCAGCGTGTACAATCACCTAGAGATGTGAGACAGTCAATGTGAGCAGTCACACCTAGAGATGTGAGAGACAGCAGTCACATCTCTAGGAGTGAATGTCCTCTGACATCTCAAGGGGTGACTGCTCTCTGTCTCTCACATCTCTAGGTGTTACTACTCTATGAATGTCTCACATCTCTAGGAGTGACTGCTCTTTGACTGCGTCTCACATCTTTAGGAGTGACTGCTCTCTGTCTCTCACATCTCTAGTAGTGACTGCTCTCTCTTACATCTCTAGGTGCGACTGCGCTCTCTCACATCTCTAGGAGTGACTGCTCTCTGACTGTCTGACCTATAGGTGGTGTCTCTGTCTTTATCCGTATCTAGGTGTCACTGTCACTCACCATGTAACAGTGTTGTTAGTGATTACATAAATTTAAGGATAGAATCAAATAGCCATACCGATATTACAGAATATTTAAATGTCCATTAAATCTTACAATGTTCCTCTTCTTTCTTTAATCTTTTTTTTCCTTGCGGGTTATCCACATAAAAAAGAATAAGAACCGAACATGTGTAGATTCTTCAATTTTCTGTAGGTTTTATATAGAAGAGTGAAAGACCACCACACCGAAGTTATAAAGTGGTGATACATAGTGTGAGTGATATCCCCTTAAATGATTAAATCACGGGGTGAAGTACCATACTCACTTGTTAAACAGAATACACATGTATATAGCAGTATCTTTATCGACTGCACTTGCCAATAACGACACCAAACGTGTGATGTACACCCAACGTGGTCTGTCCAAGTATACCTTACTCACTTAGCACCATGTCACACATGAGACCATTCATGTGTGGGGTTGCTTCTCAACCATGGGAGTGGGCTCACTCACAATTTTGCCTAAGAACACAGCCATGAATAAAAAAAAATGGTACCAAAACATCCTCTAAGAGTAACTTCTCCCAACCATCCAACAGAACAGTTTGGTGACGAACAATGCCTTTTCCAGCATGATTCAGCACCTTGCCATAAGGCAAAAGTGATAACTAAGTGGCTCGGGGAACAAAACATGGACATTTTGAGTCCATGGCCAGGAAACTCTCCAGACCTTAATCCCATTAAGAACTTGTGGTCAATCCTCAAGAGGCGAGTGGACAAACAAAAACCCACAAATTCTGACAAACTCCAAGCATTGATTAGGCAAGAATGGGCGGCCATCAGTCAATATGTGGCCCAGAAGTTGATCGACAGCATGCCAGGGCAAATTGCAGAGGTCTTGAAAAAGAAGGGTCAACACTGCAAATACTGACTCTTTGCATAAAAATTTAATTATCAATAAAAGCCTTTGACACTTATGAAATGATTGTAATTTACTTCAGTATACCATAGTAACATCTGACGAAAAGGTCTAAAAACACTGAAGCAGCATTACAGTGTACTTTTTAAAAACCAATACTTGTGTCATTCTCAAAACTTTTGGCCATGGCTGTACACATAAAAACATACCCTGTCCTTCCTACAGATAACCTAGACATGAATCGCCCGCTCCGGGACCGGTAGTAAAGCGTACATAGCGTGGGTTAATCCGGGAGTGCCGGAGTCACTGAAATCCGGAACTGCGCTACCCGGAAGCCTCTACGTTCCACCTAGTGGAACGCATGCCGAGACTACCCAGCTGACTTTGTGGGTTCGTAATCGGCTGGGGACTCCAGTTTCCCCCGAGACCAGAAATTCAGCTTCTTGTGTTCCAGACACTTAGCGTTCCCGCTAGGCTGTTTTAGCGGGGCGCGGCGCCCTGGCCTCCTTCTGGAGGGCAAAAAGCGCCCTGCCCTAACAGCCTGCGGGAGCTGTTCTCACCCGCGGGACGCAGTGTCCCGCGGGTGGACAAACATGCGGTGATCCGGTCACCGCCGGAAAATAGACGCCGGGCGCATGCGCCCGGCATCTATTCTCCCTTTCTGCAGCGCTTGGGGGCTGCCCGGCATGTCCGTAAGCGCCGGGCACGCCCCCAAGTATGACGAAAAGGGGACGCGTCTTATAGACACGCCCCTTTTCATAACCACGCCCCCTTTTCGGGCGCGCGCACAAGATTGCCCTCTCTAGCTCCAGCGCCCTGCCTGCCGCCGGAGCTAGAGGGAACACTAGACACTGACATGCAAACCTGAAATATAAGGCTTGCGGTTGTAATGAACATAGAGATATAACGGGACCAGTGTTTAATCCTACATAGAGAATAATGAGGTTTAGATTAGAAGTGTATTTTCTCATATTAAAAAATATATCATAAAATTTGTTTAAAAAAATATATAATTATAATCATTCTATATATTTAATTTCTTTTAAAATTCTATTAAAAAGGGGGGAAAAACACAAATATAAGAACCATTTTAATTCAAAATCGGCATTTAAACCTCCAGTAGATAGTGTTCCTAATTTAAATATCCATGAACATTTTAGAGTGGTCCACAATTGCTCAGTTAAGGACTTTATTAGATTTGTGGGGATACAGAACATAAAACCTAATTGGAGAGACAGAGATATTGAGGGAAATCTGGCAAGGGCAGAGATGCAATGGATAACAGGATTTTGGTACTTACCGATAAATCCCTGTCTCCGATTCCATAGGGGACACTGGAGGCTTCATGACAGTGGGGGTATAGACGGTGCTAAGTGGGAGCTGGCACTTTATATTTTAGAAGTGACTAGCTCCTCCCCCTCTATACCCCCCTACAAGCCGTGTCTTAAGAAACTGTGCCCGAGAAAAGCTGGAAGAAACAAACGTAAGAGGAGGAAGTGAAGCAAGTACACATAACAACAACACGGTACATGTATAAAGTTTGAAATAACACTACAAAAAGAAAAACATCAACCAGTCATAACTTATAATGACTATAACCATGGCAGGAACAGCGCAGGGTGGGCGTCCAGTATCCCGTATCCCCTATGGAATCGGAGAAAGGGATTTATCAGTAAGTACCAAAATTCTGTTTTCTCCTTCATCCACTAGGGGACACTGGAGGCTTCATGACAGTGGGGACGTCCCAGAGCTCCTATTACTACGGACGGGAGAGCGCTGAGAATCCTGCAAAACAGCACAGCCATACTTTGCTGCAGAGGCCGCGAACGTGTAAAATCTGTAAAAACGGAGAAAGGTATGCTGGCTCGACCAAGTGGCCGCCCGGCAAAGCAACTCCATGGAAACCCCGCGAGCAGCCACCCATGAGGAACCCACTGAGCGAGTGGAATGTGCAGTAATAGAAAAAGGAGGCTCCTTGGAGGAGGCACATATGCGTGACTGATGGTCAGACGAACCCAGCATGCAAGCGTCTGTTTGGAGGCTGGCCAAACAGGACGAGCAGCGTCATATAAGACAGAGCGTCTGTTTTACGTATAGCTGCAGTCCGTTTCACATAGATCTGAAGAGCTCTAACGACGTACAAGGATCTTGAAGTTGGTGAATCCTGTGGAAGAATCGGTACCACAATAGGTTGATTGATGTGGAAAGCTGAAACCACTTTGGGAAGGAATTCCATTCTCGTACGGAGTCCCGCCCTATTCAAGTGAAATACCAAGCATGGAGGACGACAGGATAGGGCCCCAAGCTCCGAAACCCGTCTGGCTGAGGCCAGCGCGAGTAGAAGTACCACCTTCCATGAAAGGTATTTAAACTCCACAGTCTCCAAAGGTTCAAACAGAGGAGATTGGAAGAAGGAAAGGACCACATCCATATCCCATGGAGCCGTCGGAGGCACAAAGGGTGGTTGTAACCTGATAACTCCTTGCAGAAAGGTCTGAATATCCGGAATTAAGGCCAGCTTCTTCTGGAAAAATACAGACAGTGCCGAAATTTGAACTTTCAGGGAACCCAGGCGTAGTCCGGCCGAGAAGCCTGCTTGCAGAAAAAGCAGGAGTCTGGCTAGACTAAAAACTGTAGGAGGCGACTCTCACCTTTCACACCATGAAACATAAGCCCTCCAAATACGGTGGTAATGTTTCGAAGTAACTTCTTTCCGGGCTCGAAGCATAGTAGGGATTATCCTGGATGGGATTCCTCTTCGTTGTAATATGGCCCTTTCAACAGCCACGCCGTCAAACGTAGCTGCCTTAATTCTGGATAGATTAAAGGACCCTGTTGTAAGAGATCTTCTCTCAGAGGTAAGGGCCATGGATCATCGATCAGCAGAAGGTGGAGGTTGGAATACCAGGCTCTGCTAGGCCAATCCTGAGCCACTAAGAGAACCTTGGACCTCTCCCTCTTGTTGCGTTGCAGAATCCGAGGGAGAAGAGGAAAAGGAGGGAACAGATAGACAAAACGGAACCGCCATGGTGTTGACAGTGCGTCCACTGCAATGAAAATTGCTGAAATCATACATGACGCTTGCTCAACCACTCTTTTAGAGACTACACCTTTTTTTCTGCTCCTCACCGTTCATACTCAAGAATCGATCTAATCCTCTGCAGTCTATTAGTCTAAAAACACTTCACTAACTCTGAAACTGTCTCGAACTCTTGGTCCGACCACTCAATTGTCACCTCTTCTTTTGACCTTTTGGATACCCCGGTCACCTGGCCCCCTTGGAGACTCAATTAGACGCTATTAAAAATTCCTCACTTCCGAGCAAAGATCACAGATATTTTGAAGGACTATTTCTCCCTTAACGTGCCTGATTCTGGCTGTTCTCCAATTATCTGGGAAGCTCATAAATGCGTCCTCCGGGGCTATATTATCAGCTATGCCTCACATAGGAATAAGAAACAAACAACTCCTCAAGTCCATTACGGAACAGGTCCATCAGTTGGAATCTCTTCATAAACGTACCCCTACGGATGCCATTTACAGACAATTGGTTGTAGTGTAATCTGCACTCAGCGCTATTATCTCAGAGAAGATTGAGAAATCCCTTAAAAGGTTAAACCAGCGCTTCTATGAAAAAGACAATAAGGCAGACACTTTACTAACCAACCGCCTGAGGGCTCGCAAATCTCTTTTAGCAATTCCGGCACTCAAGGATCTCTCCAATATAATCCCCTTAAAATGAACTCTATTTTTAGGGATTATTATACTCACCTCTACAATCTCAAAAATCATGATTCTCCCCAACCCGCCCCGTCTATTCCTACTTCTGAATACCTTTCCTCCTGTGTCCTACCTCAGATTGATTCTGTCACTGCTGCAGATCTTAGTTTTCCCATAACTGAAGAATTAATTATGGCCCTTAAAACCCAGAAACCCTCAAGCACCAGGTCCAGACGGGCTCCCCTTTTCATATTACAAGACCTTTCAAGGTTCTCTCACTCCCCACCTTACAACCTCCTTTAATCATGTCTTTGAGGGCAGCTTATTTCCTTCAGGTACCACTAGAGCCAAAATCACGGTCATCCCAAAGCCAGGTAAGGATCCCCAACTTGTGACTAATTATCATCCAATATCCCTTTTAAACACTGACCTCAAACTTTTCGCTTAAATACTAGCAAATAGATTAAATCCTATCATCCCTTCTCTCATCCACCCAGACCAGGTGGGCTTTGTGCCTACCCGCCAAGCACTTGATAATACCAGAAGAACAGTAGACTTAATCCATCATGGCAATACCCTTAAGCTCCCCTCTCTCCTTCTTGCCCTTGACGCCGAGAAGGCCTTTGATAGGGTCTCTTGGCCTTTTATAACTGATACTCTACTTGGCTTTGGCTTCATGGGCAATTTTCTCCAAGCCATTAAAGCGCTATATTTCAATCCCTCCACTTCAGTTTTAACAGGAGGCCTTCTTTCAGACCCCTTCCCTAACTCAAATGGAACCAGGCAGGGAGGCCCACTCTCCCCACTTATCTATGCTCTGATAATAGAGCCCCTAGCCTGTAGGATTCGAGGGAATACCGATATCTCTGGTATCTTTATTGGCAATTCCTCACACAAACTCTCTCTTTTCGCTGATGATGTCCTCCTCACCCTCACCAACCCCCTGATCTCTCTCACAAATCTCTTCAAGGAATTATCTCTATATGGCAACTTGTCTGGCTGCAAGGTAAACCACGATAAATCTGAAGCACTGCCCATCCATATTCCAAGTGCATCCCTGGACCTCCTTCGTCTTAATTTCACTTTCGCCTGGAGGATAGATTCTATTAAATACCTTGGAATCCATCTTACAAAATCTTATCACAGTCTGTACAAAGCAAACTATCCCCCCTTATTCCGTGCAATTGAGCAAGATATTTCTCGTTGGCGTACTTTTTATCTCCTGGATAGGACGCATAAATGCAATAAAAATTTTCTTCCCAAACTATATCTTTTTCAGACCCTCCCTGTTCCTGTACCCCCCCCCTCTGTTCTCTCTTCTCATCAATCACTCTACGGTAAGTTCACTTGGAGCTACAGAAGACCTCGGCTTCGCAGGGAGATTCTTTTCAAAAGTTCAGTAACAGGAGCTCCTCAATCGTGTTTGATTTGTGTCCAAAATGGAGTACATCACTAGTCTTCAAAACAATAATGTGGACAAGTTTCACGAAATTTGGTCCCCGTGGTATAAGTTCAACAATGCGACCCTTCCTGGTCTATCTTGAACACTTATTCTCTATCCTGGTGTTAGTCTAATATATATATTTATTTATTGTTTTTAATATTTATTTTCTGCTGCCCCTTTTTCTCTCTCCCTTTTCACGGCTCGCTTCTCCTCGCCTCCAACTCTTTTTCCCCCTTAATCCTCCTAGTCTTTAATTCTTGTCCATTAACGTCTCTCTGACAAGTTTTTGTAGCTCTTTTATTAATTTTTTAAATATGTTTATAGGATTCAAAGTTACAATTTGATAAATTTTCCACGATAAGTGGAGTTTTTTGGCTCCCATAATCAATACCCTGATGTTTTCTAATAATAATTGTTACTACTCTAGGTTCTAAGTTTATTGTATCACATCCATCTTTATATGTTCGACAAATGGAAAGAAAGAGAGAAGGACAAAAAATATATAACATAGAAATGTGGTTTGAAAACTAATGTTTGATTGTCTCCTTTTCCGCTCCTTGATGATTCAGGATGCATATGTCTGTTTCTGTTTTATATTTTTGTCTCACATTTTGACAAATAAAAAGATCATAAAAAAAGAGAACTGCTGAAATCGCTACCGTGAACTTTTCTGCCTACAGTAGGATGTGGCTTACTTCCTTCATTGCCGCCCAGCTTCGGGTTTCACCCTGTCGGTTTATGTACGCCACTGCCGTGGCGTTGTCCGACTGAACTCTGACTGCTCGGCCCCGCAACAGGTTGTGTGCTGGTTGAAGAGTGTAGAACACTGCCCGTAATTCCAGATGTTTATCGGCAGATTCGCTTCCTGTGAGGTCCAGCGGCCTTGGAAGTGGTGTTCCCAAATCACTGCCCCCCACCCTCTCAGACTCGCATCTGTGGTGAGGAGAGCCCAATCCCACAAACCGAATCTCTTGCCATCCAAAAGGTGCGACAAGTTCAGCCACCAGAGAAGGGATATCCAAGTTCTGGGACTTAACCTCACACGTTGGTGGAGGAAAAGATGGGATCCTGACCATCGGGAGAGGAGGTCGAGTTGAAACGTACTGGAGTAGAAACGTCCGTAAGGAATGGCCTCGAATGTCGCCGCCATCTTTCCCATGAGTCGAATGCAGACGTGCACCGATACTTGACGATGTCGAAGGACCGTCCTCACCATCTCCTGAATGGAGGCTGCCTTTTCCTGGGGAAGGAAAACCCGCTGACATAATGTGTCCAGTATCATTCCTAGAAACTGGAGCCTCTGTGTCTGTTACAGATGAGACTTGGGAAAGTTCAGGATCCACCCGTAACCTATGAGGAGCTTGTGAGTTACTGCAATGTTCTGTAGTAATTGTTCTCTGGAATGAGCCTTCAGAAGGAGATCGTCCAAGTAAGGGATAATCATGATCCCTTGTTTCCGAAGGAGACCCATCATCACCGCCATGACCTTCGTGAATACCCTGGGGGCTGATGATAAGCCAAAGGGTAAGGCCTGAAACTGGAAATGTGATTTCCAAATGGCGAATCTCAGAAATGCCTGGTGAGGGAGTCAGATAGGGATGTGAAGGTAGACGTCCTTGATATCTAGAGATACCATGAATTCGCGCAATAACCGACTGAAGGGACTCCGATATTGAACTTGAAAATTTTCAGGTAGGGATTGAGATCCTTCCAGTTCAGAATAGATCTGACCGAGCCATCCTTCTTCGGAACCACGAACAAACTGGAGTAGAAACTTTGTCCGGTCTGATGCCTGGGAACTTGGACCAAAACCCTCACGGACACAAGTTTTTCAATTACCTGTTGTAATACGACACTCCTGTCGTTGGAAACTGGCAAACCTGTTGTGAAAAACCGTGGGGGAGGTTGAAACTGAAAATCGAGTTTGTATCCCTGGGTGATGAGGTCCCGAACCCAAGCGTCTGTACAAGATTCTGTCCATACTTCTCTGAAGTCCCGAAAACATGTTCCCACCTTGGGGGCCCCCAGGTGAGAGGGAAGCCCGTCATGGACTAGGTTTGGTAGTGGACTTACTCTCCTGTTGAGCAGATATTGCTGCGAATCTGCCACGACCTCTGGAACCATGGGATGTAGTAGGTCCTCCTCTGGAGCGACCACGGAAACAACCCAGAGAACGAAAGAACCTAAATGAGTGCCCCGAGTAGGGCCTTCTAGGAAGCGGAGCAGCGAACGGAAGATAAGTGGATTTACCCCCAGTAGCCTGAGAAATCCACTTATCAAGTTCAGCTCCAAATAAGACACTTCCACAGCTTTTTTCGTTTCCGCCTACCATTGACGAAGCCAAAGCGCCCTGTGCACTGAAACCGCCACAGTTGAAGTTCTGGAGGCAAGATTACAAACATCCTTGGACGCCTCTCCAAGGTAGGCTGCAGCTTCCCATATGTGTTCTGCTAGAGGAATAAGTTCCTCCACCGGGAGCTGGTCTCTCATCCCGTCAGCTAACCGTTTTGCCCAAACCTCAATAGCTAGTCCAGCAGCTTACAATCGCAGGACGCAAAGTCACCCCGGCAGCTGTATAAATGGACTTGAGAGTATTCTCCAATCTCCTGTCCGATGTCTCTCTTCAAAAACGTGGCTCCAGGGACGGGTAGAATAGTCTTTTTTGATGGACGACAGACCTGCTTGTAGGAGGAGTCTCACAAGATTTTCTGCTATCTGCAGGAAAAGAATACAAAGAGAACAACCGCCGGGACATCTGAAAATGTTTATCCGGATGTTCCCAAGCTGAAACCAGAAGAGAATCTAGTTCTTCTGAAATTGGAAACAAAGTAACCTGCCTTTGCTTTGTTATAAAGACGGCCGTGCAGGCTCCTTTTCCTCATCTTCTATCTGCAATACTTGTCGAATTGCGGAAATTAAACCTTCTATTCCTTGGGACACAGGCTCAGGTTCCTCTTGGAGCTCCTCAGGCGACTCCCGAGTATATTCGCCCTTCTCTAGAGCCGGCATTTCCTCTTCCTCCCAGTCGTCCAACTGGAGAGCTTTTTTGAGACCTGCGGTGAGGGTCCCGATGACGTGGCATGGGATGACGCCATGGCTTTTGTGCTCCCTTCCATAGATTAACTAAAAACCGCGCCCATGCCGGCTCTTCTATAGTAGCTGATGTAGAAATTTCTCTCTCTTTACGAGAAGCCTCCAGTTCAGCAGAGAGATGGTACATACAAAACCCACACAAAACAGTAAAATGTAGTGGAGAGGGCGAACAGGTAGAAACTGAGATAAGCAGAGGTAGGAGAGAAGGGCAGAAAAGGAGTATCACACTTACCCCCTTAAGCGCTTCCAGCAGTGCTAAAAACGTTAGGCACATTAACCAAGTAACTTTGAGAATAAAGTAGTTACTGTCTGCCTAAATGCTCTCCTAACCAGCCTTAACCCCACTGTGCACTTACAGGACAGGTCTGGCTCTCAGCCTCAGCGCAGCATCAGCAGCACACAGTGTCCTCCGTGTAATGTCCGCTAGCACACTTCAGAGAAGCGATGTGGCCGCTGGGAGTAAGGTGCAGGACTCCGGAGTTAGGCTCCACCCCCCCCGCTATGGCACTCACTTCAATGTAGAAAGCGCGCTGTGTGAGGGAGACCCCACATAGCTGCTACTGTATGCCATCTAGCTCCGTTAATCGGAGCCACTGCTGTCTATAAAAAGACCTGTGAAGCTGTTTAACCTGCCTACCTCGCTAATCGAGGTAACCAGTGTATACTTAGACTGCCTGGCTGCCGGAGACGGTTAGACTAACCGGGGACCTTTCTGCGCACAGCGGCATGCAGTACCCCCAGAGACAGTGGTCTCTTTTGTAGTCAGGGACTACAAAATGCTGCCTGTCATTCCTCATAGCTTGTTAGCTTCTGCGCTATTATAAAACGCTAGAAACCCGTAGGAGAATGAGCCAACACTACCAGCTCCTCTCGGGCACAATCTTATGGAGCATACACACGGTCAGATTTGTCAGACTTGTCAGATTTGTCAGATGAACGACTGAACGATTGGACGATTTGAACGATTTTGCCAAAGTTTTGAACGATTTGAACGATTGAACGATTTTTGACTGCATTAAAATGAATGGAATCGTCCAAGTCTGACTGCAAACCCATCAGATGTCAGATATCGTTATCTGACAAACGGGAACGCGCATCGTTGATCGTCCATCGTTCAGGCATGTCAGATATGAACGATTTTCCTTCAGATATGAACGACTGAACGATTTTTAAATCGTTATCGTTCATATCTGAAGGAAAAATCTGATCGTGTGTATGCACCATAAGACTGGGCTTGTAGGGGGATATAGAGGGGGAGGAGCTAGTCACACTTCTAAAATTTAAAGTGCCAGCTCCCACTTAGCACCATCTACACCCCCACTGTCATGAAGTCTCCAGTGTCCCCTAGTGGATGAAGGAGAAATTTAAATTAGGAACACTATCTCCTGGAGGCTTAAATGCCAATTTTGAATTAAAATGGTTCTTATGATATTTGTTTTTTTCCCCCATTTTTAATAGCATTTTAAAAGAAATTAAATATATAGAATGATTATAATTATATATTTTTTAACTAATTTTATATTTTTTATAATATGAGAAAATACACATCTAATCTAAGCCCCATTATCCTGTACGTAGGATTATATCTCTATGTTCATTACAACCGCAAGCCTTATATTTCAGGTCTGTGTGTCAATTGTCTGGAACGCAAGAAGCTGAATTCCTGGTGTCGGGGGAAGCTTGAGTCCCCGGCCGATGACGAATCCACAGAGTCAGGTGGGTAGTCTCGGCATGTGTTCCACTAGGTAGAACGCAGAGACTTCTGGTTAGCGCAGTTCCGACTTTCAGTGACTCCGGAACACCTGGATTAACCCACGCTATGTATGCCTGACTACGTCCCGGAGCGGGCGATTCGTGTCTAGGTTATCTGTAGGAAGGACGGGGGGTTCGAAACGTGTTGGCCGTGGGAGTTAGTGCAACTTTTTGTAAAAAAAAAAAAACTTCTTGAAAATCCTGAACGATTTAGAGGTATTTCAAGTGTTTTATATAGTTGATCCGGACTGCTATACATATGTTTACCATCCATATGCACTTTCTACCCTCTGCTTGTCTTGAGATCAAAGTTTTTCTTGAACTGTTCCTGTGATTTTTATCCTGGTTTTTATGCAAAGATTGGTTTTAAGTTTCACGTGGAATAAATGTGTTTTTTGCTACATATCAACTTAGTGTTTATCGTATATTGGAGGACTGAGTGGAAAGATACCTTTATATGAAAAATCTGCACATCTGTTGAGTAGGGTACGCAGCCCCTCTTTGTTTGAAGATATCTGTACTCCTTATCAAGATACCATGATAAGCATGTCACCATAATGGTACTAAGTGAGTAAGGTATATTATACTTGGACAGACCACGTTGGGTGTACATTACACGTTTGGTGTCGCTCCTGGCAAGTTCAGTCGATCAAGCTACTGCTAGATACATGTGTATTCTGTTTAAGCAGGGAGTAGGGTACGTCACCCTGTGATTTAATCATTTAAGGGGATATCGCTCACACTATATATCACCACATTATAACTTTGGTGCGGTGGTCTTTCGCTCTTCTATATAAAACCTAGAGAAAATTGAATCTACACGTTTGGTTTTCTTTTTTTATGTGGATAACACACGAGGAAAAAAAGATGAAAGAGGAACATTGTAAGATCTAATGGACATTTAAATAGTCTGTAATATCGTTAGCGCTCTTTAATTCTATCCTTAAACTTATGTATTCGGTATATGTTATTTTCTCATATTGGGCAAATATGAGAAAGTTGGAGCAGCTTTGTACCGTATTGCACCTGAGCATCTCCTTTGATATAAACGAGGGGTCTATTTACTAAGCAGTGTTAGGAGACAGAGTGAAAAGTGTTAAGAAAGTGATAAGGTGCCAGCCAATCAGCTCCCAACTGTCATCTCACAGGCTGTGTTTGAAAAATGACAGTTGGGAGCTGATTGGCTGGCACCTTATCACTTTCCACTCTGTCTCCTAACATTGCTTAGTAAATAGACCCCTGAGTGTTGTTAGTGATGACTGTCTCTGAGCATGTACCCGTCTCTCATCAATTCTGGGTGTCACAGACTCTCAGCATGTAACTGTCTCTCACTCACCGTCCTCTCAGTCAGTCAGCCTGTAGCAGCTGATCAGGTCCCCCTCTCCCTCAGCTTCCCGCCGTACCACTGACAAGTCAGTGACGTCAAAGCTCAGGGCGGCGCATGCGCAGAGAGACGCGGTCGCATGATGTCAATGCGCATGGGCCAAGGGGGTGCACTGCGCCCAGTGCGCATGCTCCATGCTGCCCATGCTTGGGTACTGTGCATGCACATGCGCGGCCAGTGACCAGTCCGGCTGTCCTCATTGTGGTCCCCGGTCTCTCCTTTGAGTCCTTACGGAATACACCGGTGAGGATGGCGGAGCAGGTGAAGAATCTGTGCGAGCAGCTGGTGCAAGCTGTGACGGTCATCATGGAGCCGGGTTCCCCCCATGAGCTCAGATTGGAGGCGCTAAAGGTGAGGGCGGGGGTTAGAGACGACGTGGGGCTGCATCATAAGGGTGACGTGGGGTTGCAGCATTGGGGTACAGGGAGGATGTGAGGCTGTAGCATATGGGTACAGGGAGGATGCGAGGTGCAGCATAGGGGGATGTGAGGCTGCATCATTTGGGTACAGGGGGATGTGAGTGCAGAAATGGGGTTTGTGAGGCTGCAGAAATGGGGTACAGGGGGCGCAGGGCTGCAGCGTGGGGGTCATGGGGCTGCAGCATTGGTATATAGCGAGGGTCACAAGGTAGGCTAATTGGACTTATAGGGGAAGTGGGGCTGGGGACATTGGGGTGCAGTGTATGGGCGCAGAAGGGACTTTAGTGTGCAGTAAGGACGTGGGACTCGGCAGGGACTTGAGGATGTATTATTGGAGCACAGTAGGGGCCTTGGGGCTGTATAATTTCAGCTCAGGAGGCACATAAGAGAATTTGGTGTAAATTATTATGACTATTATTATATTTGTGAAGTCATGTTGGTTGACAAAGTTTGTTGTAATCCTTCTTTTTCTGCAGTTCTGTGAGAACTTCAAGGAGGAGTGCCCGGTCTGTGTACCCTGTGGTTTGCAGCTGGCGGAGAAGACACAGCCTCCAGTCATCAGACATTTTGGATTACAGGTTCTGGAGCATGTTGTCAAGTAAGAAAAGGGCATCATGAGGCTGGGGAAGGTTCCTCTTTGTTGTGCTCTGGGGGACCATCGAGTCCGGGGCAGTCTTGGAGAACAGATACTTCTGTTCTGCCTCCCTGGTGGTGCCAGACACATCTGTGGTTTGTTGGAGGGTGAATCTGTTAGGCTGGCAGGTCCATGGTGCACTGGGGCTGATCATGTTAGGCAGTTGGGTAGATTTGCATAAGCCACATGAATGGATGGATGTTGGAGTGAGCACAGAATAGTGGGGTTCCTGTCATGCGGTTGTTAGGAGACTGACTGGTCACACACACACCTGTAATTGCTTCTAGCTGTGAATATGTCGTGTTTTCCTCTATGAATGAGTGTTGTTAGAGGGTCTGCTCTCGAGGATACTCGCACACCTGGCACGTCAGATTGTGCTGCACATGAGTGGTTTATTGTCGCAGAGCTGTGACAGGACGTAGAGAGCTGTGTACAGTTATATTCTGTGGTTTCCACCCTCTCCACGGCTTTCATGGACGGCTGACTTCTCAACCTTCCTGAAGGCTGTAACCCTTTTCAATCAGGAAATTGTGTGTTTCTTATGTTTGTTTGTAAAAAGAAAGTGAGAAAAAAATAGACTTCTCTGAATAGACCTAATGGCACAAATAAATACATCTTGTTTACAAATTTGTTCTCGCACCAGACATGGACGTGTAAATAGACACATTACGCATTTGTACACACTATGGACGCATAAGTAGATAAACATCTTACAATTGCGCATGCATAGTAGATACATGTCCTACATATGCACCCATGGTGCATGCATAAATACAGTAGATACACGACATACATTAGCATATAAGGCACATGTGTAAATAGGTTCATGACACATTGGGCCTGATTCAGACCCGCTCGCAAGCGGGTCGATGGTCCCCCACTGGCACGCGCCGCCTCCGGCGTGCACATGCGCGAGACCCGTCCTGTGTCTGAAGTTCAGGCGCAAAGGGGCTCGCTACAAGACAGAGCGGCTGTTGATGGTGAGTGACAGCTCACCCTGTTTTGTAGGCGGGGAGGGGGGGTGGCTGCACAAACGCAGGCGTCCCCTTAGGAATGCCTGGCGTTTGTGGGCGGCCCGATGTTTAGGCACTGCGCATGCGCTGCATCCGGTGTGCGTGAGCCCCGCCAAGCGACTGAAGTTCAGTCGCTACGGGGCTCGCAACAAGACGGGGCGGCTGTGGATGGTGAGTGACAGCTCACCCCGTTTTGTGGGCGGGGAGGGGGGTGGCTGCACAAACGCAGGTGTTCCCTTAGGAACGCCTGGTGTTTGTGGGCGGCCCTACTGAGATCACTCGTGATGTCAGTAGTGGACTTCCTGCTCTATTAGAGCAGGAAGTCCACTCGGGCTTGTGGGAGCCGAGACCCTACCAGAGGGTCTCGTCGCAAGCCCGATGGTCGCGATAATCGTGATGGACTCCAGGCCGCTCGCACAAGCTGTGGGTGGTCACCCACAACTTTGCGAACGGCCAGGAGAAAAAAAAACACACCCTGATTCAGAGCGAGCGGCTCTGAATCAGGCCCACAGTACAGGCTTTTGTTTTGAAATGGGCCCCTAAGCCAGAGGTTCCCAGATGCAGTCCTCAAGGCACCTCAACAGTTCCGGTTTTAGAGATGGTCATGGTTCAGCACAGGTACTAATTAAGCCACCTCTGGTCAAGCATGGATGTCCTTCAAACCAGGACTGTTAGGGTGCCTTAAGGACTGAGTTTGGGAACCTCTGCCTAGGCGAAACGCACATTAACTACCTCCTGTACTGGGTCCCTGTGATGCACAAAAGGACCCGTGTTCTCACCCATGCCGTTGGGCTGCCGATCATGCTGACTATTCTAGATGCTGTGCCGCATACACATGCATAGTAACGGCTTACCACAGCGTTAGAGGCTCTGCACGACACATATCAGCAGCGGGAGCAGTGGTCCTGCTTCCAGACTTTGGTGGCACCACACACACAGAGGACCTCACTACACATACTAAGGTACTATCCCTTTACCATCTCTATACACACTCTCTCATCTGGACTTTACTGAGAGCACCCTGCAATGTCCTAGGATACCAAGGTGTTTACCTGCCTTAAGATATCCAACAGTAGACACGGGTCTCGGTACTAATTTTCTTTTCAACTATTCTTGCTCTCATTCTCCCTCATGTGTGAGCAAACCGGTGAGACAGCAGAAGCAGGAAGATATCCCTAGTTTGGAACTTTGGGCCTGATTCAGACCCACTCGCGAGCGGCTGTCCGCTCGCAAGTGGGTCGATGGTCTGCACTGCGCATGCGCACGACGGAGGGAGCTCCGTCGTGCGCATGCGCGAGATGCGACGAGCGAAGGACTTTCCTTCGCTCGTAGTGTCTGATCAAAGGGGGCGTGCTGTCGATGTTGATTGACAGCACGCCCCCTTTGGTGGGCGTGCCGGGGCCGTTGCTGTCAGACGGAGGCGTTCCCACGGGAACGCCTACCGTCAGAAGCCGGCCCCACTGACATCACTAGTGATATCAGTGGGAGTGATTTTGGCTCTGATAGAGCCAAAATCACTCCTGGCCTTGTGCTCTGCTCGCAGTGGCGATGGTCAAGACCATCGCGACCATCATCCTGCACGCTCGTATATGCTGTGGGTGGTGACCCACAGCTATACGAGCGTCCAGGAGGACGCTCCATATTTATGGAGGTGCGCCCTGATTCAGAGCGAGCGCTCTGGTCAGAGCATCCAGCTCTGAATCAGGCCCTTTATCCCTATCTCTCTCTCACATGTGCCCTCCGGAGAGTCAATAATCCATATACCAGAGGGGGTTTATGGCTGATATGAGATCAGTGAATATTTAAGATTTACTCATACCATGAACTGCATTCAATTGCAAATTATACCTCAAATAGTTACATTTGTTATATACTGAGCAATTTCTTTGCAGTAACAAATAAATGCGAATGTCATTGAATGTGTAAAAATTCATTTATACTGCTAAATTGCTTTCAGCTACTAATTATAACTCGGCCACCTGGGTTACAGATCAGACTGCGTTATAGTTACTTGCTACAAATGAATTGATGTGACAAGTATTATCTGCTACAGTTTGTGTACACATCCTAACTTTTCTGTATGAGGAAATTCTCTACATGTGTCTTTATTTGAGCCCTTTAAGTATTAATCGGCTAACATTCTATGCATATATAACTTAGTTTAATGATCATTAAGTGACCGCAACATGGGTGCATATTTTCAGGTACTTGTTAGGGAACACAGTTTGGCCATTTAAACATTAAAACACTGTATCTCTCCTTTAAGAAATATCATTGTTACATTTCTTAATGGTAGGTGAAATATACAATGTATCAACTATTTCAAGTTTGATACTGCTTGTCTGTCCAGTGTCTCTTGATACTGTACTATTTATTTATACTTATTACTAATTATTTTTCCAAGAATCAATTTTTGTGGGTCTCTGTGTAGATCGGGTATTTTAGATATTATTAAAAAGTGTTATATTTTATCTGTTCATTTACTTTTGAAGAGTGTCCAAAAAAGTTTTCTTCTTTCTGCCTCGCCTCTTGCTGGATAGAACATCCACATGTATTTCCGCATAGAGATAATGTTCCAAATCTACACACAGCGTACATATCAATAGATACGTGTCATACATTTGAGCACACGGTGGACGTGTAAATAAATTTACGGAAAGTTGTACTCACAAAGGATGTGTTAGTAGATAAAAAGTTCAGTGAACGCAAACATTGAATGTGTAAGTAAACACACAACGCACATTTGCGCACGCCATGGAAGTACATACACATCATACATTTGCACCTATAGTTGATAAGACTTACCTCTAGTCTCCAATCCTTCAAGCTTTCCCTGAAAACTCACCTCTTCAGGCAAGCTAATCAGATTCCAGAACCGCCCATATAACCTTCATAACTTCCATGTCTAATTACATCCCCTTTCACAGTCCTCACATAACCTCACACATTGGGCACAATTCGGTTGGGTGCGAGGTGAATGGTGCTGGGGGTGGACGCTCCCAGAGCTATTCAATCCGTCGTGATATTAGGTCGGGGAAGGCTTGTTCTCGCGCCTTGAACAGGGTGTTTGGGCTCGAGAATGGGTATTCTTCAACTAAACTTCTCTGCGCGATGCTGTTTTCTCAGCGCTAAGGGCAGAAAGCAGCATCATGCTTGGACTTTTGTCGTATTTCTGCTCGAATCCTTAGTCGGGCTTAGCAGCGCGATGGATTGAGTGACTCCGGGACCTCATTCCCGGCGCTATTCACTTCGCGTTGGATGGAATCTTGCCCATTGTATTTCACATCCTGACATTTGACCGACATTCCTGTGTGACTGGATCATGCAGCCCACCAAGAAACTCTTCATTCTGGCTGGGCCAAAATATAAAATATATAGCACCTATCCTTGTGTATCAATGGAAAAAGGAGAGGCTGGGCTGCACATCCTAATATTAAACATAATAGGTGCTGCCATGCTGAGACCTGTAGTTCTATACACTATAAGCACTAAGAAATCTAATGATCAAAGAACCTATAGTAAACTGCAATAATTAACATGGTTTTAAATGTAAAGTTTCTTAGTACATGTTTGGCCAAAGATGTTTGCCCACCTGCCACGTCACGGCGAACCTTATATAGGTGGGTCCCTAACATCTCTAATACTGACACACTTTGATCATTAGATTTCTTAGTGCTTATAGTGTGCACCTGCTCCTCCCCCCCTTGTGTATCAATGCCTATTACCCTATAGATTGTAAGCTTGCGAGCAGGGCCGTCCTACCTATATATCTGTCTGTTATTACTCAGTTTTGTTCCATTAATGTTTCCAACGGAATATGCTGCTCTATATAAGAAACTGTTAATAAATAAATTAAAAAAATGGTGCATGCATAAATAAATACACAACGTGTATTAGCATTAATTGGCAGTAGGTACACTGCATACGTCTGCGCACGTGCAGAGAAATGCACTTTGTACACTTTACACATTTGCGCTCATGGCCTCATGTAAATAGATATACATACATTGGTGCACTTATATAAGGATACGTTGTACATTTCCTAACATGACGCACTTGTAAATAGAAACACCTACGTTCACACACACACACGGTCCTTGCTCAAACATTCATGTCTTACATTTCTGCACACATGGCGTATACCTAAATAGACATGTTGTATATTTACACACATGTGGAAATACACACTTGTACATTTATACTCATGTATTTAGTAACATTTGCTCTTTTAGAGGTCTATTTACTAAGCCTTGGATGGAGATATAGTCGACGGTGATCAGGTACCATCCAATCAGCTCGTAACTGCACACATTCCGCAGCATATATCCTAACCTACTGCTCTATGCTCCTTCCTCACTATCTACACCATCTGTCTCGCCCCTGTCTGTCTGCCCTTCCCCTTTAGAATGTAAGCTCTCACGAGCAGGGCCCTCGTCCCTCACGTGCTTCTCCTCCCCCTACTCCTAGTATCTTTTACTCCTAACTCCTCAATTGGCACCTAACAGTTGGTTGCTGAGGCCCTGCTGCTTGTGTTATTTAGCTATGTGTATAAACCATGTCTTTCTACTTCAGGGTCCATAGGGTATCCACAGGATACCTTGGGGTATAGGTGTGACGTCAGTCATCGGGCACCATAGAGTTAAGCTTTCAGCCTCCCAGGATGCACTAGGGTCCCCCTCCTATACCCCGCCCCCGAGCCAAGGCACCTCAGTTTAGTTTGGTGCCCGGCCGGAGTCGGGTGCACCTGTTGGAGTGGGGGCTAAGAAGAGCCCCTGAAGTTTTCCTGCATGCAGCTGTGGCTGCACATCTGGATATACAGTATGGACAGTCAGTCCTGACATCCATGCTGTCTTCCCTACACCCCCGCCGGTACCAGAACGCCGGTACCGATCCGGGGATGCTGGTGAGCATCTGGGGTCACAGCTAGCGGTGACCCCAGATGTTCCGGACCATGGCCGGAATCAAGGGGGACAGCAAGGTAAGCAGCGGGGTCCCGCGGTGGGTCCCCGCTGTTACATTTTCCAAAGTCCCCAGGCAGGGGGCTCCCTGGGGACTGGCTGCAGCGTGGAGCCAGGTATATAACCTGCGCTTCCACTACCCCCCTGGGACAGCGGACCGCAGCAGAGCGGTAGCGCTGCGGCGTCCCGGGGGTTAAATGCATGCCAGGGGAGCGCGCCTTCCCTGTCTCACAGCCGGCGCCTCCCCCGCTGCACACAGCCCTCTCTGCAATACGCCGACTGGCCCTGTGGCAGCTCTCCTCCCCCAGGCCAGCCTCCCCTCTGCTCCTCGGCGGCCATCTTCCTGAACGCATGGTGAACGCTGCTGGAAGCCTGGACGGAGGCATCGTGGTCTGGGTCCCCCCGCATACCTCTCCTCCGCTGTGGTCAGGTCTGTGTATGCAGCGCTGTGTCCTACCAGACTCTGTGTCTGCGTAGTTGATTGATCAGCGCTGGTTAGTGCAGGAATTGATTTTCTTTGCATTGTATGTGACTGTGCTAGCGCTGCTGCCTGTATCTTCTATTCTGACTGTCAGCTTTATTACTGTCCCTGTTCTTTCTGCTAAGCCCTTGCGGTGCGGTGCTGCAGGGTGGTCTCTCGCCTCTTTAAAAAAAACAATTGGTGAGAGGGGTCACATACTTTGTACCATCATGTCTGAAAGTGATTTTCCTCTCCGGCTACAGTGTACTACGTGTAAAGTACCTTTAGCGGAGGGGGAGGGTAGCGCGGAGGGCCTCTGCCGGCAGTGTTTGTCAATGGCGCGGCCTATTACGGTTACAGCACCGGTACAGGAGCCGCCCTGGGCTTGTTTCGCTCAGGCGCTTACAACCTTAGTGGGCCAGTTAGCTCTGCAGCCCACGTTTACGCAGATGGGTTTGTCCCAGCAGTCAGTGGTGTCGTCACACATGCAGGGTTTCCCAAGTCTCCCTATTTCCCCTCTCCCGGTTTCTCAGGAGCCGGCGTGGGTTAACTCCCTGACGAGTTCTGTACAGCACTTGTTGGATGTGTTGCAGGGGAGGCTGTGATGCGGCCACATAAACGGCTGGTGGCGTCTCTGTCGGCTCCTTATGAGGATGACGAAGGGACGTCTGATGATGGGGAGATTCTGGATCCTTACGATCAGGAACCTCTCCATACTAAGGACGCTGACGCTAGGTACAAGGTGTATATTCCTGGACTTATTCGGGCGGTCCGCACAGCCTTGGTGATTGAGGACGAAGTTCCCCCAGCGGCTAAATCCAAGTATGCCTTTTTTAAGGATGTGAAGGGTGACGCCACAGTCTTTCCTCTTTCGGGTCAGTTGGTGGACCATTTAGAGGAGACGTGGAAACAGCCTGGCAAGCGTTACTAGCCGCAGAGGCGCCTGGCGGTGGCTTATCCGTTCGCGGATAATTATTTTGCTAAGTGGATTCTCATGTGACACGTCTTGTCCGTAGTGCCACATTGCCGATGCCATCCATGTCCTCCCTTAAGGATGCTACGGACCGCAAGGTGGAGATCTGCCTGAAGTCCGCTTATTCCCTTGCGGGGGGGGGCAGCGTGGCCGGCTATGGCCATTTGCTGGGTTGCCAGAGCGATGGAGCGCTGGGCGGATTCATTGGAGGCGTCCTTTGATTCCGACTGTCCGGCCGATCAGGCGGAGTTGATTGGTAATCTCCGTGATTCGGCCACTTATATCAACGAGGCGGCCTTAGACATTAGTACCCTGGTGTCTCGAATTTTTTCAGCAGCGGTGGCTGCTCGTCGCACCTTGTGGTTGCGATCCTGGAAAGCGGACGCTGATTCCAAAAAGGGTTTGGAAGCGTTGCCCATTAACGGAGAAGTTCTCTTCGGTCCAGATCTGGACAAGATTGTGGCCACGCTGGCGGCAGCCAAATCGACATGTCTCCTGTCGGCCGCGGTTCCTTCTGGTTCAGGACCATCGTCCTTTCGGTCTTACAGGGCCCAGGGCAGGCCCAAACCGCAGTCTTTTCCCTGACAGGCTGGTCCCAAGAAATCGGCCCATCCCCGGAAGCAGGCATGGAGTACCAGATGTCCGGCCCCTAAGCCAGATGACAAGCCTGCGGCCTGACAGTCATTCCATACAGGCATTCCATAGAGTGGGTGCTGCCCGAAGAAAGTCCTGTAACCGTGAATGGGAGCAAGTAATGCGTGGGGATGAGAGACGCAGATCTTGTGCTGAGCGGAGAGGTCGGGTTGGGAGATATTTTGAGATGAGTGAAGAGATGTATGTTGGTGTGGTTTGGTTCATGTCCTTATATGTAAGTAAAAGTATTTTGTATTGAATACGGTAGAAGACCGGGGAGGGACTGACAGAGCGGGACAGCAGACGATGAACGTTTGACAAGGAAGATAAGCCTTGCAGCTGCATTCATAATTGATTGTTATGGCAATAGCCTGTTTTTGGGAAGACCAGTAAGGAGACTATTGCAATAGTCAATGCGGGAAATAATGAGTGCATGGATCAGAGTTTTTGCAGTGTCTTGTGTGAGATATGGTTGAATTTTGGATATGTTTTTTAGATGTATGTAACATGATTTTGAGACAGATTGAATGTGGGGAACAAAAGACAGTTCAGAGTCAAGGATGACACCTAGGCAGTGAGCTTGTGGAGCGCAGGATGGATAGTCGAGTTATCAACCGTGATCGAGAGATCAGGTTGGTAACTGTTCTTGATATAATTAGTTCTATTTTAGAAATATTAAGTTTCAGGTGGCGAGATGACATCCAAGATGAAATGGCAGAAAGACATTCAGTGACACGGACCAATACAGATGGTGATAAATCTGGGGAGGATAGGTAGATTTGAGTATCATCTGCATACAAATGGTACTGAAATCCAAAAGAGAGAGGTGGTATAGATTGAGAATAACAAGGGACCCAAGACAGAGCCTTGCGGTACTCCAACTGATAGAGGTAGCGAAGAGGAGGCAGAGCCAGAAAAATTAACAGTAAAAGAGCGATCAGATAGGTAGGAAGAGAACCATGAAAGAGCTGTGTCCTTAAGACCTAGGGATTGTAGTGTTTGTATGAGGAGAGAGTGGTCAACAGTGTCAAAAGCAGCAGAGAGATCTAGAAGAATTAGGAGTGAGTAATGGCCTTTTAGCCTTGGCAGTGACCAGATAATTTACTACCTTAGTCAGTGCTGTCTCTGTGGAGTGTTGGGAACGAAAGCCGGACTGAAGTGGGTCCAATAAGTTGTGTGAGTTTAGAAAGTGTGTGAGGTTGGTGTAGACAAGTCTCTCAAGCATCTTGGAGAGGCATGGGAGCTGGGAGAGTGTTGGGGTCAGAATTTTGTTTTTTCAGAATGGGAGTAATCACTTCATGCTTGAACAGTGATGGAAAGATGCCAGTAGCGAGAGACAGATTGCAGATTTTAGTTAGGGTTGGAGTGAGCACAGGAGACAGAGCTTTACTGAGTTGTGAGGGTATAGGATCTAGAGAAGTAAAGAGTAGGAGGATGAGAAGAGTGTAGATACTTCATCTTGGTTTGTGAGGTCGAATGAAGAGAATGAGCCAGAGGGTTCAGGTAGGGAATTCAGTAGGTCACTAGCTGAGGAAGTGCATACCATTTCATTTTGGATCTTATCAATCTGGTCCTTAAAATAGGAAGCAAGATCATGCGCACTGATAGTAGCCGGTGAGTTGGGTGAGGGATGGGTAAGAAGCAGTTTAAATGTATTAAAAAGTCACTTGGGGTTAGAGGCTTGAGCAGAGATAAGAGATTGGAAATCTGTTTGTTTGGCAGCGTCCAGAGCAGTACGATAAGAGTTGTAGATAGTCTTATATGTGAGGAAGTCACTAGGAGTACGAGACTTTCGCCACTGACGTTCTACTGTACGTGAGAGTTTTTGTAGATGCCTTGTTAAGTTAGAATGCCACGGTTGACGTCTAAGTCTACGTGGTGTGTGATGAGTAGCTGGAGCAACTTCATTGAGGGCTTTTTCTAGAATCTGGTTTAGGTGTGATGCAGCAGTCTCAGGAGAAGTGAATGCAGAAATTGGTGAGAGGTAGAAAGTTGTTGAAAGTTAATAGCATTAATATTTCTACGGGTTTTAGGAGGCTTGGGTGATTTCAATGACATAGAGGTTGATGTAATGGAGGAGAGTGTGCAGGTGATAAGGTTGTGATCTGAGAGAGGGAAAGGATAGTTTGCTCAAAAAAACCTTCCCACAAAGTCAGGGTGCTCACTGGTGTTAACAAAGTAAAGAGAATCAATTCAACAGATGTATGACTATATAGATTTTAATAAGACAATTACAGGCCTTCCTGGAGACAAAACATATTGGCCCTATGGGAAGTCATAGAGGGTGGTAATTCCAGTACCGGAGGACATTAGGGTTTGGGGTTCTACTGAAATCTCTTCTTTGTCCAGAAACCAGATTGTTCCTTTGAGCCCATCTTGAACCTAAAGACGCTTTAGCGCCATCTTTGGATGGATAGGTTCACGCCAAAGTCTTCATGGTCTGTCATAAACAGCATGGAACAGAACAAATTTAAGGGGGTAAATTTACTAAAGGCCGATTTTTAATCAATCGATCTAAAGTGATCAACATTGATGTTGTGTTGCAGGGGCTAAATCGCACATTTACTAACACTTAAAAATCAATATATATTTCCATGTCTGTTAGTAAATGTCTGATTCAGCCCATGAAAAACACCACATCGATTTAGATCGTTTTTTTTTTTTTTTTTAATCAATTAAAATCGACCTTTAGTAAATGTTTCCCATGGAGTCCATGAAGAATGCATACTTGCATGTTCCAAGCTCGGATGGTCACCTAGGGCCAAATGTAATAGGTAGTCTGTTTTGGTAAATTGCGAGTTTGGTGCTAAACTCGCAATTTTTCACAACTCTCCAATGTAATAGAGTGTCTGTTCACTAAAACTCGCATTTTTCAGAGTTACTAAAACTCTCCATTCTCAAACTCGCATCCAGATGTTTTCACATTGAAAACAATCAACTCGCCCAATGTAATAGTGTCTGTTTCAGACTCGCAAAAAAAAGATTACCAAAAGTCCCCAAATAATAGACCTGCTTCAGGCTAGCGAGTACATCCTGAGCAGGTCAGATTAACACAGAAACATGCACATATCCATGAGATATGTACATGTTTCTGTGTGTACTTATGTAAAATGTGTTTAAATAAAAAAAAATAAAATGATGTGCACCCCCTCCCCAAAAGCATAACCAGCCCCGGGCTTTATAAAGCCTGTTCTGGTTCTAAAAATACAGGGTCCAAAATGCGTAGGGGGCCCCTGTATATTAAGAACCAGCACAGGGCTTTGTTGAGCTGGTTCTGCAAAATCAGGGGACAAAACGAGTAGGGGTCCCCTGAAAATTCCAGAACCAGCACCGAACTCTGTCTAGCGGGGGGATAATGCCACAGCCAGGGAAAACCTTTCACCGGTTTCCCCTGCCAAAGCATTATCCCTGACCGCTAGTCAGTCCAGGCCGGGGATCCCTGGGGAGTTGGGTACCCCCCCAATAAAGGGGTACCCCTCTCCAGGGCACCCCAGGCCTAGACTGATAGCCCGGGGCTATCCCCGGCACCCTAGGGCGGTGGGTGCCGGGTTGATAGTGTAAAGTGTAAAAATAAGTTTTCCATATTGTCTTTAGTTGTAGAACCACAAGTACCAGCAAGCCTTCCCTGCATGCTGGTATTTCGAGAACCACAAATACCAGCATGCGGGGCATTACGGGCCCGCTGGCACTTGTAGTTCCACAACTAAAGAAATACATAAATAAACAAACATACCCCGTGAAAGTAAAATTTTAATAAAACATACATGCACACTCACACTCACACATACTCACCTAGTATCCGAAGTAATCCATAGGGGTGTACCTGAAAAAAAAATCCATACTCACCTCTCCTATGCGTAGATCACGTCCTCTTCTCCAAGTAGGCAATCCAGGGGTTAAAATAAAAAAACGCAAAAAAACCCGATCCATACGGACTGAGCAAAGGTATGTGTGTACACGTGTGACCCGTCAGTGAAGGGGCCGCCAGCCAATCAGGGAGCATCTCCGTCGGAGCAGCTCCCTGATTGGCTGAATGCGGCCAGCCTGTGTCTCCCATAGACGTCTATGGTGAGAAATCCCCCATAGCCGTCTATGGTGGGAGCCGCTACATCATAACCGCAAGATTAATTGAGGTTAATCTTGTGGTTACATCAATGATACAATGTCGCGACAGTCTCTCCTGGCAACTACACCGTGGCTGTTCTCAAAAGTTATGGCAGCACTTTTAAGGCCTGAAGGGGAGAAGGGGGCAGTTTGGGGGAGGGACGTAGTCCTGAGCTTTGTTCCTCCTTATTTGTTCTTGTCTTGATTCCGAAACTATTTAACCTAAGTATAACATCCCCATTTGTTCCAGACATAAATACCCTACTAGGTAGTTTGTTGGTTAGATACGCTCTGCAGCACAATGTACCCAATGTACTCTCAGTGGCTGATTTCTGAGTAGGATGTAAAGCTGTTGTACTTGGCGACATCCATGGAGCATAATTTACTACCTTATGTTAATGTAAGATTCCATTTAGCTAATGCGGGGGTCTGTGCGCCTTCAAGCCGTGCAGCCCACTGGATTTATGCCATTTGCCACAACCATCATCATTAGTATCGATACTTGCACCAGCAACCTTTCCCGTACACACAACTTGGAATCGCACGGAGCATTACATACCGATCGATAAAACTCCTACGTATTAAGTTGGTTCCATACACTCATTGTCACCACCCAGTACTTGCCCCAAAACGTCTAATTTCACCGGAAGACCAATCCTGCTAAGTTCCGTCTGATACAGAATAGGACGGACATATGCAATACTGTGTAAATTTGCATTAGCTTCTGCGCTGTATGCAAAAACTCGCCATTTGCGTCCATACACCTAGAGCCGTCCGACTAGAAATTGGCCCCTAAATGAACATAAACGTTAGGAATATTCAGGAGGCAGGTAGACAGTATGGTAACGTCCTGTACATAACTGATGAGGGGTGAGAATATTCCAGGAAACAGACAATACAGTCATATCCTGTTCCTAACTGCCAGGGCTGGCAGTATTCCAATAGACAGTACAGTGATATCCTATTTCTAACTGACAGGGCTGGAAGTATTCCAAAAGACAGACAATACAGTGATATCCTATACTTAACTGCTAGGGCTGGGAGTATTCCAGGAGATGGGTAGACGATTCCTAACTACGGGGACTGGGAATATTTCAGGAGGTAGGAATAGGATGTCGCCGAATTGTCTTAACTGCTGGGCCTCAGATTATTCTAGATGGGTAACATTTTACTGCTGACACTATTCATTCTCTTATTGTCTGAGTGTCTAGAGAAGAATGTCTTCCCTAATGTTTTCTACACGTTCTAATCAGAACCTTTGAAATGTAACCTATTGCCCTCCTCCCCCAGTATGATGAGCTATGTCCTCTCTGCAGATTTCGGTGGAATAATATGAAAAGTGCGGAGAAGGTGTGTCTGAAGGACAGTGTGATGGGTCTCATTGCCAGCGTAAGTTTTATCAAACATGTCTGGAGTTTGAAAATATAAACTCTTTGATGTACCAATATAGTCACTGTTAGGTGAACACGGAACCATGTTATATCCACATGAGCCTGTCTCATGACTCTGTAGCCAGGTTCACCTGTCTCTCCATTATAATATGCAGGGCTGTATAGAGACGTCTCCTATATGATATGCCCAGGCTGTATAGAAAAGTCTCCCTTATATTCTATGCCGGGCTGTATAGAGACATCTCTTGTGATATGCAGGGCTGTTTAGCGATGTCTCCTATACGTTATGCAGCGATGTATAGAGATGTCTCCTATACGTTATGCTGCGCTGTATAAAGACGTCTCTCCTATGTTATGCAGCGCTGTATAGGGACGTCTCTCCTATACGTTATGCAGCGTTGTATAGGGACATCTCTCCTATACTTTATGCAGCTCTGTATAGGGACGTCTCCTATACGTTATGCAGCGCTGTATAGGGACGTCTCTCCTATACGTTATGCAGCACTGTATAGGGACGTCTCTCCTATATGTTATGCAGGGCTGTATAGGGACGTCTCTCCTATATGTTATACAGGGCTGTATAGGGCAGTGTCTCCTATATGTTATGCAGCGCTGTATAGGGCAGTGTCTCTTATATGTTATGCAGGGCTGTATAGAGACGTCTCCTATATGTTATACAGGGCTGTATAGGGCAGTGTCTCTTACATGTTATGCAGGGCTGTATAGTGAGTCTCCTATATGTTATACAGGGCTGTATAGGGCAGTGTCTCTTACATGTTATGCAGCGCTGTATAGGGACGTCTCTCCTATATGTTATACAGGGCTGTATAGGGCAGTGTCTCTTACATGTTATGCAGCGCTGTATAGGGACGTCTCTCCTATATGTTATGCAGGGCTGTTTTTTGGGCAGTGTCTCGCCTATATGTTATGCAGGGCTGTATAGAGACGTCTCTCCTGTATGTTATGCAGGGCTGTATAGGGCGGTGTCTCTCCTATATGTTATACAGGGCTGTATAGGGCAGTGTCTCTTACATGTTATGCAGCGCTGTATAGGGACGTCTCTCCTATATGTTATGCAGGGCTGTTTTTTGGGCAGTGTCTCGCCTATATGTTATGCAGGGCTGTATAGAGACGTCTCTCCTGTATGTTATGCAGGGCTGTATAGGGCGGTGTCTCTCCTATATGTTATGCAGGGCTGTATAGGGCAATGTCTCTCCTATATGTTATGCAGGGCTGTATAGGGACGTCTCTCCTATATGTTATGCAGGGCTGTATAGGGCAGTGTTTCTCCTATACGTTATGCAGCACTGTATAGGGACGTCTCTCCTATATGTTATACAGGGCTGTATAGGGCAGTGTCTCTTACATGTTATGCAGCGCTGTATAGGGACGTCTCTCCTATATGTTATGCAGGGCTGTATAGAGACGTCTCTCCTGTATGTTATGCAGGGCTGTATAGGGACGTCTCTCCTATATGTTATACAGGGCTGTATAGGGCAGTGTCTCTTACATGTTATGCAGCGCTGTAGGGCAGTGTCTCTTATATGTTATGCAGGGCTGTATAGAGACGTCTCCTATATGTTATACAGGGCTGTATAGGGCAGTGTCTCTTACATGTTATGCAGCGCTGTATAGGGACATCTCCTATATGTTATACAGGGCTGTATAGAGACGTCTCCTATATGTTATACAGGGCTGTATAGGGCAGTGTCTCTTACATGTTATGCAGCGCTGTATAGGGACGTCTCTCCTATACGTTATGCAGCACTGTATAGGGCAGTGTCTCTTATATGTTATGCAGGACTGTATAGGGACGTCTCTCCTGTATGTTATGAAGGGCTGTATAGGGCAGTGTCTCCTATATGTTATACAGGGCTGTATAGGGACGTCTCTCCTATATGTTATGCAGGGCTGTTTTTTGGGCAGTGTCTCGCCTATATGTTATGCAGGGCTGTATAGAGACGTCTCTCCTGTATGTTATGCAGGGCTGTATAGGGCGGTGTCTCTCCTATATGTTATACAGGGCTGTATAGGGCAGTGTCTCTTACATGTTATGCAGCGCTGTATAGGGACGTCTCTCCTATATGTTATGCAGGGCTGTTTTTTGGGCAGTGTCTCGCCTATATGTTATGCAGGGCTGTATAGAGACGTCTCTCCTGTATGTTATGCAGGGCTGTATAGGGCGGTGTCTCTCCTATATGTTATGCAGGGCTGTATAGGGCAATGTCTCTCCTATATGTTATGCAGGGCTGTATAGGGACGTCTCTCCTATATGTTATGCAGGGCTGTATAGGGCAGTGTTTCTCCTATACGTTATGCAGCACTGTATAGGGACGTCTCTCCTATATGTTATACAGGGCTGTATAGGGCAGTGTCTCTTACATGTTATGCAGCGCTGTATAGGGACGTCTCTCCTATATGTTATGCAGGGCTGTATAGAGACGTCTCTCCTGTATGTTATGCAGGGCTGTATAGGGACGTCTCCTATATGTTATACAGGGCTGTATAGGGCAGTGTCTCTTACATGTTATGCAGCGCTATATAGGGACGTCTCTCCTATATGTTATGCAGGGCTGTATAGAGACGTCTCTCCTGTATGTTATGCAGCACTGTATAGGGACGTCTCGCCTATATGTTATACAGGGCTGTATAGGGCAGTGTCTCCTATATGTTATGCAGCGCTGTAGGGCAGTGTCTCTTATATGTTATGCAGGGCTGTATAGAGACGTCTCCTATATGTTATACAGGGCTGTATAGGGCAGTGTCTCTTACATGTTATGCAGCGCTGTATAGGGACATCTCCTATATGTTATACAGGGCTGTATAGAGACGTCTCCTATATGTTATACAGGGCTGTATAGGGCAGTGTCTCTTACATGTTATGCAGCGCTGTATAGGGACGTCTCTCCTATACGTTATGCAGCACTGTATAGGGCAGTGTCTCTTATATGTTATGCAGGACTGTATAGGGACGTCTCTCCTGTATGTTATGAAGGGCTGTATAGGGCAGTGTCTCCTATATGTTATACAGGGCTGTATAGGGACGTCTCTCCTGTATGTTATGCAGGGCTGTTTTTTGGCCAGTGTCTCTCCTATATGTTATGCAGGGCTGTATAGGGCAGTGTCTCTCCTATATGTTATGCAGCGCTGTATAGGGACGTCTCTCCTGTATGTTATGCAGCGCTGTATAGGGACGTCTCTCCTGTATGTTATGAAGGGCTGTATAGGGCAGTGTCTCTCCTATATGTTATGCAGGGCTGTATAGGGACGTCTCTCCTATATGTTATGCAGGGCTGTATAGGGACATCTCTCCTATATGTTATGCAGGGCTGTATAGGGCAGTGTCTCTTATATGTTATGCAGGGCTGTATAGACATCTCTCCTATATGTTATGCAGGGCTGTATAGGGCAGTGTCTCTCCTGTATGTTATGCAGGGCTGTATAGGGCAGTGTCTCTTATATGTTATGCAGCGCTGTATAGGGACGTCTCTCCTGTATGTTATACAGGGCTGTATAGACATCTCTCCTATATGTTATGCAGGGCTGTATAGGGCAGTGTCTCTTATATGTTATGCAGCGCTGTACAGGGACGTCTCTCCTGTATGTTATACAGGGCTGTATAGACATCTCTCCTATATGTTATGCAGGGCTGTATAGGGACGTCTCTCCTCTATGTTATACAGGGCTGTATAGACATCTCTCCTATATGTTATGCAGGGCTGTATAGGGCAGTGTCTCTTATATATGTTATGCAGCGCTGTATAGGGACGTCTCTCCTGTATGTTATGCAGCGCTGTATAGGGACGTCTCTCCTGTATGTTATGCAGCGCTGTATAGGGACGTCTCTCCTGTATGTTATGAAGGGCTGTATAGGGCAGTGTCTCCTATATGTTATACAGGGCTGTATAGGGACGTCTCTCCTGTATGTTATGCAGCGCTGTATAGGGACGTCTCTCCTGTATGTTATGAAGGGCTGTATAGAGCAGTGTCTCTCCTATATGTTATGCAGGACTGTATAGGGACGTCTCTCCTGTATGTTATGAAGGGCTGTATAGGGCAGTGTCTCCTATATGTTATACAGGGCTGTATAGGGACGTCTCTCCTGTATGTTATGCAGGGCTGTTTTTTGGGCAGTGTCTCTCCTATATGTTATGCAGCGCTGTATAGGGACGTCTCTCCTGTATGTTATGCAGCGCTGTATAGGGCAGTGTCTCTCCTATATGTTATGCAGCGCTGTATAGGGACGTCTCTCCTGTATGTTATGCAGCGCTGTATAGGGACGTCTCTCCTGTATGTTATGAAGGGCTGTATAGGGCAGTGTCTCTCCTATATGTTATGCAGGGCTGTATAGGGACGTCTCTCCTGTATGTTATGAAGGGCTGTATAGGGCAGTGTCTCTCCTATATGTTATGCAGGGCTGTATAGGGACGTCTCTCCTGTATGTTATGAAGGGCTGTATAGGGCAGTGTCTCTCCTGTATGTTATGCAGCGCTGTATAGGGACGTCTCTCCTGTATGTTATGAAGGGCTGTATAGGGACGTCTCTCCTATATGTTATACAGCGCTGTATAGGGCAGTGTCTCTCCTATATGTTATGCAGGGCTGTATAGGGACGTCTCTCCTATATGTTATGCAGGGCTGTATAGGGACGTCTCTCCTATATGTTATGCAGGGCTGTATAGGGACGTCTCTCCTGTATGTTATGCAGCGCTGTATAGGGACGTCTCTCCTGTATGTTATGCAGGGCTGTAAAGGGCAATGTCTCGCCTATATGTTATGCAGGACTGTATAGGGACGTCTCTCCTGTATGTTCTGCAGGGCTGTATAAGGACTTCCCTCTTTATATGTTATCCAGGGCTGTTTTGAAATGTAAGTTATGTATGTGTGCTGTTGCGTATGTATTTTGAGCTATTTTTCTTTCTTCTTCACCTTAGGGCATTCATCCCATCCTGCAGGAAGAGGGGCACATCAAGGATGTCCTTGCCAGAATCGTGGTGGAGATGATAAAACGTGAATGGCCTCAGCAATGGCCGGACATGCTGAACGAGCTGGAATCTCTCACAAAGAACGGGGTATGGAGCCTATTTCCTATACTGACTGTGTATATATGATTCTTTCTATTTGTCTTGTGTTTCCGAGCAGGAATAATGGTCGGGGGTATTCCAGTGCGCTGGTAACCTAAGGTATAGGTCTGTAGACAAGAATTGTCAGATCTGTGGGTAGATTTACTAAAGTTCCTAAATCAAGTGTTGGTGTTTCCCAGAGCAACCAATCAGATCCTAGCTATCATTTCTCTTGCATTCTAAAAAATAATAGACGAAGTCTGATTGGTTGCTATTGGTACCTCCACTTGTCTGTTTTAGAAGCTTTAGTAAATCTACCCCTAGTCTAACTGCTATGGGCAGAATACCCACAGACTCTCACAAAATGAACACTATTTGTATGATTTCCGATGGATCCTCATTTTTCTCTTTCAGCCAGTTGAAGGAACCTGGAATTTTGGGGTATAGAGGCCCAGCCAGGAGTGTAGGCACTTTAACTCCTACACAACCACCTTTGCTGACGTCTTTATTTTCTACTTCAGGGTCCATAGGGTATCCACAGGATACCTTGGGGTATAGGTGTGACGTCAGTCGCAGGGCACCATAGAGTTAAGCTTTCAGCCTCCCAGGATGCACTAGGTCCCCCTCCTATACCCCGCCCCCGGGCCAAGGCACCTCAGTTTAGTTTGGTGCCCGGCCGGAGTCGGGTGCACCTGTTGGAGTGGGGGCTAGAAGAGCCCCTGAAGCTTTTTCTTCATGCAGCTGTGGCTGCACATCTGGATGAACAGCATGGACAGTCAGTCCTGACGTCCATGCTGTCTTCCCTACACCCCGCCTGTACCAGAACGCCGGTACTGATACGGGGATGCTGGTGGGCGTCTGGGGTCACAGCTAGCGGTGACCCCAGATGCTCCGGACCATGGCCGGATTCAAGGGGGACAGAGGTAAGCAGCGGGGTCCCGCGGTGGGTCCCCGCTGATCACATGGTCCTAAGTCCCCAGGCAGGGGGCTCCCTGGGGACTGGCTGCAGCGTGGAGCCAGGCGACCAACCTGCGCTTCCACTACCCCCTGGGACAGCGGACCGCAGCAGAGCGGTAGCGCTGCGGCGTCCCAGGGGTTAAATGCATGCCAGGGGAGCGCGCCTTCCCTGTCTCACAGCCGGCGCCTCCCCCGCTGCACACAGCCCTCTCTGCACTGTGCTGACTGGTCCTGTGTCAGCGCTCCTCCCCCAGGCCAGCTTCTCTCTGCTCCTCGGCGGCCATCTTCTCTGCAACGCATGGTGAACGCTGCTGGAAGTCTGGAAGGAAGCATCGTGGTCTGGGTCCCCCCGCATACCTCTCCTCCGCTGTGGCTCAGGTCTGTGTATGCAGCGCTGTGTCCTACCAGGCCCTGTGTCTGTGTAGTTGAGTGATCAGCGCTGTTAGTGCAGGAATTGTTATTTCTCTGCATTGTATGTGACTGTGCTAGCGCTGCCTGTAACTTTTCTTCTCTAAACTGTCAGCTTTATTACTGTCCCTGTTCTTTCTGCTAAAGCCCTTGCGGTGCGGTGCTGCAGGGTGGTCTCTCGCCTATTTAATACTTAATTGGTGAGAGAGGTCACATACGTGGTGCCATCATGTCTGAAAGTGATTTTCCCCTCCGGCTACAGTGTACCACGTGCAAAGTACCGTTAGCGGAGGGGGAGGGTAGCGCGGAGGGCCTTTGCCGGCAGTGTTTGTCCATGGCGCGGCCTATTACGGTTACAGCACCGGTACAGGAGCCGCCCTGGGCTTGTTTCGCTCAGGCGTTAACAGCTTTAGTGGGCCAGTTAGCTCCGCAGCCCGCGTTTACTCCGATGGGTTTGTCCCAGCAGTCTGTGGTGTCGTCACCCATGCAGGGGTTCCCACGACAATTGGTGGTACCCCACAGTCTCCCTATTTCCCCGCTCCCGGGTTCTCAGGAGCCAGCGTGGGTTAACTCCCTGACGAGTTCTGTACAGCACTTGTCGGATGTGTTGCAAGGGGAGTCTGTGATGCGGCCTCATAAAAGGCCGGTGGCGTCTCTGTCCGCTCCTTATGAGGATGACGAAGGGACGTCTGATGATGGGGAGATTCTGGATCCTTACGATCAGGAACCTTTCCATACTAAGGACGCTGATGCTAAGTCCAAAGTATATATTCCTGGACTTATTCGGGCGGTCCGCACAGCCTTGGTGATTGAGGACGAAGTTCCCCCAGCGGCTAAATCTAAGTATGCCTTTTTCAAAGATGTGAAGGGCGATGCCACAGTCTTTCCTCTTTCGGGTCAGTTGGTGGACCATTTAGAGGAGGCGTGGAAACAACCTGGCAAAAGATACCAGCCGCAGAGACGCCTGGCGGTGGCTTATCCGTTCGCGGATAATTATTTTGCTAAGTGTGAATCCCCTCCACAGGTGGATTCTCACGTGACCCGTCTTGTCCGTAGTGCCACATTGCCGATGCCATCCATGTCCTCCCTTAAGGATGCTACGGACCGCAAGGTAGAAATCTGCCTGAAGTCCGCTTATTCCCTTGCAGGGGGGGCAGCACGGCCGGCTATGGCCATTTGCTGGGTTGCCAGAGCGATGGAGCGCTGGGCGGATTCATTAGAGGCTTCTTTTGAATCCGACTGTCCGGCCGAACAGGCGGAGTTGATTGGCAATCTCCGTGATTCGGCCACCTACATCAACGAGGCGGCTCTAGACATTAGTACTCTGGTGTCTAGAATTTCTTCAGCAGCGGTAGCTGCTCGTCGCACCTTGTGGCTGCGATCCTGGAAGGCGGATGCAGATCCAAGAAAGGTCTGGAAGCGTTGCCGTTTACCGGAGAAGTTCTCTTCGGTCCGGATCTGGATAAGATTGTGGCCACGCTGGCGGCAGCCAAATCTGCTTGTCTCCCGTCGGCCGCTGCTCCTTCTGGTTCTGGACCATCGTCCTTTCGGTCATCTAGGGCCCAGGGCAGGCCCAAACCACAGTCGTTTCCTCGACAGGCTGGCCCTAAGAAATCGGTCAAGCCCCGGAAACAGGCATGGAGTACCAGACGTCCGGCCCCCAAGCCAGATGACAAGCCTGCGGCCTGACGGTCCGGGTCTCCCCTTGGGGGATCCCAGGGTGGGAGGCCGCCTGCTGCAGTTCTCCCGGTGTTGGTCGTTCACTACGACAGACACTTGGGTTCTGGAGGTGGTCTCTCACGGGTACGCCCTCTCCTTCCGGCACAGACCCCCGGCTCGATTCTTCACCACGGGTCTACCATCAGACCGGAACAAGGCTACGGAGCTGCGGAAGGTATTGCACACTATGCTCCAGGCTGGAGTTATAGTGCCTGTTCCATTCTCCCAGAGGGGCCAGGGTTTCTATTCAAATCTATTTTTGGTACAGAAACCCAATGGGTCATATCGTCCGATTCTCAACCTCAAAGCACTCAACAAGTCTTTGCGGGTCCCGAAGTTTCGGATGGAGACCCTACGGTCCATCATTCTGGCGCTGGAACCTGGGGACTACATGGTGTCATTGGACATACAGGACGCTATGGCGGTCATGGCGGCTTCTCTGCGGCTGCAAGGAGTCCGCATGTTGCCGTACTTGGACGACCTGTTATTGGTGGCAGGATCTCCAGAGCTCCTGTTACACCACTTGGACCTGACCATTGCACGGCTGCAACGGCACGGCTGGCTAATCAACTGGCAGAAGTCCACTCTAATCCCGTCTCGGAGGATTCTGCATCTTGGAGCCTTATTGGACTCGGGACAGCAAAGGATCTTCGTGACGGAGGACAAGATCTCTGCTTTACAGTCAAGGGTGCGCAGTTGTCTGCACAGCCGCCGGGTGTCCTTACACTCGGCGATGAGGTTACTGGGCTCCATGGTGTCGGTGTTCGACATGGTGGAATACGCCCAGTTTCACTCCAGACCTCTGCAGCACCTGATCCTGTCCAAGTGGAACGGGCTGCCTCAGTCTCTGAAGTTCCAGACGATTGTGCTCACCCCGGAGGTTCACCTGTCCCTTGCGTGGTGGTTAAAGACGACCCACCTCAACAAGGGACGTCCGTTCTGGGTTCCAAATTGGGTCCTGTTGACAACGGACGCCAGTCTTCGGGGCTGGGGAGCAGTTTCGGGTCCACACTTGTTCCAGGGCAGGTGGACACCGACAGAAGCGGAGCTTCCAATAAATATCTTGGAACTCCGTGCGGTCTTCAATGCTCTCCTGCAGGCACAGCGGTTTCTCCAGGGTCACCCGGTGCAGGTCCAGTCGGACAATGCTACCACCGTGGCCTACATAAACAGGCAAGGAGGAACTCGCAGTCGGGCGGCTCTCGTAGAGGTCTCTCGGATCCTGGTTTGGGCGGAGCGCAATCTTCCGGCCATATCAGCGGTCTTCATCCCGGGAGTGCTAAATTGGGAGGCGGACTTTCTAAGTCGCCAGGACGTTCATCCAGGGGAATGGTCCCTGCACCCGGACGTTTTTCAACTACTGGTGGACAGGTGGGGTCTTCCAGAAATCGACCTCATGGCGTCCCGGCACAACAGCAAGTTGCCGGTGTACGGGTCTCGCACAAGAGACGAAGGGGCGTCTCTGGTGGATGCTCTGTCCGTCCGGTGGACGTTCAGGTTCGCATACCTCTTCCCTCCGGTCTCCCTTCTTCCACGGGTAATCCGGAAATTCAAACAGGAAGGAGGGACGCTCCTGTTGATAGCTCCCGCGTGGCCCAGACGGCACTGGTTCTCAGACCTTCAGGGTCTGTCCGTGGACAGTCCTCTGCGGTTGCCGCTACGACCGGACCTTCTGTCTCAGGGTCCTTGTCTTCACCCGGACCTGACTCGGCTGTCTTTGGCGGCGTGGCTGTTGAGACGGCCATGCTGAGGTCCTGGGGGTTTTCCAGCTCTGTGGTGCGTACCATGTTACGAGCTCGGAAACCGTCTTCCGCGAGGATATACCATCGCGTGTGGCATACGTTCTTCCAGTGGTGTCGACCGAGAGGTTATGCACCGCGGGAGTTTCGTCTGTCTCGGATTCTCGCCTTCCTGCAAGCGGGACTAGATCATGGGCTTCGCCTTGCTTCTTTGAAGGTACAGGTTTCGGCCCTATCTGTCTGGTTTCACCGTAGGATTGCTACAATCCCGGATGTGCGCACCTTTATGCAAGGTTTTCTCCGTATTCAGCCGCCCTTTGTTCCACCTGTGGCGCCTTGGGATTTGGCTGTGGTCCTGAGGGCTCTCCAAGGACCGCCGTTTGAACCACTGGGCTCAGTGGATATTAAATGGCTAACAGCTAAGACTGTTTTCCTTCTGGCCGTTGCTTCAGCCAGACGTGTTTCTGAGTTAGGGGCTCTTTCTTGTAGACCCCCTTTCTTGGTTTTTCATGGGAACAGGGCAGTGCTCCGCACTCGGCCCGAGTTTCTTCCCAAAGTTGTTTCCCAGTTTCATGTTAACGAGGAAATAGTTGTTCCGGCCTTTAACTCACCGGGTCTTTCCGTGGGTGAGGCCTCTTTGGATGTTGTGCGGGCCTTAAGGACTTATGTTGACCGCACTTCTTTGTTTAGGAAGTCGGACGCTTTGTTGTCCTCTATGGCTTCTGTAAAAAGGGTTGGCCTGCTTCAAAGCAAACTTTGGCAGCCTGGATCCGTATGGCTATTTCTGAAGCTTATCTTCATGAAGGCCTACCGGTCCCTCCTTCTCTGAAGGCTCATTCCACTAGGTCTGTGGGTCCTTCGTGGGCAGCTCGACGTGGTGCCTCGGCAGTTCAGATCTGCAAGGCTGCTACGTGGTCTTCTGTCCATACCTTCGTGAGGTATTACAGGTTTGACACCTTCGCCTCTCAGGATGCTTCCTTCGGGCGGCGGATTCTCCTTTCTGCACAGGAGCGTCCCCACCCTTAAAGGATACTGCTTTGGGACATCCCCAAGGTATCCTGTGGATACCCTATGGACCCTGAAGTAGAAAATATGAGATATGGTAAGAACTTACCCTTGTTATCTCTATTTCTACGAAGTCCATAGGGTTCCACAGGACTCCCGCCCTGTCGCACCTGTGCTGCAGATGGGCTTTGCTCTGGTCACCGGTTTTCCGTCTCCCTCTGGTGAGAATGTGATTCTTGTATGTGTCCAGATCTTTGTTCTCTCTCTTCCTTCTCCTCCTCCGGCCTATGGCTTGGTAACTAACTGAGGTGCCTTGGCCCGGGGGCGGGGTATAGGAGGGGGACCTAGTGCATCCTGGGAGGCTGAAAGCTTAACTCTATGGTGCCCTGCGACTGACGTCACACCTATACCCCAAGGTATCCTGTGGAACCCTATGGACTTCGTAGAAATAGAGATAACAAGGGTAAGTTCTTACCATATCTCATATTTTATCTCTTACATTTTTTATTATTTCACTGCTGTGGTCATGTCTGGTGGGAGTCGCTTTTCCTTCCCAAGAGCAGCCAGACAGATATGACTTCCATGCGCAGATCTCCTTCCTAAACACTTTGTAATAGTTTGAGGGGTGGTATTTCTGAGAAGATTATTGTCAGGGTCATTGGTTTGTCTTGCAGGTTTTACCATCTCTTATTTCATTGGTTGCAGCAGTCCTACTTGCCTATTATTACCTGTTGTTGTCACGGAGGATGGCATCTTTTCCTGGCATCTGTAAAGTTATCTAAAAAGTAATTCCAAATTTGTGTTTTGGTACAGTCAGACGCCCTATGCGCAGTTCTCCAGGTCAGCTGAAACGTGCACGCCTATGGGTTGTTATACCGATCTGGCATAGTCGAAGCCTATTGCTGAGGTTTCAGATCTAGCCTTAGGTCAGTGCCAGTCCTGGTTTTAAATATAGGGCCATATTCAATTAGGTGCGAAAAGCCGTTTTCGGCGATAAAGTTTCACAAGTGACGTCATTTCGACATGCGAAAAGTTTCCTCCTTATTCAATTCCGGAGACTTGTCGCCGGTGCGGAAACTCAATGCAATGGAACCGGCTAAAAAGTTTCGCCTATGAATAGGTGTCGAAAAAAAGTGCAGAATTGGGGTTTTGGGGTGCAAACTTCGGAAAACCCCCCCTGCACCCTTGAGACAGTCCCCCAAAGGTAAACTGCGTTAAAAAATACTTTAGTTCGCCCCAAAAAAGCACTTTCATTTTGGGGGCGGAAAAGTCCAAAGTTGGGGGACAAATTTAAAAACAAGTGAAAAAGACTCCAGTGAAGGTCCCCAAGTATGGGGCAGGTTTTTTAAGTTTGCAGGTGCTTGCAGCAGGTGGATTTTTAACTTTTTTTACAACTTCACTTTAGCAAATTTTAAATATGCTAGCACCCATTTTCGTGTACCCCAAATTTGCTGGGACTACTTATATTCTGCAAAAACTATAAATGCTATTCTTCACCACTTCTGCAAAGACGCTAATTAGTAGCTATTGAGGGCATTTAAGTACCCCAAATACCTTTAGCGGGCCTATTCGGGGGTGTCTATAGTGATCCCCAATGTCAGTGCATATTTTGGGGGGTGTCAGGCTGATTTCCCCAAATCTGACAGCACTCTTCGCCTGTTTGCATATCGTCGGGTGCCGTTTTCGACGTTTTCTAATTGAATACGGGCATAAGCGGGGACCCGCGATACTTTTCCGCATGGAAAACCAGCGATGACGGTGAAAAGTCAGGCATGCGAAAAGTACGGGACTTTTCACACCTAATTGAATAAGCCACATGGGGGGGAAAATCTGATGTGGCATAGGGTCTCCTGGCTGTGGCATTACACCCCAGTCAGTTTGGGTCCAAGCTGGTTTTAAATATAGAGGGACCCCTACGGGTCTCCACGTCCAAAGCATTAACAACTTTATTACATACACCTACCACACTCTCACACATACTTACCTGTTGCCCTTCGTTCTGTCCCCTTGTCCTGTAGAATCCACTGGGAGTACCTGGGGAAAACAAAATGCTCTCCTCCTTCCTGGCGCCGGTCTCAGTAGCATCCCTGGCACAAAAACAAACTGCAACCTGGACCAGATACTTACATTAGCGGTGTATGTGTGTGACCACATACACCATTAACTGGCTCATGACTGCTCTGTGTGAACTAACTGTAGAGTGGATGCTAATTGTCTCCGACTCCTGACTGACTGACCAGCCCACATGGGAACTGTCAGGAGCCAGAGGCAATCAGTGGCCGCTTTACAGCCGCTGATTGGCTGCCGGCTCCTGACCGTTCACACTGAGCAGTCAGGAGCCGGTAAGCGGTGTATGTGACCGCACACCTACACCGCTACTGTATGTGTCTGGTCTGGGTTGGGGTTTGTTTTTTTGCCAAGACCCGGGGATGCTACGGAGACCGGCTCCAGGAAGGAGGTGAGTATTGTGGGAATTTTTTTTCATGTACTGCCAGTGGATTCTACTTGGAGAAGCGGATTGAGCGACGGCCTTTAGGTAAGTATGTGTGAGTGTGGTAGGTGTATGTAATAAAGTTTTACTTTCTATGCTGTGTGAGTGTTGTGGGTATTTAACTATATTTATTTTACAGTGGGGGTATGGGTGCCGGCTACCTGTAGTTCCACTGTAAAATACAATAGTTTTGAACTATTTCCCACATTACCCCTGTACCCACAGCCCAGGGGTGTGGGGAAGAGTCCTGGGCTTCAGCTTAAGCCACCTCCCCTGAGATCCCCGGCTCTAGGCTGACCGGATTCGGGTGTTAATGCTTTGGCCGTGGAGACCTGGTGATAGGTGATGGTGACAGGATACCTTGGGGTATAGGTGATGACGTCAGGTATCGGGCACCATAGAGTTAAGCTTTCAGCCTCCCAGGATGCACTAGGGTCCCCCCTCCTATACCCCGAGCCAAGGTATCTCAGTTTTGTTTGGTGCCAGGCCGGAGTCGGATGCACCTGCTAGAGGGGGGCTTAGAATAGCCCCTGAAGTTTTCTTCATTGCAGCTGTGGCTGCACATCTGGAAGTACAGCATGGACAGTCAATACTGACCCCCGGCCCGCCTTCCAAACGGGGCGAGCTGTCAATCAACATCGACAGCTCGCCCCCTTTGGAAAGAGACCCGATACGACCAGCGCTGTCGGTCGTAGCGGGTCTCACGCATGCGCACGAGGGAGCCGGCTACCTCGTGCGCATGCGCACTGGCAAACCATCGAGGCGGCTGTGCGGTCGTAGACCGTTACGGCCGCCTCTGAATAAGCTCCTCTGTGTCTGTGTAGTTGAGTATCAGCGCTGATAGTGCAGGATTTATTTTTCTGTGCATTGTATGTGACTGTGCTAGCGCTGCTGCCTGTACTTTTAATTTCTTACTGTCAGCCTTATCAATGTCCCTGTTCTTTCTGCTAAAGCCCTTGCGGTGCGGTGCTTGCAGGGTGGTCTCTCGCTATACTAACGAGTGTTGGTGAGAGAGGTCACATACTTACCATCATGTCTGAGAGTGACTTTCCTCTCCAGCTTCAGTGTACTACGTGTAAAGTACCTATAGCGGAGGGGGAGGGTAGCGCGGAGGGGCTATGCCGGCAGTGTTATTTATTGGCGCGGCCAATTACTGTCACAGCACTGGTACAGGAGCCACCCTGGGCTTGTTTCGCCAAAGTACTTACAACCCTGGTGGGCCAGGTAGCTCCGCAGCCTGCGTTCTCACAGATGGGATTGTCCCAGCAATCAGTGGTGTCGTCACCCATGCAGGGTTTCCCGAGGCAATTGATGGTACCCCACAGTCTCCCTATTTCCCCTTCCCAGGTCTCTCAGGAGCCGGTGTGGGTTAATTCCCTGACTAGTTCTGTACAGCACTTGTCGGATGTGTTACAAGGGGAGTCTGTGTTGCGGCCACATAAGAGGCCGGTGGCGTCTCTGTCTGCTCCTTATGAGGATGACGACGTGACGTCTGATGATGGGGAGATTCTGGATCTTTCGGACCGGGAACCTCTCTGTACTAAGGAGGCGGACGCTAGGTCCAAGGTGTATATTCCTGGACTTATTCGGGCAGTCCGCACAGCTTTGGTGATTGAGGACGAAGATCCTCTGCTGTCCAAATCTAAATATGCCTTTTTTAAGGATATTAAGGGTGACGCCACAGTGTTTCCTCTTTCGGGTCAATTGGTGGACCATTTAGAGGAGGTGTGGAAACAGCCTGGCAAACGGTACCAGCCGCAGAGGCGTTTGGCGGTGGCTTATCCGTTCGCGGAAAATTATTTTTCTAAGTGGGAATCCCCTCCACAGGTGGATTCTCATGTGACACGCCTAGTCCGTAGTGCCACATTGCCCATGCCATCCATGTCTTCCCTAAAGGATGCTACGGACCACAAGGTGGAGATCTGCCTAGTCCGTTTATTCCCTTGCGGTGGGGGGGGGGGGGGCAGCTAGGCCGGCTATGGCCATTTATTGGGTTGCCAGAGCTATGGAGCGCTGGGCTGACACTTTGGAGGCGTCCTTCGATTCCGACTGTTGGGCTGAACAGACGGAGTTGATCGGCAATCTCCGGGATTCGGCCACTTATATCAACGAAGCGGATATCAGTACCCTGGTCGTCTCGGATTTCTTCGGCAGCTGTAGCTGCTTGTCGCTTCTTATGGTTGCGATCTTGGAAGGCAGACGCTGATTGCAAAAAGGGCTTGGAAGCGTTGCCTTTTAATGGAGAAGTTCTATTTGGTCCGGACCTGGACAAAATTGTAGCCACACTGGCGGCAGCCAAATCGGCATGTCTCCCGTCTGCTGCAGTTTCTTCCGGTTCAGGTACGTCGTCCTTTCGGCCTTATAGGGCCCAGGGTAGGCTAAAAGCACAGTCCTTTCCCCGACAGGCTGGCCCCAAAAAATCGTCCAAGCCCCGGAAGCAGGCCTTGAGTACCAGACGTCCGACCCCTAAGCCAGATGACAAGCCTGCGGCCTGACAGTCCGGGCCTCTCTTTGGGGGATCCCAAAGTGGGAGGCCGCCTGCTGCAGTTCACCCGGTGTTGGTCAATCACCACGACAGACACTTGGGTTCTCGAGGTGGTTTCTCACGGGTACGCCCTCTCCTTCCGACACAGACCCCCGTCTCGATTCTTCACCACGGGTCTGCCATCAGACCGGAACAAAGCCTTGGAACTGCAGAAGGTCTTGCACACTATGCTCCAGGCTGGAGTTATAGTGCCTGTTCCATTCTCCCAGAGGGGCCAGGGTTTCTATTCCAATCTCTTTTTGGTGCAGAAACCCAATGGGTCGTATCGTCCGATACTCAACCTCAAAGCTCTCAACAAGTCTTTGCGGGTGCCGAAGTTTCGGATGGAGACACTACGGTCCATCATTCTGGCGCTGGAACCTGGGGACTACATGGTGTCGTTGGACACACAGGACGCTTACCTGCATGTCCCTATTCTTTTACTCCATCAACAGTTCCTCAGGTTTGCAATCCGCAACGACCACTTTCAGTTCCGGGCGTTACCTTTTGGCCTGGCGACAGCACCACGTGTTTTCACCAAGGTGATGGGGGTCATGGCGGCTTCCCTGCGGCTGCAGGGAGTCCGCATGTTATCCTACTTGGACGACCTTCTCTTGGTGGCAGGATCTCCAGAGCTACTTCTACGTCACTTGGACCTGACCATTGCGGTACTGCAATGGCACGGCTGGTTAATAAACTGGCAGAAGTCCACCCTGATCCCGTCTCAGCGCATTCTGCACCTTGGAGCCTTCTTGGACTCCGGACAGCAAAGGATCTTTGTGACGGGGGAAAAGATCTCTGCCTTGCAGTTGAGGGTGCGCAGTTGTCTGCAGAGCCGCCGGGTGTCTCTGCACTCGGCGATGAGGTTACTGGGCTCCATGGTGTCTGTATTCGACATGGTGGAATATGCCCAGTTTCACTCCAGACCTCTGCAGCACCTGATCCTGTCCAAATGGAATGGACTGCCTCAGACTCTAAAATCCCAGACGATGGTGCTCATTCCGGAGGTTCGCCTGTCCGTAGCCTGGTGGTTGCAGACGACCCATCTCAACAAGGGTCGTCCGTTCTGGGTGGCTAATTGGGTCCTGTTGACAACGCACGCCAGTCTTCGGGGCTGGGGAGCAGTCTCTGGTCCACACTTGTTCCAGGGCAGGTGGACTCAGGCAGAAACAGAGCTTCCAATAAACATTTTGGAGCTCCGCGCGGTGTTCAATGCTCTCCAGCAGGCACATCGGGTTCTCCAAGGTCACCCAGTGCAGGTCCAGTCGGACAACGCTACCACCGTGGCCTACATAAATCGGCAGGGAGGAACCCGAAGTCGGGCGGCTCTCGTAGAGGTGTCCCGAATTCTGGTATGGGCGGAAAGCAATCTCCCGGCCATATCAGCAGTATTCATCCCGGGAGTGCTAAACTGGGAGGCGGACTTTCTCAGTCGCCAGGACGTTCATCCGGGGGAATGGTCCCTGCACCCGGACGTTTTTCAACTGCTGGTGGACAAGTGGGGTCTTCCAGAGATCGACCTCATGGTGTCCCGGCACAACAACAAGCTGCCGGTGTACGGGTCTCGCACAAGAGACGAAAAGGCGTCTCTGGTGGATGCTCTGTCCGTCTGGTGGACGTTCCGGTTCGCTTATCTGTTTCCTCCGTTTTCCCTTCCGCGGGTAATCCGGAAATTCAAACAGGAAGGAGGGACGCTTCTGTTGATAGCTCCCGCATGGCCCAGACGGCACTGGTTCTCAGACCTTCAGGGTCTGTCCGTGGACAGTCGTCTGCGGTTGCCGCTATGACCGGACCTACTGTCACAGGGTCCCTGTCTTCACCCGGACCTGACTCAGCTGTCTTTGACGGCGTGGCTGTTGAGATGGCCATGTTAAGGTCCAGGGGGTTTTCCAGCTCTGTAGTGCGAACCATGCTAAGAGCTCGGAAACCGTCTTCCGTGAGAATATACCATCGTGTGTGGCATACGTTCTTCCAGTGGTGTCGACCGAGAGGTTATGCACCTCGGGAATTTCGTCTGTCTAGAGTACTAGCCTTCCTACAAGCGGGTCTGGACCATGGGCTTCGCCTTGCTTCTTTGAAGGTGCAGGTTTCTGCCCTGTCTGTCTGATTGGTACAATCCCTGATGTGCGCACCTTTATGCAAGGTGTTCTGCGAATTCAGCTGCCTTTTGTTCCACCTGTGGCGCCTTGGGACTTGGCTGTGGTCCTGAGGGCTCTCCAGGGACCGCCGTTTGAACCACTGGGCTCAGTGGATCTTAAATGGCTAACAGCTAAGACTGTTTTCCTTCTGGCCATAGCTTCGCCCAGACGTGTTTTTGATTTAGGGGCTCTCTCCCCCTTTCTTGATTTTTCATGGGAACAGGGCAGTGCTACGCACTCGTCCTGAATTTCTTCCCAAAGTTGTTTCCCGGTTTCATATTAACGAAGAAATCGTTGTGCCGGCTTTTAACTCACCTGTCCTTTCAGTGGGTGAGGCCACTTTGGATGTTGTGCGGGCCTTAAGGACTTAGTTGACCGCACTTCTTCATTTAGGAAGTCGGACGCCTTGTTTGTCCTCTATGGCTTCCGTAAAAAGGGTTGGCCTGCTTCAAAGCAAACTTTGGCAGCTTGGATCCCTATGGCGATTTCAGAAGCTTATCTTCATGAAGGCTTGCTGGTTCCACCTTCTGTGAGGGCTCATTCCACTAGGTCTGTGGGTCCTTTGTGGGCAGCTCGACGTGGTGATTCTGCAGTCCAGATCTGCAAGGCGGCAACGTGGTCTTCTGTCCATACCTTCGTGAGGTATTACAGGTTTGACACCTTCGCCTCTCAGGATGCTTCCTTCGGGTGGCGGATTCTCCTTTCTGCACAGGAGCGTCCCCACCCTTAAAGGATACTGCTTTGGGACATCCCCAAGGTATCCTGTGGATACCCTATGGACCCTGAAGTAGAAAATATGAGATATGGTAAGAACTTACCTTTGTTATCTCTATTTCTACGAAGTCCATAGGGTTCCACAGGACTCCCGCCCTGTCGCACCTGTGCTGCAGATGGGCTTTGCTCTGGTCACCGGTTTTTCCGTCTCCCTCTGGTGAGAATGTGATTCTTGTGTGTGTCCAGATCTTTTTTCTCTCTCTACCTCCTCCTCCTCCTCCGGCCTATGGCTTGGTACGTAACTGAGATGCCTTGGCTCGGGGGCGGGGTATAGGAGGGGGGACCCTAGTGCATCCTAGGAGCCTGAAAACCTAACTCTATGGTGCCCGATGCCTGACGTCATCACCTATACCCCAAGGTATCCTGTGGAACCCTATGGACTTCGTAAAAATAGAGATAACAAAGGTAAGTTCTTACCATATCTCATATATTTTTGAATAATTTAGATTAGGTATACATGCAGAAACATACACGAATCACACTGATCTGTGTATGTTTCTGCCAAACTCGCAGATCAGAAGGTGGAGTGTTTGAAACTTTAAATTATCAGCGAGTTTGTTACAATTTCACCCAAGATTGTAATCTCGATTCTTGGTAAATTCCAGAGTTGTATCTTTTACATGAAAAGTACTTCCTAGTTTGGCCGATGGTGAGTTGATTTAAGTTTGATATCTTGCCCCAGTTTTACCAGTGAAAAGAGAGAAATCTCACCCGAGTTTACCTTTAGTAAATTTGCGAGTTGAAAAAAATGCCTAAACTCACCTGAGATTGCAATCTCGACCAAACTTGAATCTTAGTAAAGTCCCTGCTCTGATTCAGTCTTGGGTGGTATAAGACTCCGAATGCTCCTCTCAGGGGGGTAGAGTAGGTGGCTAAGAATTCAGACATTGAGAATTCTTTGTTTTTTTGAGAAGGATACCGCCTAGGAATCAGTGTGTGTATTTTGATCTACTACAGGCTGTGTCAATAGCTAAACATTCAGGAACGCTAAGTTTCTGAAGTTCCTGACACTACTTTATTTAAAAGGAAGGCAAAACATTCCCTCCTTCCCATCAGTTGGAAAATTTGCTGTGTGTGGCATGGAACAAGCTATAATATAAGATCCAGAACCCATTGATAGTAGTCCGCCCCAGATGGATTTGGAGAAATGGACAAGTATCACAAATCCTGTTTTATATAATGAAATCATTTCTTGGGGGCCACATGGGGCTTTGGTTTGAAAAAAGGAGACTTATGTTGCTTACCTGTTAAGTCTGTCTTCGACTCCATAGGGGGCATGGATGACACTGGGGCATAGCCTGGAGAGGAGAGTCTGGGCACCAAATAGTTAATTGAAAATACCCACAAGCCCAGGATCCTCTCCTCTATTTAGTTTGCAAGCCCACGGCACTAGCGAGGCAGAGCAGAAGGAAGTCCGGCACACACTCAGAACCATACAACAATGGACAGTACAGCCTGACAGGTCACCAAGGAAATATACCCTGGCAGTCAGGTGCATCAGGGTGGGCGCCCTGTGCCCCCTATGGAGAAAAGAGACTTAACAGGTAAGCAACATTTAGTCTCCTTTTCTTCTTCCTCCACTAGGGGGCACAGGGATGACACTGGGACATCCCAAAGCTGTCTCCTTATGGGTGGGGAAGCTCCTTGGCAACAGTAAGCACAGAACTTTGAATGCCGCGTCCGAGTACGCAAAAGTATCAAATGCGCAAAAGCGGATGAATGTATAGGCAGTCGACCATGTGGGAGCCTTACAGAGCTGTTCGACAGAAGCCCCACAGCGCGCTGCCCAAGAAGTTCCCACTCACTGGATGGAATGGGACGTCACCATGGCAGGGGTAGGAAGCTTAGCCTAGGAGTAAGCCTGGCAAATGGTGAGGTGGAGCCAGCGGGCCAAGGTATGCTTAGTAGCCGGCCAGCCCCTCTTATGAACGTCGTATAAGACGAACAGAGAATTCTACTTGCGAATATCTCTGGTCCGTTTGACATAAAGCCAGAGAGCCCTCACCACATCTAAGGAAGCTTTCAGCTGAGAAGAATCTGAAGTCTGGAAAGTAGATACCACAATTTCTTGATTTATGTGGAAGCGTGACACCACCATGGGAAGTAGCCCATACGAGTCCGCAGCACAGCCTGGAATGAACAGAAGATAAGGAACATGAAAGTGCGCTCAAATCCGACACCCTCCACTCAAGCATGGATTTCACTAAAACCTAGACTGTAAGTGTGCCTTGAGGACCGTGATTAGGAACCCCTAAAGTGTCAGCTTCCGCTATTGCAGCCAGAAAAGCACTCTGGTTGCGCACGTGGAGGGCCGACTGAGAATCCAAGAAGGCGCTTGAAGTCCTTCCTTACAGGAGACATTCTGTTCGGTCCGGATTTGGACAAGATAGTGGCCACTTTGGCGGCATCCAAGTCTGCATTTTTAACATCAGTTACCGCTCCCAGACCTAGGACTGTAGTCTCTCGTTCCTTTCGGATTAGCGAACCCCTAATCTTAGTGTCAGCTTCCGCTTTTGCAGCCAGAAGAGCACTCATGACCACTTCAGGGATATAGGAAGCTGCCTCCCTAACATGCCCCACCAAAAATACTAGGTCACCCCTATGACTGCCCAAGCTGACGCTGTCCTCTAAAGCATCCGCCCAGTGACCAATAGCTTTAGCCACCCAGGCCAAAGCCAGGGCAGGACGAGCCAGAGCACTTGCGTTAACATAAATGGACTTCAGAAAATGTTCTAACTTTCTATCCCCGGGATTCTTGAAAGATGCATTATTGGGGTTAGGAGGCAGGGACGACCTCATAAGACTAGTAATATGAGCGTCCACAGGGGGAGGAGACTCCCACTTAGCCCTGTCCACTGCTGGGAGAGGGTAAAAGGTAGCCATGCACTTGGACATTTGAAAACGTCTATTGGGGTGCGACTATGCCTCCGCTAAAAGATCCTCTAGCTGCGCTGAAGACGGAAATTCCATTACTGTTTTTCTTCTGTCTTTTGAAGGCAGTTGCTTTAGATCTAGGAGGCTGCTCGGCATCCTCCACAAGGAGAACAGCTTTTACCGCTCTAACAATAACCTCTACATCTACTGGAGACAAAGCCTCCTCAGGGACTGAAGACTTTTCAACGTCAGAGGTAATAGCACTCGCTTCCCCATCTGAGGATCCTTTTGAGTCCGACGCTCCCCCAGATAGTGTAGGCAAGCTCTCGCGTGGCGCAGGCCTACGTCTGGGAGCCCTATTTTTATCCAACATTTGCTGCAAAGATGTAGACACCTGATCTAGTTCCTGGACTGACTGAGAAAATGTCTGCATCCACAGTGTCGCTACCATAAGAAGCTGAGGCACCGCAGTAGGGACATGGGGCACTTAAGCGGCCATCCGGTCTACAAACTACAAACTGTGACTTTACCTGTGTTAATTTAGCCTCCCAAGCCGGATCCTGACTGGTTTCAGCGGTAGAGGTCGTGTGTTGCAGGACCGTAAAGCAAGTGTTGCAAATCATCATGTTGCCATTGTGCTCCAGGTCCTGAGGAGAGAGGACAACAAATTTTTTTTTAAAGGTGCACATCGCTGAAGTCTTATTTGTGGACATTGGGCCTGATTCAGTAAGGATTGCGATCACAATAGCGATTACGCACGCAGTCTCTCTGCGAAGATATGCTAATGATTGCAGTCGCAATGCTTTCGCAGATTAACATAAGGACGCCCCCTTTACCTTACTTACATCTGTAATACTTAGTAATAATAGCGAAACCATCAGTAACCTCGAGTACCATCGCAGCCTCATGCACACTTGCAAGGTCTGGCCTTACTCAGGAATTGTTAACTTCAGCGCACGCAGTGAAAGCCCAAGTTGCGTATGGCTAATTTATGCACGCCCCAGTAATTGCGTGCAAACGCACTGGCACGCCTGTGTTTCGCCTGCCTGCATGGAGTCCCTTACCTTTTCCACGTGAAGCGCCGTCTGCGACAGCAGCTTCGGTGTGAGGAGTCTGCGGCCGAAGTCACTGATCCATTAGTCAGTGCTGTGGCGCAACAGTGGGGGCGTCCTATAGGACACCTTACACTGCCCACTCAGAAAAAGAAATTAAGTTTAAATAAATAAAATGCGGGCCCCCCTGAAAATGGTGACCAACTCCTGCCGGCGCCAAACTCAAACTGAGGTCCAGTGGCTGGGGATGGGGAATAGAGGAGAGAGCCTGGGCTTGTGGGTATTTCCAATTCACTATTTGGTGCCCAGACTCTCCTCTCCAGGCTATTCCCCAGTGTCATCCCTGTGCCCCCTTAGTGAAGGAAGAATAGCTGGCTTGCGGTCAGGCGAAGGTTAGGAGATGCAGAAAGTACCTGCATTCCTTGCCAAGCCTTTATACCCCAAGGTCCCAATGTACTTGCATTTAAAGGATTTAATGTAAGTATAGAAGTCTTCATTTATTTTGTTGGCAAATAGGATTGGCTTTCTGTGGGGGGTTTTATTGTTCCTTCTTTGTTAGCCGTAATCTTTATATGTAACAGCTTTGTCCATGCCGGAGGCGCAGAGCCCCCTAACCAGAGGTTGTGTGTCTCGTGTTGTGTAGGAGGTGCAGACCGAGCTGGTGATGTTCATTCTGTTGCGGCTGGCGGAGGACGTGGTCACTTTCCGAAATCTCCCCACCATGCGGCGTAAAGATATACAAACCACCATGACCAAGAACATGGACAAGCTCTTCACCTTCATGCTCAACCTCCTGGGGGACTGCGTTTTTCAGTACAAGCAGCTGGTATGAGCTATGTTTGTGTATTACTTCTATACCAGTCATTCCATTGGCTGGAATCCCAGCCAGGATGTCATGTTTACATTAGTGCTAAATAAACCCAACTTTCAGATAGGTGATGCTCTTTATTAGTAAATGTAATAAAGGTTCTTCAGATCTCACTGTCTTTCATGTTATAATTCGGGAATGATTTGTTTTGCCTCACACATGTCCTGTGTTTGTATTTTGTTGCAGAAAATTGACCTCGCTCAGAAAGACCAGGTGAGTGACTAATGGGAATGAGGAATCTGATCACTAGAGAATGTCTACTTGGATGATCCTTACTTCCTTTGCTCCTCCTGATAATCTTAACTAAAAACAATCCATTAAAGCGTGAAATGTTAATGAGTTAAATTAAGGCGAAGACTGTGAAAAGGTGTTTACCCCAGTCACCGCCGCATTCTCTGCCTTCATGCGGAGTACGTCATTGTATCTTTGTTCAGTTGTCATAATAATCTTTGTACTGGCTTTATATTAAATTGTCTATACCCAGGCGGTTCTGTTCACATTCTGTGTAAGACATCGCAGTTTGGTTGCTAAATATTTATCCTGAAATGTGTGTTAACAATCAATGCAAAGATTACCTCTTAGTTCTTCTTTATCCTTATTAACATTGTTTATTTTCAAACTGTAGCAGAACGTTGTACTATTGCTGTAACCCACAGAATGTCATCTCCCCCCTACCCCCACCCCTGTCCATCTCGCTAATCATTCTGCCCCCTCTAACTTTCATGCTGGTCTCTTCCCTGATCTCTCCGCTCTGTGTCTCCTCCACTCTCGCTTCTCTGTTGCCGTTCCTCTTCCACACTCTTACCTCCCCCTCCTCTGTCCCACCGATCTATTCTCCGTTTTCCTCCCTGGTTGGTCTCTCACTTGTACCCCTACTCTTGGCCAGTGCCAGGAAAAGTGCCGCGTGGCATTGGCGACTCTGAACACTTTGGCTGGATACATTGACTGGGTGCATATCAATCACATCACTGCTCAGGACTGCAAGTTGCTGGAGATGCTTTGTGTGCTGCTCAGTGAGGAAGAGTTGCAAGTGGAGGCTGCGGAGGCGCTGCTTATCGCCGTCAGCAGGAAGGTGAGTCCATGAGGGAGGAGTGAGGCAGTGCGATATGGGAAGTTATGGTAAGACTGGTATGTAATAGTCATGGGAAGTGTATGGAATTTGTGTACCGGGTGTGGATGCTTGTAACGGTATCTAGTAGTGGGGGTGGTTCCATTTGGTACCCTCTAGCAGGAAAATCCACATTGCAGATTTCAGTCTGTTTCTTGCTTCGTCCTATTATCACAACATTAGTGATTAATGAGTTGTGGATTTTAAAACAAAGACTGATGGTGTCTGGAGAACGTAACCTTGGGTTTGTTGTTTGCACAGGGAAGGCTCGATCACCGGACTCCCCTCCTTATCTTGTTCGGAGATTTTCCCATGAACTATATCGTCACGGCTGCGCAGTGAGTATGAATCCGCACGCAGATCCTAATCCCGATACACTTAATTCCGGTCTCCTTAGTACGCTGCGTTTTACGGCACTCCACCACCTAAAAGCGCATTTCGCTACTATTACAACCCGTCGATATACATGGCTGGCACTTTGCTGTTTGGCTTATTTGAGCCTTTTTTTTATTTTTTATAATGAGTAGTTAATTGGTCACTTTGATAAGTGCTTGTTGTAATGAGGGTACTTTTGACGAACCATCACCGCAACAATATGCTGTTGTGAGAATGATAACCGTGGTGCTATTGGTCATCCAATCTGGGGGACACTTAAACAGCAGAGGGCACTGTGCTCATCCTAGGTGTCGCATGCACAAGCTATGGGGGGACAAACTGACCAGTAACTCCTATGGGGAACTCTGTCACATTTACTCAGATCACTCAGCAGACATCACTTGGTTAAACATTTCTAATCGATACACTAAACCTGGACTTGTTTTGTGAATTTACCTACTCCCCTTCCCCCCCCACCCCAGGTTGGCACACGAAGAGGGGCTACAAGAGAAGCGCTATGTGTTTCTGAAGAGGTTGTGCCAGGTCCTGTGCGCGATCAGCAGCCAGTTATGTGCTCTGACTGTGGTAAGAATGGCGTTGCATTTCCTGGGTTGTGCTCTAGCCACCGTACAATAATCCTCTATTTCCATTTTACTCTTTTGCAATCCTACATGTATCTGTTATCTCCCTAATCAGCCAAGTGGAGATGGAGATGGGGATGGGGGGGGGGGGGGGAGAAACACACACAAAATGTATGGAGTGTTACGACTCCATTAATCTGGTGTCTTTTTCCTGTCTTGGCTGAGTAAGCTGTGTGTGTGTGTGTATAGTGACGAGGGGGTGAGGGAGTGCATATCGACACACAGTGGCCTGATTCTCAGTCGTACCAAAAGTGGCTGTAGTTGTGGGCAACTGTGGAAGCATGCCCCTCCGACAACATGCCCATGCCCCTCCCACAAGACTCAAGATCTGTCCCACTCAGAATTAGCTCCCAGTGCATGAAGTCCTTTCCGAGTACAGGCTGCTGGGAGACCTGTTACAGCATGGAAAACCGCGGAACTGCTCTCTGCTAAACACTAAGGGCCGTATTCAATTGCCGGCGAAAAGTCCAGGACTTTTTGCCTGCCGGACTTTCCGCCTACATGGCGTGTTTTTGGAGAAAACACTTTCCGTGCGCCCTATTCAATTCCAAAGGACACGAAAATGCGTCACGGCGAATCTCAAACAGGCGAAAAGTGCTGTCAGATTTGGGGAAATCAGCCTGACACCCCCCAAAAGAAGCACTGACATGGGGGAACACACTAGATACCCCCGAATAGCCCTGCTGAAGGTATTTAGGGTGCTTAAATGCTCTCAATTGCTGCTATTTAGCGTCTTTGCACAAGTGGTGAAGAATAGCATTTAGCAGGTTTTTTTTGGCCAAAAAAAGTAGTCTCAGCAAATTTGGGGTATATGAAAATGGGAGTAAGCATGGTTAAAAGTCCCTAAAGTGAAGTTTTAAAACAATGCACCTTCAGCAAGCACCTGCAATCAAAAAAACTGCTTGGTCTTACTTGGGAGACCCCCTGGAGTCTATTTTGCTAGTTTTTAACTTTGTCCCCCAACTTTGTTTTTTTTTTCGCCCCCAAAACGAAAGTATTTTGTGGGGGTTATCTAAAGTAATTTTTTTTTACTTTTTTTGATGAAGTTTACCTCTAGGAGACTGTACCAAGGCTGCAAGTGTGTCCCCGCAAATTAGCACCCCAAACCACCAATTCTGCACTTTTTTCCGCCACCATTCAGAGGCGAATCTTTTCCGCTGGTTACAAGGCGCAGACTTTTCGCACCGGCGCAGACTTTTCGAACCGGCGAAAAGTCTTTGCAATTGAATACGGGGAGAAGTTTCCTCCTGGCGAAATTACGTCATTGGCGGAAACTTTTTGCCGGCAATTGAATACGGCCCTTAATGTGGATTCACAGACCCTGCTTTTATGGAGCCTGAGCCTGATCACCCATTCTAGTGAGCCCCTGGTTAGGGATGCTTTCTACAAGTCACTTCTGCCACCAATGAGGATTTAGATACCATGTCATCCTTTTGCCTTTGGGAGTCCTTGCATTCTCTTGATCCTAATTGGCTAGTGATCTGGTAAACTGCATTCTCTGCAGTATGGCACCGGCATTTTTAAACAATCTATTAGTCCCTTATGCCACTGGGTCAAGCTCCTGTGGGTGGCCGGATTTAAAACTATGTAGAAGTTTTTACATGTACCACTCTGGCTCGGTGAGTTCACAACCTCAGCAACGGGTACAAAACAGAGTTCCACTCGATACACAGAGGGCATATCCAGCTCCATAGGTTGGGGTCCTCATCTGCTTTAAGAAGCGATGCAGGGATTGTAGGCAAACACAACAACGTAGCCGATTATCTCAGCAGATGTCCGATGCATTCAGTAGGATGGGCTTAGCACAAAAGTTTTTTTGTTACTGGTCTGGAAGTTCAGACTTACTGAAATATTTTTTTGGTCACCACCAAGAACATGAAGGTAGCTCTGTTCTACACCCAACCCAATGACATCAGGCCTGATGGAGTGGGTGCCCTGCCAGTGCTGCAGAACTTCCAGTCAATGATCAAGGGGACCAGCAGAATCGCAAGTGGCTTGAGGTGTTTCTGGTAGCAGTCTGCCCAAGTGGGAGAGCCCCATGGTGTAAAGAGCCTTTTCTGAACTTCTGTTCGGACAAAGGGTGTTCTGTATCCAAACATGCTCTCAAAAGATGGATCAATGACCTCATCGGACAGACCTACAAAAGAGTTGGACGTGAGGTGCTGGAAATTCCACTGTGTGCAAAATGGACACACGGGGCTCGGGCCTCAACAAACTATCTCCGCCAAGCAAGCGGGGTGCTCCTCTCTTCAGGGCTTTACCAGATGTTATGTCTTCTGATGATTGTTTTGGAAGAAAACTCCTTCAAGTAGTCGTTAGTTTGTTTGTTCGATCCAGGGACAGCTTGGGAAGATTATCTGAGTCGCCCTATATACCTTCTGATGGTGGTTTTTTCATGTCTAGGAAATGTAATTAACAATAATAAATAATTATTTTAACCCTGCCCTCAGTCTCCTGAAGTCAAAGCGGAGATTCCCGTGAACTTCAGCAAATACTTAAATCTGCTTCTGAACTTTACAGTGCACCCCAGTCAGGTGAGTGGCCGGAGACCTCTTGGCGTGTGATTATAGGCGCACTTGGCGGCACTTGTCTGACATCGTTACTTGTTCAGTTTCTCAGATCTTCTACCATATTGACGTGGGTGTCTCTCTTCAAACATGAGATTTTGTCAAAGGACCCTGCTCTGAAGGCCATAGTCCCAGAATTCATGAAAGTTTCTAGGAGTAACGTTGCAAAGGTGAGTTTTTTTTTTGTGTGTTTTTTTTAAGCTTTCGCTTCACAAGTGTTTTAATTCAGAGGTTCCCAAACTCTGTCCTCAAGGCACCAGAACAGTCCAGATTTTAAGGATAACATTGTTTTTGATTTTACCATCTGTGCTCAATCTTGGATATCTTTAAATCCTTGACTGTTAGGGTGCCTTGAGGACCGAGTTTGTGAACCTCCTGGTTTAAATATTTATTTATTTATTTATTTCACCTTGGGCCTTTTCAGATGGGCTTCCCTTCCAGGAATGACTGTCCTAGCTGTGAATATTCACGCCTCGACTTTGACAGTGATGAGGATTTCAATACCTTTTTCAGCTGTGAGTAAAATCTGTTCTTCAATCTCTGCCCCGTGGAGGAAAGGGGGCTCTCCGATCTCGGGCCTTGTGGAGGGAGGGGTTTCTCCGCTATCTGGCCCACGTGGAGTTTTCCGCTCTCGGGCCTCGTGGAGGGAGGGGGCTTCTCTGCTCTCGGGCACCACGTGGAGTGTTCCGCTCTTTGGCCACGTGGAGAGAGGGGGTTTCTCGCTTCTTGGGTCATTTGTGATGGAAAGAGCAGTGGCCTCTCTTGGGCCACATTGTGTTGGTGAGGGGTTGTCCTCTCACTGGCCATGTGGGTAGAGAGGGTTTTTATTCTTAAGTGCATATATTGCAGCCCTCAAGGTGGCCTTACACTGCACGATATCGTACCTGATATCGTGCTGCGCGGTCGTACATCGCATCCCCCGGTCTTCCTTCAAAACCATCTGACCTGAGATGCGATGTACGATCCCATTCAAATGGTGGAGGGGGGAGCCGGCATATCGTGCGCTCTGCGGGGACCGCACGAATGCCGGCAGTGACAGCACGATCCGTCTGCTGATGAATCGACAGTCGCACTACACGGTGCATCGCACAGTGTATGGCCAGCATTACTGTAGGTATGCTACATAGGTATAGAAAGGTACTTAATACAAACACCCCATTGGATGGTATATATTGGAAATTTTCATGTGTCTTTTCTTGTCTCTGTTAGTGAGGCAGGTATTGTTTATTTTTTTTGCTGCTTAATGCAGGGACTTACCTTTTCCTTTGGTCCCAGCAAGGCGGCAGTTTCATACTTCAAGCTGAGGCTGGCTTCAGGGCACACTAGGCTGCTACCATACAGAGCCGCTCTGGCAGTAAAAGATTCAAATAACCAGCTTCTAATCTTCATCTTCTTGTTGCCCTGCCTATTATACTGCTTAAATACATCCCATTGTAAGGGCTGCCATGGAGTATTGACGTAAGAAAATGGTACATTATACTTGCACATTAATTCCTTTTCTGCTAAATACTTTATGGCAGCCCAGGTTTACCACCCGCGCTATTTTCGATGTTTATAAACCACCTGGGAAGTCACTGGAAGACCCTGGGGAAGAGGAGCTGCTTTATATGCCATCCAAAGGGGCATTTTTTTAATTGTTTGCCATAGAGCTAACCAAAGAGCTATTTTATTTATTAACATTTCTTTATAAAGCAAAAATGAGTTATCGGTGAATATAATTTGCTGTTTCTGCTTTCAGGCTGCATGGGGAGGGGATAGGTCTCTGTTCTTGTGCCGCATGGGGAGGGGATAGTTCTCTGTTCTTGTGCCACATAGGGAGGGGATAGTTTTCTGGCCTCATGGGGAGGGGATAGCTCTCTGGGCTCGTATGGAGGGCATAGTTCTCCTGGCCTCATGGGGAGGGCATAGTTCTCCTGGCCTCGTGGGGAGGGCATAGTTCTCCTGGCCTCGTGGGGAGGGCATAGCTCTCCTGGCCTCGTGGGGAGGGCATAGCTCTCCTGGCCTCGTGGGGAGGGCATAGCTCTCCTGGCCTCGTGGGGAGGGCATAGCTCTCCTGGCCTCGTGGGGAGGGCATAGCTCTCCTGGCCTCGTGGGGAGGGCATAGCTCTCCTGGCCTCGTGGGGAGGGCATAGCTCTCCTGGCCTCGTGGGGAGGGCATAGCTCTCCTGGCCTCGTGGGGAGGGCATAGCTCTCCTGGCCTCTGGCTGCATGGAGAGGGGATAATCCTCTTATCACTTCTTTCAGCTGGAGAGTGATCAGCAATAACACTCAGGTCAGCTGGCAGGGTTCGGGTGTAGGGTATGATGGACACAGGCATAGGAGCAAATGCCTCCCAGTTCACATGAGATCAAAGAGATGGCATTCTGCTTTCTTGTCAGGTGGGTGTTGAGATTTTTGGCCCTCATACACTAGTGATGGATTATGGTGATCCCCAGATGCCGGGTTGGAGGATCAGTGAAATCCAACATGTTGAATTTCACTGATTTGCGATCACGATCAAACTAAGATCGTGATTTGCAAATCGGTGATATTTAACATGTATAATTTCACTGATCCTCTAACAGATCGGAGAACATCGATGGCCGCCAGTCGGCATTTCCGACCGGTGGATCGCCGATTCCGATCCTATCGCAGGTAACCGGCAATCTGTCAGCTGGTGTATGGGGGACCTTTAGGTTATGCAGGGACTGATAGCTCTGCCCGAAGACACAGCCCTTGAGTCAGACGCACTTACAGCCAGAATATCCATCAAACGATATCACTGTGACTCAGCTGAGAGAGAGAAACCATTACACTTTGTCAGGGGTGTACAGCAGAATGGATTCTTCTTGTTCTTGGGATAGCTAAGGAGTGATAAAGACCGATTTTTATTTTTGTTTTTTGAGGGGGAGGGTGTTATATGACTAGATTTGATATAGCCGCTCAAGGAGGATGAGTACGGGATGCCGGCACTCGGGTTTTCTGCGATCAGAATCTTGACGCCAGCATCCTGACAGATTTAGAATACTAACACCGGTTGGTCGTTATCCTAGCCCTCCCTCCTCGCAGCATAACCTAACCTCGCCCATAGTACCTAAACCTCTTCCTGCTCCTAGTGCCTAACCTTTAAAACTCCCCCCAACCTCAGTACATACCTTTTGGGATCCCGGCGTTCGGGAATCCGGCACCAGTATTCTGACTAGTGTCGAGATTCTGGCTTCGTTATTCTATTCTGACCGCCGGAATCTCTGCGGTCAGGATATTGACTGCAACCCACTAAAGGATAATGGTCATTGTTTTTTTTTTTTTTTCCTGTCATAGTTTATAAAGCGACATTGAAAGATGTGATGAGGGAAGCTTGTCGTATAGACCCCCAGACCAGCTTTCGTTTGGCTGAGGAATGGCTTCAATTTCAACTGTCTGCCCCACTGGACCCTGGACCGCAGAATTGTATGTTCTCTATATGACAAACCATGTCGAATTCTGTAAATTGGTTTCTTATGTTACAGATAATATTTCCGGTAATGGCGTTTAGTTTTGTTTTTTCAATAATAGTTAAATTGAGCAGAGTAAAAATGTTTTTACATTTTTTTATTTTATTTTATTTTATTTTTTTTATTTTTTTTTTCCATAGCTACGCTTGGCGAGGGATTGTGTCGGCCCATGTCTCCGTCCCTCATACAGTGGGAAGCCATGACATTTTTCTGCGAGTCTGTGTTTAACAGCATCCTCAGACTACTTCCCAAAGAGGTGAGAGTGACGCAAGTATCTGAATTTTCTCCATGCTGGGGAATGAACCATCTCGTTTTCCACGTGTAATATAAATAATGACCATATTGCCTAGAATGGAATATCCTGCATGGATTGTCCTTACATGAGGTGTGATTCTGTGTTATGTAGGGGTTAGATATGTATTCTAGGCTCATAGATGTTTTTTTGTTTACCTGAAGCTGATTTGCCTGTAATGTTGGTGCTGTTATGTTTCATTGTCCTCTTGTTCAGGAGCTGCCGGTCTCGCGTGGTGTTGAACTTCTCCAAAGTGTACTAAACTATGAGACTAAGGACCCCGTTATCCTGTCCTGGGTCCTGACAAATCTGTCTGCGCTCTTTCCCTTTGTCAGCTACATGAAGGGGTTAATGCCTGCTGTGCTGAACAAGGTGAGTTATTGTGATTAATATGATAGAGATGACTGAGTGTGTTTTATATATTTTTATTTTATTTACCTTTTTATTGATAAGATTTTTTATTTATTTTGTATTGATTTCAAATTGTTTCTCTGTTTCTCTCTTTTTCTCTTTCTCTTTCCTGTTATTTGCAGCTCTTCTCAGCCGTGACCTTAGAGCTGGATAATAAGGTAACAGTCCCAGACGGTGTAGTGGTCATTGAGGAGGGTTCTCCCTGGAGATCAGTGACGTCCTGTCTTATACTTGCGTTCTGGTACTCCTGTCACTCTGGGTGTGAATTCTGCCTCTTTAATCTACAATGAATCTTAAGAGGGAGGGTTTTTCTTTTGTAAACGTTTCACATAGTTACTTGCTGGTTTTCCCAGGGGCCTCGGAAACGCTCTGTGAAGATTCTTCGGCGACATGCCTACTACTCCCTTATCAGGATTTGCCGAGATTCTGCTGAGTTGGTAATGGTGAGTAACTGGGGACCCTAGTGGCCGATGCAGGCTGGTGTAGGGTCACTGCCTGGACACCAGAAATTCAGTCAGGCTGTCGGAGATGTAGAAAGTCATGCAAGAAAGAAAGTACAATGTATAAATCTGACCTCTCCAACCAAAAAAGGCCTTTTTATTCTTTATTGAACACAAAATAAGCAAATATCAGGATGCCGCGTGTGACCAAATATGGCTTTCATGGGAGGGTAGCCAAGAGATCATTCCTTCAAAAAATTTGAATTGTAGTATGGCTTGGCATGTCGACACTGGTGAAATGTCGACATGATTAGAATGCTGACAAAACGTCCCTGGTGTTCTAGTGGTGACTTACCTGGTACGGACATTCCAGCGGTGGCTTCTGGGTGCAGCGGTGACGTCTGGGTGACTCCCTGCGCAGCTTTCGTTTGACTAACCCTCTCACTAATGCCTAACCCTAACCACCTCTCCTGTAGCCTAATCCTCCGCTTCCAGTCCATGCAGACAATCGACATTTCAGATGTGAACATGACGACATAATGAATGTTTGACATTGTAAATGTCGACATTATGACTATCTCCGTAGCTTAGGTGGAAGGGTTGTATCTGAATAATAATAGTAGTCTAAACACTAAGGGGTATATTTACTAAAGTGACAGTTTTTAGAAGTGGAGATGTTTCCCATAGCAACCAACCAGATTCTAGCTATTCTCTTCTAGAAGGTGCTAGTTAAATGTTAAGTAGAATCTGATTGGTTGTTATGGGCAACATCTCCACTTCTGCAAACTCTCACTTAAGTAAATATACCACTAAAACTTTAATTCGAGTTCATCTTAGTAACTAACAGCAGTTGGAAAGAAACATTACATTATGCCCCAGGACAGTGTTCCGAACACACCAGCAATTCTACAACTGAATGGCTAATAATAATGAAAAAAGTCCTAACCCCATTGGGATGCTGTGCGGTGTATATGTATAGAAAATATGTCTGTGTAATATATACTATCTTGGGGTTGTCTGTAATCCCGTCGTTGGTGTCTTCTTTCCTATTCTCTCAGCCACACCTGGATCTCCTGTGCACACACTCTATGCTGTTACTCCACAGCCAGAAACTCACCCCCATGGAGAGGTGTTCGTTAATGGAAGCACAAGTAGTACTCAGTAACCACTTCAAAGACTTTGATAAGCAGCGAGGCTTCCTGGAACAGCTGTTGACTCCTGCTGTGTCAACCTTGTTGTCGGAAGAGATGCAGAGGTGAGAGGGCTCATAGGCAAATGCAGGGGGGGTTCTGGTTGCATGGAAACTCCTCGCACCAGCCCACACCATGACCACATTAGGAATAGGATGGAATTTTACTAGTACTGCTTGTTCTTCTCAGTATCACAAATAAAATACTTCGCACCACCTGTGGATCTTTTAACATGTCAGCCAGTAATAAGTACACCTGTGCATCAACTAGGAGATATGGAAAACATGCACTGTTAGGGGTGCACTGCTGTAGACCATCAATTAGGTTAATTATTAATACCGTATAATAATACACTATCCAGTGCATAACAAGACCAATATGTACATATATGTCCAGGGCAGTGCTAGGTTCTTCTGCTGCTCCCCCAGACTTGCTCCAGTGCTCTGGAATGTTGCCCACATCTGAAATAAAAACATTCAGCTCAGGCAGGATGGCCCTACTGCCACATCTAATAGCTCACTGTGATCACTGGTCCTGTATATGTCGGAATTATGACACACAATACATTTTGTATGAAGCATAGTAAAGCTGGATAAATGCTAATTATGCCCTCTTCATGGACTGGCCACACTCACTCTAAAATCATTTGGAAACCCCCCCTTCTAGAAATCCTGCGTTTGCCACTGGGGCTGTGGGATAGACATTTGTATTCTTCCTGGAGGTCCTTTACACCTAATTCCTGGGTTCTGGAGTTAATTAGCTAATACCCCATCCTCATTTCATCTCTGTCTGCTGTTAGTGTGTGTCGCTTGGCGTATGTGGCACTGTAGGCGCATACTCATCAGTGTTTTCAACAGGAGTAGCAAGCCGTCAAGCTTCTAAAAGTACAAGTAATCTTGGTACCGCTACCATGATGGTTTTCAGAGAATAGTTTTTGTAACTAATGTAACTATCATCTCCACTTGTCTGTGCAAATGCTGTAATGAATGCTCCCAACAATCGGTCTTACCTGGTGCTGTCTCTCCCTATACACTCAGATATCCTGGATCATATACATTACTGAGTGTATAGAGAAGAGATATCACCAGATGAGGCTGACTGCTGTACAGAACTCTGAAGGCGCACATCCACATACTGATAATAGTGAGCTATTGCATGATTATGACATTGTAATCGTCAATCGCTCATTAATCGTGCACTATAATGTCGGAAAAGACCGGCAAAGCGCATTCCCGCTGGTCATATCTGACATCAATCATCGGCTGGACATGCCAGTCAATCTGCTGATAACGACAGATTAGCCATGTTCAGGGATGACGGAATGTGCCTACACTGAACCACATATCGTCCAGTGTAGGCATTACAGGGGATGGGGAACGACAGTACGATTACGATGTCGCAATTGTAGTGAATTTCCTGCGTTTCCTAGTGGATGTGCGGCATTACAGAGACACAATAGGAGAATGTATTCTATCTGATATTAATGTCAATATAGTTTGAGTCAGGATAACTCTGTGCGTAGAGGAAGAACTATCAGAAGGTGACTGGCTCCTGTACAGGGACCTTAGAGACACAGTAGGTGGCTGTATCATACTAATTACTTGATAGTGACGGCTATAGTCTAGGTAGCCAGGATTAATTTTTATTATTTTTAATGTGTGTATTTACATGTTGGGTTATGCTTTGGCAGATATTTTCAGTGCCGACTTTGACACATTAAAAAAAAATTGTGATATTCCCGAGACCTATATAAGCTGCTGTGTATAGATCTGGAGCAGGGCATCATTACACTGTGGGCAGGGGAGAGCAATAAATCTAGAAAGACTGCGACCTATATTCACGGGTTAATACTTAAAATCTGTAGCTTCGTTTTAGTACCCTTGGTACTTGTGTACTTTACAGACTCATTGCAGAGAGAACCCAATGAATGTTTTAAATGGTACTTGTGTACTTTACGTACACAAGTACTGAAAGTTGTCCCCACCTAAAGAAGAAAGTTGTCCCCTCGCGGGCTGGCTGCGCTCACCACGCTTCGGGCTCGCTACACTCGCCACAAGGTTATATTCCCCCTCTGCCCACTTGGATGGTAGGGAATGACGTTGGACACTGGCTGATGATGTCAGGGTCCTCTCCGTGAAGGGGATTTAGACATTACCATGATCTTATGATGATGATAATAATAATAATAATGAGTGTAAGACAATTGGGTTCTCTCTGCAATGAGTCCGTAAAGTACACAAGTACCGACTTTCTGTAAAAGACCATCCTATACTTACAGAATTTCTCCTCGGAGATTTGGGGGACAGATGTATGAAGCTCTGGAAAGTGATACAGTGGAGAGTGATAAACGACCAACCACTCAGCTCCTAACTGTCATGTTACAGGCTGTGTTTGAAAAATGACAGTTAGAAGCTGATTGTTTGGTCGTTTATCACTCTCCACTGTATCACTTCCCAGAGCTTCATACATCTGCCCCTGGGAGTTGTACCCCCAGCACAGCGATTTATATAAATGCTCTTTGGTCTTTTGGTTGATATTCGACGGCAATTGCTGTAATAAAGTATTTTTCCCTGTTTGGCATCCAGCAAGCTATTTTGTTTCCTATGGTATTAATTAAGTCTGTAGTTTTGTTGCTGATGATGCCTCGTTCACAGAGCGGTCTCCTCCCCGGATGAACTCATTTCTTATATTGGACGGGAATTCCTGAGAGGTACCCAGGAAGAGGATGATCTGTGTCAGATGAGGCGCTCTCAGGTGAGATTCAACTTTTGCTAATGCTGTTGTGACAGAGAGCTGGCGCCATGTTCTCCGTGGTAATCTTACGCTTTTGCGTCACGCAGTTGTGTTCCTCCCTGCAATCCATCGAGGGAGTTGTGAGACGCGTGTGCTGCCCCAGCGACCCTGAAGAGGCAAAATCTGGGGGATTTGTTGTTGGCTATACCCCTGCTGGGACACCCATCTGCCGTAACCCGTGCAGCGAGCAGGTGCTGAAGATTCTTGACACCTTGTTGTCCCTGGTCAGGTGAGTTGCGCAGATAGCAGGGATCCAAAACTCTATCCCAACGGAACATCTCCGTCATTAGCCACATTTTCCTAATGCTGACCACCACCGTACCGATTTCTTCTTCCGTCCACTAGGGGGCACAGGGAACCCTGGGTATAGTCTGGAGAGGGCAGTCTGGGCACCAAACTTCAAAACTGTTATTTCTTCCTAGCATGCACAGGCTCCCTCTCCTCTATACCCCACTCCCCGCCACCGGCCAGCCAGTTGTCTGTTTGGTGCCAGCAGGATTGAGCATCATTTTGGGGGGAGCTGCCTTATGTTGTTCCCCAATGTACTTTTCTTTTTATTATTATTATTTTCTGGGTAATCTGTTAGGCATCCTTTTGGACGCCTATACAGATACTCCAACACCCGACGCCGGCATTGGCAGCACCGGCGACTTCAGATGGGCTAGGCAGCCTCAGGGCATACCGTCCACCGCTCTCTGACTTCCCGCACAAGCCGCAGGCAGACGTTCAGGGACAGGTAAGTGCGGCTCCCTGAACGTGGAACCACACCTCTCGGCTTATCAGCGTAGGGTTAGTGTCAGTCCTGGGCAGTCTGGTCCGTACACTGGACCGCCAGGGCATACAGGAACAGGACGCTGCAGTAGTGACGCAGTCATGGTCCCGGGCAGTTCTTTACCCAAGGGGGAGACGGGCTCTTCCTGTTAGCCCCTCCCCCACCCCTGAGCGTGCTTCCAACTTAGTTGATGATTTAGCTCCTCCTTTCTCCAGTGCCAGAGACGCTGAGCGGCCAATTTAGACACATGCTTGCATGTGAGAGGTTGCTCGGTAGCCCTCCCACAGAGGCTACTGCTCAATCGCACAGGGGAAGCTCTGGCTCCTGTCTCCTATGTGCCATGCTCCCTGCAGCCGGCTATCAGACAAATCTCCTATCTGCTGGATTGTTGAGTATCTCTATATTTGCTTTGAACGTATCTGTGCATGCTGGTTAAGCTGTTTGTGTCCTTGGTATTCCGGTCACATTAGGGACCCCTCTGGGTCAGTGCTTCTCCAGTGTACTACATACACATTTATAATATTGTATATTATAGCAAATTACAAATTAGTTTTGCTTATACTATCTATCCATCTGTATACACACTCTGCATCTGCTTTTGTGTGTGTGGGGGGGTTTGCTCTGCAATGTCCAGGAATAAGACCCCCAAGGAGATAGGTGCTGCTATGGTGCACACTTGTAAAACCTGTAATAACACGTTTCCTTTCCAAGATGCAAACAGTGATGACACTTGTTTCCGTTGTTGCACGGAGGGACATACCTTCAGCCGCTGCTTCCACGCAGGAGCCGGCCTGAGCCTCTACGTTGACTCAGGTAATGTCTCGGTTGGGGGATACCAGTTATGGCGGGTCCTTCAGCTCAGCTATTCCAGGCAGATCCTCCGTGGTCCAGGTCTTTACACAATCTGTGCACATCAGTGAACACCTCGGATGATGAATTAGATAATGATTTTCTCTCCGATCAGGTGGCTAGTGTATACATCACTTCAGAAGTAGAAACCTCATCCATACCAGATGAGTCTTTTTCACAGGGCGGAGGTGGATACACTGATCAAAGCAGTTAGATCGGTTCTGTTGGTAGAAGGGAGCAATATATGATCGAACACACTGTGTCACTGCAGTATATGACGAAGTGGACGCTGCACATAGCACTTTAATTACATTACAATCCTGGAAGTGCATTAATGGCATTTGTATGTGTTAGTGTTCCTTTTTGATGTGTGACATAGAGGGAGATTACTCTCTATAACAATGGCAATTATTTTTTAGTGGACACACAATACCCAGCCGTAAACCCTTGAGGACATTACCCAATATATATTCAAAGGATTTTTTTGGATGGTGGCTACATTACCATTCATTTTCATAACATGGTAATAAAGTGGATGTTACAGTACACTGTGTAAATCCCTGGGGATGTCTGTTACTCCCACCGTCATCTAAATTCCTCAATAAATATATGAAAGAGACACTTAGAGCGCCGTTCCTGCACACAGGAATTTTATATCACAATTTATATCTTTATTCACACTTCTCAGTATCATTTGGCAGTCATTTTAATTATTGGCATTTTAATATATGTAATAAGTTATATTTTATCATTTCCATCTCTGTGCACCACGGTATACAAATCCTAGTCTTTGAATTTCTTTTGCAAATAAATTGTTTGTCAAGTGGTAGCACCCCCTAGCCTAGTACACGTACATTTATGTACTATAGGATGGCAGTAGGGGTTATATCATTTGCGTGATATAATCATCATCCTGTGCGGTTAGTTTCTTTTCTTTTAACATATATCTTCCAGCCTTATCCGGCGGTGTTCATTCCACGCATCCAAAATTGGGCGGCGGACTTCCTAAGCCGCCAGGACATACACTCCAGGGAGTATGGGCTATCCATCCGGACGTATTTCAGTTGCTGGTCAGCTGCTGGGATCGTCCGGACATCGACATGCTGGCATCTTTACACAACCATCAACTGCCGCAATATTGCTTTTGGACCAGAGATCCAGGAGCTCTCTTGGTGGATGCTCTAGTAGTGTTATGGACGGTCCCGGTGGTCTACGTGTTTCCTTCCATCTCGATGATACCTCGAGTACTTGGCAAGTTCAAGCTAGAGGGAGGATTGATGATTCCGGTGGCCCCGGATTGGCCTCGGCAGGCATTGTATGCTGATCTCCTGAGTCTATCGGTCGACACCACTCTGTGCCTTCCTCTTTGTCCAGACCTACTGTCACAGGCTCAGTGTTTCCACGTCTCACTTTGACAGCGTGGCTCTTGAGACGTCTGTCTTAAGGAGGAAAAGTTTCTCCAGGAAGGTTATCCAGACTATGCTTAAGGCCCGGAAGCCATCCTCCGCACGGATTTATCACCGGATCTGGCGGACGTATTTTGCCTGGCAAGAGGCCTTAAACTCCGGACTTTCCGAGTTTCTAGAGTCCTTTTCGTTTTTGCAATCCGGATTGGATTTAGGACTTCGTTTGTCGTCCTCAAAGGTTCAGGTATCTGCCCTGTCAATACATCAACTCCAACTTGCCTTGTTACAGGATGTCAGGATGTTTTTGCAGGGCGTCCTCCATGTGCAGCCCCCTTTTGTTCCTCCGGTGGCTCCCTGGGACCTGTCTTTGTTTCTTCGGGTTCTACAGTCTGCTCCGTTTAAGCCCTTAGTCGGTGTGAACCTTCGGTGGCTTACATGGAAAACACTCTTCCTTCTGGCCATTGCTTCGGCCTGGCGGGTGTCCGACTTGAGTGCTTTATCTTGGCGCTCGGCTTTTCTAATTTTTCATGAGGATAAGGTGGTCCTCCGCACTCGGTTGGGCAACTTGCCCAAAGTGGTCTCTCTGTTCCACATCAACCAGGAGATTGTGGTTCCCTCTTTCTCGAATCCGTCTGCCTACCCTCTGTAGGCCTCGCTGGATGTGGTGCGAGCTCTCCGCATCTATGTTGATAGGACTCGTGGTATCTGGAAGGCTGATTCCCTTTTTGTCCTCTGAGGTTCCTAAGCGTGGTTGGCCAGCCTCCAAGCTAACTCTGGCCAGTTGGCTCCACTTCACCATTCGCCATGCCTATTCTTTGGCATCTCCTCCCCTGGTTGCAGGGGTTACGGCTCATTCCATCCGTTCTGCAGGGCTGTCTTGGGCGGCTCAGAAGGGTGCTTCTGCAGGGCAACTTTGCAAGGTGGCTGCGTGGTCTTCTGCTTCCACGTTCATCCGCGTTTAATCTTTCGATTCGTTCGTGTCCTCCAACGCTGCCTTCGGGCGTCATGTTCTTAGTGCAGCTCAGAAGTGGGTCGCTTTAGGAGGGTTCCCTGTGCCCCCTAGTGGATGGAAGATGAATTTTGGATTTATGGTCTTACCTTGTTAAATCCATTTCTTCGTGTCCATAGGGGGCACAGGCCGCCTGCCCTGACGCACCCGATTGCAGGGCTTGTTTCTATGTGCCGGTACCCAGGTCACTTACGTATGTCTGTGTGTCCTCCTTTTTTCCTTCTCCATGGGCTTGCTAATACAACTGGGTGGCGGGTAGTGGGGTATACAGGAGAGGGGAGCCTGTGCATGCTGGGAAGAAATATAGTTTTACAGTTTGGTGCCCAGACTATACCCAGGGTTCCCTGTGCCCCCTATGGGCATAAAGAAATGGATTTAACATGGTAAGACCATAAATCCTATTTTCTCTCTGTAGAACATACAACAATCTGTACTTGCCAGATGTTATACAGAAGATGGGGGATTTCTACTCCAAGTGTTTGGACATGCTTGATGGAGAGAAGAAATGCATCTTGGGTAAGAGCTGGGGCCTGTGAGGAAGGAGGGAGAATGGAAAATTAGCTGCATTTCCATCTCTACCCTCTTCTGCTCTTTGATATATACACTCACTCCACCAACATCCCATCTCCTGCTCCCGATATATACACATACTCCACCTCCAGCTATGTACACCCCTCAAAACTTCTTCCCTGATATATACCCCCAGCTCCAGCTATGTACACCCCTGATCCTTCTCCTGCTGCCCTGATCTATACCCCAGCTTTCTATATACACCCCTCTTTCTATATACACATCCTCATCTACTGCTCCCTTGTTATATATATGCCACCTACATATGCCCCCAATCCTTCAGTCTTCATCATCCTATTCTCCTGCTACCCTGATATATTTTCACTTTAGTCTCCAGTTCATGTTGTAAATGGCATTTGTGTCCTCTCAAGTCTCTGCATGTGCTGTGCCCACTGACCTTGAATTGATGTTGCAGGGATGGTTCAGCCTCTCCTGGATGTGAATGATATCCCAGTATACAAGAGCACGCAGGAGAGAATGCAGGCCTTTTTCTGCACCATGGCTGAAAACAGGTAGGTTATTCCATATTTGGATAATGTGTATGAGGGCATATGGGAGGTGACTCTCCATTTATCTCTTTCTAGTAAAACACATGTAAATCTATCCCCATTTCAGCTACCAGATCCTGGGAAGGCTTGGACCATCGTTACTGATGGATTTTTATTCTATTCCTGACTTGGAGGTCCTTCTTTTTAACTCGATACTCTGCAACCTTATCAATGTGCCTGATTTCCGCCTGAAACACCTGTTGCATATCTTTTTCAGAACCTCCGGATCTGGTGGTGGTGGTGGTGTCAGAGGGTAGGGGTGTATCTGCTCGGGCAAGAGTGCAGGGAAGTATTTGGTCATAGTAAGAATCACCTCTTTGGAATTGGGGTGGACGGGGGGGGACGACATGTTGACTGGGTGGAGGCTGCTTTGATGTTAGAGGCCAGTGGTTGTCTTCAGGGTGCAGAGAATGTAATAGCTGGGTAGGGGCTTCTGAGATAGGAGAGACTAGTGGACCTAGAGAAATGGGATGGGGAGACAGGGTGTTGTGATTGCTGCAAAACTAAACCAGCTGGTAGGAAGGGGGTTAGATGTCTTGCAGGACCCTTCCATCTGTTATATCTCCTTAACTGGTTCATTTACGTTCATTTGTGAAGCCATTCATCCTCTCCTGTCCACATGAGAAGTACGAAAGCCTCTTGTGCCCGATTTTGGGACCTCTTCTGAATTTCCTGCACCAGGTAATGTGCAACTGCTCCTGATCGATTTGTACTGTTTCTTTGTCAATGCTTCTTATTGCTATTCACATTTGTACCCCAGCGCCCTACTGGCTTATGAACCCACTATCCTTCACATCCTCTTCCCTCTGACAATTTAAGAGGCAGTATGACTGACCGGGAACATTGCAGTGATTGGTTTTTAACATGTATGCTGGCATTCCTAGACATGTCTTAAGCTGCATACACACGGTACGATCTGTTCACTGAATGATATCGTTGAAACATTTCCCTTGAACTTTCTGTAGTGCAGGACAAACGATATTGGGTGTACACACTGACAGATATCTATGATGGATATTGGGTGTACACACTGACAGATATCTATGATGGATATTGGGTGTACACACTGACAGATATCTATGATTAGATATCTATGATGTATATCTTTCAGTGAAGTCATCCTGCCACATCTCTTTACAGGCAAATCTTGATGAAATCGTCCAAATTGGCCTGCATGTACGGACGACCATAGATATTGTTATCGTCCATGCGGGAACGGTCATCGTTGGTCGTTCGCTGCATAAAAATTAACGATTTATCGTTGAACCATATCGTTCATAGATATCGTACCTTGTGTACGCACCTTTTAGTTTCGGAAAATCTAAATTGGTCATGTACTACTGGACTCGGTAAAAACGCCACCTATAGACTCTACGGAGTCGGAAAATAAGTTATCGCTCCAAGCTTGCAGAGATTTGGTAATGACCTTTTTATAAAACATTTCTGTAAATGAGAACTGGAATGTAGGGAAGTTAATTAAAAAACCTCACTTCATCGCTACACGTTTTACTCCAGTTTTCTTTTTTTTCTTCCATGTTCAAAAAGGCCAGGGATGCGTTTAATGTTCTGCTGACAGCTCCCGTTATATTTCTTTCTTGCTAATGTTCTTGTTTTTGACTTCCAGAGACTGTCACAGAAGTGGCTCGTGAGGTGAGTTCTCCACAGCAACTAACTATATGATGGGTATAAGCTGCGGTTTCACTTGTAATGAGTTTGAGTTCTCCATTATTTAGCGTCTGACGTTTGGATGTTCAGGCCTGTATCTGGGACCATGGTCACCAGTCAATGTGCATGAACAGGGCATGGTGTTTAAACTTTTGAAGTTGGTCTTCTGCCCCGGCTGATTTAGGTTGTTGGGGATAATTTAATAATTTGGTTTAGGTCAGTGTCGGAGGGGGTTTGATGTTGTTGCTGCCATGTCAGGAGGTATTCCAGGGCTCTGAGATACTGTGTTTGTCTTCACAGCGGGGAAGACTACACAGAGCTGAATACAGAGACTACAGAGATACTGGAGATTGAAGTGGTGCGACAGCTGACGAGAGAGATAGTGGATTTAATCAGTGAGTACTTTTCCCTTACATTCATAGACTTGCGATTTGTCGTTCAGTGTAGGCACCTTCCCTCATATCTGAATATGGCCAATCTGTCAATATCGGCAGATTGACCGTCATGTTAAACCGATGATTGATGTCGGAAACGACCAGCGGTAGCGCGCATCGCTGGTAGTTTCTGACATTATTGTGCACGATTAATGGACGACTGAACGATAACTGTCGTTATCATTCAGTCGTCCATTAATATCGGCAAGTGTGGATGTGCTCCTTTAGTATTTCCATCTGAGAGAGAATATCTCCTCCTTCCCACAGTTTTACTGTTCTTTTGTATCTGTAGCTGTTTGCTGTGTAGCCAAGAAGAAAGTAGATCACAGCACATCAAATGCAGGAGTGGATGGTATGAATAGCGCAACACAGAACGATGAGGGTAAGATGAGCCGCTGTTGTGTGTTTTGCTTTGTGCCCATACACCTGCTTCTCCCTCTACTCGGGTGTGTGCTCTCACGTCTGCCGTTCCTTCTGGCCTTCCTAGATGTGTTTATAAGTCTTCCCTTTACCTCTATCGTTTCCTGGGTGTGTACCTACATTTCCTGCCTCTCGCCCTGCCCGGGTGTGTACCCACATGTCCTACCTCTTGCCCTGCCCGGGTGTGTACCCACATGCCTGCGCCTCCCTCTTTCCCTACCTGGGTGTGTGCCCCCATATCTGCCTATACTTCTTTCCCTGCCTAGTAGGTGGGTGCCCTCAGGCCTGGTATTTCCTGGGTGTGTACCCACAGTCCTCCATTCACTCCCACCTTTTACTGGATGTATACCTGCTCATCTACTGCTCACTCTCACCTTGCCTGGGTTTGTGCCAACACCTGCCTCTCCCTCTTTAACACCCTGGGTGTCTTCCCACATGTTTGACTCCCCCTGTCGACCTGGGTGAGTGGTCCACTCTCAGCATCTGCTTTCTTCACATCCTGCCATTGTCCTTAACTTGTACCAACACAAGTTTGTTTTCTCTCCTCCAGATGAAGAGATGATGATCTTGGACACTACCTCAGTTGGCTCATTGGAGTTAACAGAACTTGGGAAGTTTCTGATGACGAATGAGGTGAGTAAAGTTCTTGGTTGCTATAAAGATTGATGGGCGGAATAGCGCACTTGGGGAGATAACAACAAGAGGCAACACGAGTTATAGACGGGTGCAGTATTGACTAAGGATTTCATAGTCAGGGACAGATTTTGTATCATGGCAAGCAGTCAGTCTACTGACAAACAGAATGTTCCAGCAATGTTATTTCTATCATCTACTCAAAAAATGGAATAAACCTGATTGATGATTTCAGGTATCACTCTGATTGCGATGCCTCTATTCTCTTCCTAGCACAGATACAGTGATTAGGGAATCTCCCATAGTGTTTCTCTAAGCTAAACACCATTTAAATTCCCAACACTGTTATCGTATGCGATAGCACAGATCAGAAAATTGAGGCCTTTAACCCCACTTTTGCTTCAGCCTGGGTCAATAAGTCTGTGTCAAGAGGTTGGAACAATTGACTTGAAGGTCTGGATACTTAAAGATCGATATCAGACTTGCTAACTCTGGTGTATCTATGACACCTCTAGGAAAAGCGTACATTGATTTGGGACCTAGTGTCTAGAATGTCAGCCTCAGCAGTATTGGCACTTCATGCTCTCTGGATTCTTACATGGAAGGTGCACTCTTCAGTTCAAGAACACTCTGGAGTACCTTTCATACAGTTTTTTTCCCCATCCCAACTGGGTGCAATTATTTCTCCTTCATCCACTAGGAGACACTGGAGCTCAAGTCACTGTGATATAGACTGTGGTTGAGTAGAGCCTGGCACTTTAAATAAACTAAAAGTGTGACTGGCTCCTCCCCCTCTATGTACCATCAGCCCCAGTTTTAGAAATGTGCCCAAGAGACCCGGTGCACATGGGGCTGTCTCCAGGCCTTTTGTTAAGAATTCAGATTTTTATTTATTTGGTTTATTTTCTTTACATTTTTACTGAGGACAGGCAGACTGCTTACTGTGGCAGTCTGCCTGCTACGTGGGAGCCGCCGGGAAGGGCACTGACACGGCTACTGCAGCCAGTGCTCGGTGACCCTTAGAAGGGGGACCACAGGCGAGCCATCTGGCTTAGTGAGGACCCACGTAGCTGACAACGGCTTGTGTCCGGGTTCCTCACTGCGCCCCCTGAACTGTGCATAGATGAAAAATTGACATTCTCTGCCAAACTGTTTAAGAACTGACAACCACTCTAGTTATCTTAAGAGATTAGTTTTACACAGCGGGTGCCATTATCTGATCATTGGACAGATTTTCGTGGACCGCCACATGATTTGATTGTCATTTGCTATATTTTTTATTTTTTTTTTCAAACCTATTTTATTGTAAGGCTGCAATAAACATTACAAAATATCGGTCAAGAAGTAACATGACATGAAAAAGTAGACAGATAATCCATAACAGAGTCCATGAAGAACATAGAGACTCCCCTTTACCCATGGCAGGCTGCAGCCTCATCCTGTACCATCCCCAGGCACCTTGTGTCCCGCCACCTACCACTAGCATCTTGCGCAGGCATGATACCCGCATATGGCTTCCTCTCCAGTCACAGTCCCCTGGCTCCTGTACATTACCAACTGTGCTTTCCCTAGTAATGTAACCGGCCTCATCCCCTGCCCGGCAGTGACAGTCCCTAGCCACACACAGCAGGCTGAAGTCCTGGACGAATCGTTCTGGATCCTAAGGTGAGGGGAGGCTGGAAGATCACATTCGCACACTCTTCCCCTTCCTCTGCTGTTGGAGCATAAAACTGAGTTATCGACAGTCACAGTACAGGACAGCGCTGCAGTGCTAACTGGTCACTGGCTCACAGCGCGTCCTGACGGATCCAGCGATCACTGTTACGCCCTCCTTGATTAATAGCAGGGGTTAAGAGTACTTTCTTCCTCGGGGTCCACAGAAAATACCTTGGGGTATGTGGTTGGAGTGAACCAGGCACCAAGCAAGCTTTAGCTCCCAGGATGCACTGGGTCCTCCTCCATATATACCCACCCCTGGCTACAGGCAGTTAGTTTTTTGTTTGGTGCGAGAAGGCACCTTACTGACAGTGGGACTGCGGCAGCAGTCTCAAACAAGTTTTTTTTATTTTTTTCCTGAGCAGCGGCGCGTGCTGAGTGAGGGGAGAACCCGAAGCAGCTAAGCATCCGGATAGACGCCCGTGTCGCCGCTCAGTCTTCCCCTGCCGGCGCCGCAACACCAGCGACATGATTGGTGATTTTGGCGGGCTTAGCCAGCCCAGGTCTGCAACCGGAAACATTAGGGATGGCAGGTAAGGGTTCCCCGCGGCCGCTGATGCGGAGAACCATTTGGCAGTCAGTGCCTCCGGCGGTGGAGACTTGCCGGAGGACGCTGTTGTGAGGAGCCATGTGTAAACTGTCTCCAACACTAAACCATCGGGACATGAGGGATCCTGACAGCCAGGGGCTTGATGTGTGCCAGGCGGATCCGTACAGCAAAGGGGGAGGTAAGCTTTCCCCTGGTGGCTTCCCCCCCCCCCCCCCCCCGACCCGAATGCTGGTTCAGATAAGAGTTTCCCGCATCCTGGTTGCTCCGCCCAGCCTCCCTCTATACGAGTCGGCCAGAGACCACTCTCCGGTGCTCTCGGCTGTGTGCTCAGGAGATTGGGTCAGTCCCCCTGTATGCCTCTCCTGCGGTGATCAGGTCATACAGAGCTCCATATCCCACCTGGGCTATTGGTAGTTGGTATTTTATATATAGATTTCATACAAGATGGATTATGTAGTCACTGTTTTAAGGAGTCACCACAGCAGTCAAACCTACCAGCTTCTGGACAAGAACCTCCTTGGGTTGCCTTTTCCCAGATCATGGCGCGGGTTGCAGACAGGTTGGCGGCTCCTACGCTGGCCCTGATGAGGGGTACCCTCAGCAGCTGCTACCTAATATGTTTATGCCCACCATGCATCCATCCTGGATGGACATGTATGCTCACTCGGGTCAGAATGAGGCTTCGTCCTCAGCAGCTTTCCAGCAACCGCGGCAAGCAGCTAGGCCAGTACAGCCACCAACCAGAAGACGGTTGGCCTCACACGCCGTCCAGTCAGGAGAGGAAGGCTGTTTTCCAACAGCAGATGTGCCCTCCCTAATTAGGGCAGTCAAAGCTGTTCTAAACATAAATTATGAGGAGCAGGTGCAAAGAAAGGCTCCAGTATTCAAACGCCAGAAAGTTGTGAAAGCTGAATTTCCCAAATCTGAGCACCTTTCGGAACTTATGGGGAAAGCATGGAGTTCTCCGGACAGGAAATTCCATATTACAAGAAAGGTTGAGGCCTTATACTCCCAGTGGATGAGTGCACCAAATGGGAAGTTCCGCCAGCAGTAGATGCAGATGTGGCACATCTGGTTAGGAGTGCCACATCGAGCCATTGAGGAATGGATGAAGACACTGGAAGATACTCTTCCAGAAGCTTCCTAGGAACAGCTGACGATTATCTTCTATGTTAAGGAGGCAGTGTCCTATTTGGGAGAGGCAGCATTGGATGCTGGTATATTATCCTCTAAAGCATCAGCTGTCTCAGTTGTGGCTCGGAGAGCCCTTTGGTTAAGAGGCTGGAAAGCAGATGCAGGATCTAAGAAAGCCCTGGAATCCCTTTAGGGAGGCATTTTGTTTGGCACTGAGTTAGACAAGATTGTTGCTACGGTGGCAGCCCCTAAAACGGAATCGGTATGTAATACCGCTGGCTGCATGGCCGGCAGTTCGAATCCCGGCAGCGTCAGGCCGACAGAGGAACAGATCCCGGCAGCGGCAGCCCGACAGCGCTGGAAATCCCGATCGTCCCTAGGTAAGTATTAACTAATCTAACCTACTCCCCTAACCCTCCCTTAGGGGTGCCTAACCCTAACCTCCCCCCCAAGCGCCTAACCCTAATCACCCCTCTAAGTGCCTAAACCTACCCCCCCCCCCCCTTCCCCGCTGCCTAAACCTAAGTCCCCCGGGGGGGTGCCTAACCCTAACCTCCTGGTGGGGGTGCCTAACCCTAAGCCCCCCCCCCCGGGAGCCCTAAACCTACATCTATCTCACCGGGATATGACAGTCGGGAAGCCGATTGCATCCCCCTAAAACGGCTGGTCTACCTTCAGCATCATATTCTAGACCTAAGCAGTCCTTTTGGCTGCAGGGAAAAACAAAGGGTCAATCTTCCTCTCTAGAACAAGTTCTCAAAGGAAACCACAGTCTAAGAAATCCTGGCCAAATAGACATCCAGCTTCTAGGACTAAAGATAAACCTGCAGCCTGATGGGACGGGCCTCGCCCTGGGGGATCCCAGGGTAGGAGGCTGACTTCTTCAGTTTTCAGACACCTGGCATCTCACAACAACGGATGCCTGGGTTCGGGAGGTGGTCTCTCAGTGGTACGCCCTTACTTTCTGGAGAAGCGGATTCTGCGAAAGCCTTGGCCCTCCAGCAGGCTATACATGCCCTGCTGGTGTCGGGTAATAATCCCGGTTTCAGTGAATCAACTAGGAAAGGGATATTACTCCAACCTATTTTTGATTCAAAAACCCAATGGGTCTCACCGGCCTATTCTAAACCTGAATGGACTCAACACATTTATACCGGTGCCCAGGTTTCGTATGGAAACCCTGCGGTCAATTGTGTTGGCAATGGAACCAGGGGATTTCATGGTGTCCTTGGATATTTAGGATGCATATCTTCATGTACCTATTACACCGTCCCACCAACGTTTCCTGCAATTTGCAGTGCTGCAGGAGCATTTATAATCTCAGGCACTGCCTTTTGGTTTATCAACAGCCCCTCGGGGCTGCCAGGGAGTCAGGATCCTGCCATACCTGGACGATCTCCTGATATTGGCTCAGTCGTCACAAGAGTTGCAGCATCATCTCAGACTGACAGTGGCCTGTCTACACAGACATAGATGGATCATAAATTGGAAGAAGTCAATGCTTCTTCCAGTACAGCAGATGGTGCATTTAGGGGCACGCTTGGATTCTCTGGCACAAAGGATATATCTGCCAGAAGACAAGATTGCGGCCCTTCAGCTGCGGATACGCAGGTTTCTTCACAGCCGATCAGTATCTGTTCATGCAGCAATGTAGGTTCTGGGATCCATGGTGTCGACCTTTGACATGGTGGAGTATGCCCTGTTCCACTCCAGACCATTGCAGCAGTTAATCCTCTCGCGCTGGAATGGGGAGTACCACTCAATAAAGGCACAGACGATCAGTCTCTCGCCAGAAGTGCGGCTGTCCCTGTCATGGTGGTTACAGTTGTACCGTCTCAACAAGGGTCGCCCATTCTGGATTCCAGATTGGGTACTCCTCATGACCGATGCTGGCCCCGCGGATGGGGTGCAGTGACAGGTCAACACACGTTTCAAGGAAAATGGACAAGAGAGAGCCTTCTGTCCATATATGTCCTGGAGCTAAGGGCAGTATGCAGAGCACTTGATCAAGCTCAGGAAATGCTACAGGGTAGGCCTATCCAGGTACAATCTGACAACGCCACCGCAGTAGCCTTCCTTAACCAGCAGGGAGGCACATGGAGCCAGGCTGCCATGATGGAAGTGTCAAATATTCTGATCGGGGCAGAATGTCACCTTCCGACAATAATGGCGGTGTTCATACCAGGAGTCCTCAATTGGGAAGTAGACTTCCTAAGTCGGCAGGATATACACGCCGGAGAGTGGGCTCTTAATCCACAGGTATTTCAGAGCCTTGTGGACAGATTGGGTCTTCCAGAAGTAGACCTCATGGCCTCAAGTCACAACCACAGGGTCCCCAGGTACGGGTCCAGAACCAGGGATCCTGCAGCCGAGTTTGTGGATGCTCTGGCAGTGAAGTGGAACTTCAGTCTGGCGTATCTGTTTCCTCCATTTTCCCTTCTTGCAAGGGTCATTAGGAAGGTCAAGAAGGGAGGCGGGACAGTAATACTGATATCTCCTGCTTGGCCCAGACACCATTTGTTCACCTACCTACAGAGTCTCTCCATAGACACTCCAAGGGCTCTTCCTCTAAGGCCGGACCTTTTAATACAAGGTCCCTATCTGTATCCAGATCTTCCTCGTCTGTCTTTGATGGCATGGCTCTTGAGACCTCCGTCTTAAAGGCAAAAGGTTTTTCCAGTTCTGTAATTCAGACAATGTTGAGGGCACAGAAATCTTCCTCTGCCCGCATTCATTACAGAATTTGTTACTCATATTTTCAGTTGTGTAAACTGCGAAAATGTGACCCTAAGGTGTTTAGGGTCTCTCGAGTGCTTTCTCTTTCTACAGGCTGGTTTAGATCGGGGTCTGTCTGGCCACCCTGAGTGTTCAGGCATCTGCACTTTCAGTTTGGTTTCAGTGATGGATCGCCCCATTGCCTGATGTTAGAATTTGTTTTCAGGGTATTTTGTGGGTTCAGACTCCCTTTGTCCCCCCGGTAGCCCCGTGGGATTTGACATTGGTTCTTAGGGCTTTGCAGGCTCCTCCATTTGAACCCCTGAAATCAGTAGACCTAAAGTGGTTGACAGCGAAGACAGTATTTTTTCTCTCCAATTTTGATATTTCATCAGGATAGAGCTGTTCTTCGTACTAAGGTGGTATCCCGGTTTCACGTGAATGAAGAAATTGTGGTTCCGGCCTTGCAAGCTTCAGGCCTTTCGGCTGGTGAAGCATCACTGGATGTTGTCCGTGCACTACGTATCTATGTAGATCGCACCAACTACATTAGAAAGTCAGATTCTTTATTTGTGTTGTATGGCTGTCATAAGCAAGGCTGGCCAGCTAACAAACAGACTTTGGTCAGATGGTTGCGTATGACAATTTCTCAAGCATACATACAAGCTGATGTTGTTGTTCCAACTGCACATTCTACGAAATCTGTGGGACAATCATGGGCGGTTCGTCGAGGTGCATCTGCTGAACAAATATGCAAGGCAGCCACATGGTCTTCCGTCCACACCTTTGTAAAATTTTATGCATTTCACACTTTTGCCTCTGAGTGCTTCCTTTTGAGTGGAGGATTCTTCTTTCAACTAAAGCACTGGAGCATCCCCACCCTTAAAGGGAACTGCTTTGGGACATACCGAGGAAGAAAATAAGAGTTATTGTATAACATACCTTTTTGTTAACTTTTTCTTAGAGGTCCATAGGGTCCACAGACCACCCGCCCTAACGCACCTGGTGTTATTGGGTAATCTTTTCTTTTGTATTTTCTATGATTCCCCCCTCTTAGAGAGAGTTTCTGGAGCACAAGGGTCCTTCCTTCTCATCTTTTTTTCCTTCTCCTGCTTGGGCTTGATAACAAACTAACTGCCTGTAGCCAGGGGCGGGGTATATATGGAGAAGGACCTAGTGCATCCTGGGAGCTAAAGCTTGTTAACTGTTTGGTGCCTAGATCACTCCAACCACATACCCCAAGGTATTTTCTGTGGACCCTATGGACCTCGAAGAAAGAGTTAACAAAGGTTTCTACTTCAGGGTCCATAGGGGGTCCACAGGGTTGACCTTGGGGTATAGCTGGATCTGGATCCACGGGCACCACGCAGTTAAAGCTTTGCTGCTCCCAGGATGCACTTGGGTCCGTCCTCCTCTATACCCCGGCACCTCAGTTTTAGTTGGTGCCCGGCCGGAGTCGGGTCACCCTGTTGCAGTGGGGCTGTTTTTAGCAGCCCCATAGCTTTATTTTTGAAGATAGAAGATTTTATTTAATTTTTTTTACTCTTCAGAGCGGCAGCATCAGACTGTCCAGCTGGACGTCCACGCTGCCGCTCCAACAACCCCGCTGGCGCTGCAACGCCAGTACTGATCTGGGGATCGCAGCGGGACCCCGGAGTCAGTACTAGCGTGGCTCCGGGACCTCCCACTGACTGCTGCCGGGCTCACGGGGATTCAGGTAAGCCGCGTGCAGCACTGTCAGCGCTGCACGCGGGGGAAATGCAGTCTCTAGCCGCCGGTCTCTGGGGACAGACCGGCGGCGCTAGTAGCGGCGGCGGGCTCCCCCCTCTGCAGGCATACCCCGCGCGTCCGCTGGACCACCAGGGAATAATGGCTGGAGGGGAACCAGCGTCCCTGGGGTTAATTACTAGCCAGGGGAGGCAGCCTTCCCTGGTTTAGCGGCTCCTCCCCTCAGCTCAGCGCGCCTTCTCTCACGTGTGCTGGCGTCGCTGAGCTGTTCTTCATGCGGCCACTCCTCCTCAGAGCTCTCCGCCGGCCATCTTCAAGGCTGTAACGCAGACTCCCAGGCGGTGCATGGACCGGTCCCCCTGGGTACCTCTCCTCTGCAAAGGGACAGTGTACGCAGCGCTATAGCCCTCCCAGACACTGAATCTGGGAGGTTGATTGTAGCGGAAGGTGCGGTGAGTCAAATCCTTACTGCATTGTATGTGACTTTTGCTAGTGCTGCTGTCTGTGACTTATTTCTAACTTACTGTCAGCTTGTACCTATCCCTTTCCTTTTCCATACGGCCCGACAGGTGTGTGGGGGAAGGGCTTTTTTCTGTGGACCTCGCTTTTATAAATCAAGTATTTGCGAGGTCGGTCACATACAGTTGTGTTGCTGCACACTTCCATATTGTGGGCTGTTTGTGTTGCATGCTGTGAGTGCGGAGGTTTTTTCACCATATTCCCTCTGGTGATACGTTTTCATTGAGCATTTCTGTATCATGTCTGATGAGGAGACTGAGCACTCCGGAGCTCCTGTGCTGTTTTCCTGCAGACGCTGTGCTGCTGGAGTTGATAGGGGGGATCTATCTCAGGATGGTCTGTGCGGGCGGTGCCAGCTGGTGCCTGGCCCCTCTGTGCCCCCTATTTCACAGGATCCTCCTTGGGCACATCTATTGTGGACCGTTTAGCGGGGCCGGCTGCGGTGCCTGTTAGGGCGTTGCCCCAGCCTAACATCCCCCATTCCCCGGGTATTCCGCATTTATTGCTGTCTCCCCCCGGGTCTCAAACCGTGGGTCCTTATGCGGGGGTGCCTGTGTATGTCCAGTCCCCCCCTGTGACTCAGCAGTCGATGGTGCCTTTTCAGGGTTATCCTCATGCTGCGCCTCCACCTTGGGTGGATGTACTCTCCAGCTCTGTGCAGAGTCTGGCGGCCTCATCCTCTGTTTTTGTGTTGCAGAGTGATTTGCCCCCTAAGGCGCCCAAGCGTCAGGATGTGAGTTCTCTAACGGTGCAGCTGTCGGACTCGGATGTGTCTTCGGATGATGGAGAAGTTCATGAAGACACTGACTCTGACGCCGCGGCCCAGGAGATGGAGACTAAATCTTCCATTATTGTGCCGGCATTGGTTAGGGCGGTGCGCGCTATCCTTCATATAGAGGATGATGCACCGGCCCCTAAATCTAAGTACCCTAACTTTAAAAAAGCTAAGGTTACGTCGAGTGTCTTTCCCTTGTCTGACCAGTTGACGGATCATATGGCGGGGGCCTGGCAGTTGCCCAGTAAGAGATTCCAACCATAAAAGAGGTTGGCATCGAATTATCCTTTTCCTGAAGCGCATTGCAGGAAGTGGGAAATTCCACCGGCTGTGGATTCCCATGTCACTCGCTTGATTAAGAGCGCTACGCTCCCATTACCGTCTATTTCCTCTTTGAAGGATCCCACAGACAGGAAGGTCGAGATATGTTTGAAATCCATTTACTCCCTTTCAGGGGCGGTGGCGCGCCCGTCCATGGCCATTTCATGGGTGGCTAAGGCCATTGAGAGCTGGGCTAACGCTTTGGACGATACTTTTCCAGAGGATGCTCCGGAGATCCAGAGAGCGTTAATTGGTCAAATGAGGGATGCCGCTTCCTATGTAGGGGAAGCTTCGTTGGATGCTAGTCTGCTGACCTCTAGGGTGTCTGCTGCAGCTGTGTCTGCTCGTCGGTCCTTGTGGCTGAGGTCTTGGCGAGCAGATGCGGACTCTAAAAGGAGTCTGGAGGAATTGCCTTTTAATGGTGAGTTGCTATTTGGTCCGGACTTGGACAAAATAGTGGATACCTTGGCTAAATCCAAGTCGGCCTTCCTTCCTTCGGGTTCAGTGCCGGCTAAGGTTCGGAGCTCTGCCTTTCGGTCCTTTCGGGTTCAGGTAAGGCCAAGGGTCAGTCCTTCCCGAGACATTCGGCGACCAAGGCTGCACCCAAGCCCAAGAAGCAGGCATGGAGTGCTTGGCGCCCGTCTTCCAAGCAGGAGGATAAACCTGCTGCCTGATGGGACGGGCCTCTCTCTGGGGGACCCCAGAGTGGGAGGCCGACTTCTCCTATTCGCCCAGTGTTGGCACAATACCACCACGGATGCCTGGGTTCGAGAAGTAGTCTCTCAGGGGTACGACCTGTCTTTTCGGTTCAGGCCGCCCCGCCAGTTTTTCTGTATGAGTCCTTCTCTGGACAAGACCAAAGCTGTCCAGATTCAGGTAGCTATAGAATCCTTGCTACAAGCAGGGGTCATTGTTCCCGTTCCGCAGCCTCAGCGCGGGACGGGGTACTATTCTACTCTGTTTCTGGTGCAGAAACCCAATGGTTCTCATCGCCCTATCCTGAATTTGAAGTCTCTGAACAAATGCCTCAGAGTTCCCAGGTTCAGGATGGAAACGTTACGTTCCATCATTCTGGTGATGGAACCCAGGGATTACATGGTCTCCCTCGATATCCAGGACACCTATCTCCATGTGCCCATAGCCACGGCTACGTGGGTGTTCACCAAGGTGATGGCAGTTATGGCTGCCCACCTTCGGGGTCAGGGTATACGGCTGTTGCCGTACCTGGACGATCTTCTTCTGCTGGCAAGCTCCCCAGAGGTGCTTCTTCGACATCTCCACCTGACCATTGCTTGTTTTCAAAATTGGAAGAAGTCCTCTCTGATCCCATCACAACGGATGGTCCATCTGGGAGCACTTCTGGATTCTGGTCAACAAAGGATTTTCTTGACTCCGGAAAAGGTGTCCTCCCTACGACTGAGGATACACAGTTGCCTGAGCAGTGGCAAAGTGTCGGTCCATTCAGCAATGAGAGTCCTGGGGTCCATGGTGTCGGCATTCGACATGGTGGAATTTGCCCAGTTCCATTCCAGGCCCCTGCAGGGGCAGATTCTATCGGAGTGGAACGGGTTACCTCACCTGATCCAATCCCAGATGATGGTTTTGTCCCCGGAAGTGCGCCGATCTCTGGCGTGGTGGCTTCAGTCAGCTCATCTCGTCCAGGGTCGCCTCTTTTGGATGCCGGACTGGGTTCTGTTTACGACAGATGCCAGTCTCCGGGGTTGGGAGGACCACCAAGGAGGAACTCGCAGTCGGGCAGCGATGTTGGAGGTGTCTCGCATCCTTGCTTGGGCGGAGTGTCACATTCCAGCGATCTCGGCAGTCTTCATTCCCGGAGTCCTCAATTGGGAGGCGGACTTCCTCAGCCGTCACGACGTGCATCCCGGGGAATGGTCGCTTCACCCAGAGGTGTTTCAGCTACTCGTGGACAGGTGGGGGCTGCCGGAGCTGGACTTGATGGCCTCCCGTCACAATCACAAGTTGCCCGTTTACGGGTCAAGGACAAGAGACGCAGGCGCCAGTCTGGTAGACGCGCTATCGGTGAAATGGACGTTTCACCTGGAGTATCTGTTTCCTCCGATATCCTTACTTCCTCGGGTTCTGCGGAAATTCAAGCAGGACGGCGGCACGCTCGTGCTGGTTGCTCTGGAGTGGCCCAGATGTCCTTGGTACTCCGATCTGAGGTGTCTCTCCATCGACACTCCGTACCTTCTTCCTCAGCGTCGGGACCTGTTGTCTCAAGGGCCCTGCCTTTACCCGGATCTGGGTCGGCTGTCTTTGACGGCGTGGCTCTTGAGACAGCCGTCTTGAGGTCTAGGGGTTTCTCCAGTTCGGTCATTGGTACCAAGCTTAGGGCACGCAAGCCTGTCTCCGCACGGATTTACCACAGGGTGTGGCGCACTTTCAGTGGTGTGAATCCAGAAACTATGATCCTCAGGTGTTCCGGGTTTCCAGAATCTTGGAGTTCCTTGAATCGGGTTTGGACCTCGGCTTACGCCTGGCCTCTCTGAAGGTTCATGTGTCTGCTTTGTCCGTGCGGTTTCAGCGACGGATTGCTACACTACCGGATGTTCACACCTTTTTCCAGGGTGTTCTCCGGATCCAGCCTCCCTTCGTGCCTCCTGTGGCTCCTTGGGACTTGGCGGTGGTGCTACGGGTCTTGCAGGGTCCTCCTTTTGAGCATCTTGAGGTGGTGGACTTCAAGTGGCTGACGTTCAAGACCGTTTTTTCTCCTAGCAATTGCTTCTGCCAGGAGGGTGTCAGAGTTGGGGGCGCTTTCCTGTCGCCCCCCTTTTCTGATTTTTCATCAGGACAGAGCGGTGCTCCGCACTCGTCCTGAGTTTTTGCCCAAAGTGGTCTCAAAGTTCCACATTAATCAGGAACTTGTTGTGCCAGCTTTTCAGTCACCTGATCTTTCAGCTGGTGAGGCTTCCTTAGATGTAGATCTATGTGGATCGGACTGCTTCGGTTAGGAAGTCGGATTCTTTGTTTGTCCTCTTCGGTTTTCACAAGAGGGGTTGGCCTGCCAACAAGCAAACGGTAGCCCGTTGGCTTCGTTCCGTTATTTGTGAGGCTTATGCACAGGAGGGTTTACCTGTGCCAGCCTCTGTTAAGGCTCATTCCACTCGTTCTGTGGGTCCCTCTTGGGCTGCTAGACGTGGCGCCTCCGCTGTTCAGCTGTGTAAGGCGGCCACTTGGTCTTCAATTCAAACGTTTTTGAGGTTCTATGCGTTTGACACCTTCGCCTCTCAGGATGCATCCTTTGGGCGCCGGGTACTCCTTTCAGCACAGGAGCGTCCCCGCCCTTAGTTGAACTGCTTTGGGACATCCCCAAGGTCAACCCTGTGGACCCCCTATGGACCCTGAAGTAGAAAACAAGAGATATGGTAAGAACTTACCTTTGTTATCTCTGTTTCTACGAAGTCCATAGGGTCCACAGGGCGCCCGACCTGACGCACCTGGCTTCAAATGGGCTGTGTGGCTGGTCACCGGTTTTCCGTCTCCCATTTCTGTGAGTATGGTTTCTTGTGTGTTCCAGTCTTCCTTCTCTCTGTTTAGTCTCCTCCTCCGGCCTTAGCTGCTTACCAACTGAGGTGCCTGTGGCCGGGGGCGGGGTATAGAGGAGGACGGACCCAAGTGCATCCTGGGAGCAGCAAAGCTTTAACTGCGTGGTGCCCGTGGATCCAGATCCAGCTATACCCCAAGGTCAACCCTGTGGACCCTATGGACTTCGTAGAAACTGAGATAACAAAGGTAAGTTCTTACCATATCTCTTGTTATGTTATACCACGACTCTGTGACGCTCCTTCAAGGGACCTTACTTTCGGGCTCCCGCTAGATTTCAGGGCAGGCCAAGAGGTGCGTCTTCAGCAGTTCGAGGAGTTCGTTCTAGAGGACGCCAGGCTCCAGGGTCCCGTCGCCCGGTCCTAAATCCAGCAGATAAACCAGTGGCATGCTGGGCTCTCGTCCCACCTAGGGGATTCCAAGGTGGGTGCCCGCCCTCTGTGTTTCAAAGAAGTTTGGTTTTGGACTTGTTCCGACATTTGGGTTACAAAACTTTGTGGCCACTTCCTGCTTCTATCAGATCTTCTTCAGCAAGGTCCGTTTGTATACCCCGACCTAAATTGGCTTAGTTTGACGGCGTGCCTGTTGAAACTGACATCTTAAGAAGATATGGTATTCCGTGGATGGTGATTCCTACTATGCTCAGATCTCGGAAGCCGGTAATGTCTGTGATCTGGTGTGAAGAGCCTGGTTCCTCCACCACCTCCTTCGACTTGCCTCGTCGTCTTTTTTTTTTTTTTTTTTTTCCTTCAAAGGGTCTTGATGCTGGACTTCATTTGGGCTCTCTAAAGGTGCAAGTTTCTGACTTATATGTATTTTTTCAGCGTTGTTTGGCCATTCCCTTTTGCCGAAGGTGGTATTTGTATCAGCCGATTGTTGTCCCAGCTTTGTTGTATTCTTCTGGGGCTTCGCACTCCCTGGATGTGGCAAGGGCCCTCCGTATTTGTGTCCCGTACGGTGGGGTTACGTAAATCAGACGCTCTTTTTGTCCTTTATGGTGCGGCCCGGCGGGGTTGGCCTGCCTCAAAACAGACCTTAGCCAAATGGATACGTCTGGCGATTCAGAAGGCTTATGTCGTCAATGCTCCAACTCCGTCTGTATCCATTTTGGTGCATTCTGTGCGCTCTGTGGGTACATCTTGGGCTGCGCAGTAGGCGGTTTCTGCTTCTCAACTTTGCCACGCAGCGACGTGGACTTCTCTGTACACGTTTGTTCGGTTTTACAGATTTGATACCTTTTGCCGTCTCCTATTCCAGTTTTGGCTGCATGGTGTTGCTTTGGGATGTCCCCTGTGTCTTGAGCTCCAATGTCCCCTAGTGTATGAAGGAGGAAACAGGATTTTGGTACTTACCAGTGTCCCCTGTGGAATCTGAGAATCTCAGGCCACTGGAGGAAAGCGTTGATAACAAAAAGGGTGCTCAATAGGTACAAGTGTGTGCAACCCCTAGCTGCATAGAACTGAGGTGTCCAGCCTCGTCAAAAGTATGATGGGGTTATCCCCCACCAAAACAGAGCGCATGGTTACAATATTATTGTTGCACTTTGGGAAGTGTTCTTTTTCTCCTGTCAGTGCTCCTAGACCCAAGAGTCCTCCATTTCTCAGATTTTGTACCTACGGGAAGTCGTGGAGTTCCATGGCTCCTTTCCCTGCTTCACGTGGATGACTAGAGAGGTAAACCAGCCTGGGCAGCTTCACAGCCAGCACTCAAGCCTTCTAACAAAATCCAGCATGGTGGGCCAATGCCCCACACGGTGCTCTTGTGCTGGCGGCCTATCCCTGGAAGAGAAGTGGATAGGTCCCCACCACAGGAGACATCTGGGATACAATACAGCTCTCCTGAAGTCCCCACCCTCTACCATCTTTTCTTATTTTTTGGTTCCACTGCCAGTACCCCTGGAAACCAAAAGAAAAAAACATTTTGCCTTTGCGAAAAGCCACTCTGTTCCAGAGGCAGGATCACTGAGCAGAGATAACCAAATTATATGCGAGACACCTCTTCTTCTGTCCCTAGTGCAGTGACCCGCAGGCCGAATGCGGTCATCTTCCATGCGGATTACCAACATTGCTCAGGTTATTATCCGACAACGCACTGGACTGGGATCATTCAATAGTTGCAGAAAGATCATATGAAGTGATGTGAAGGGATTTGCCTGAAATAGTCTATTAAATGTCAGCAGTGATGTGTACAAGGAATGGAATTTAAGTAGTTTAAAAAAGGAAAACTTATTCATACATGTTTTGTTTTAAGGAGGTGTCCATGGCGTTACTGGTTAGTGTATACAGCTCGCTGATTTGGAAGGACACCCCGACCTGTCGCAAGGTGGTCTGTAATCTCTGCTGGCCTCTACTGAAACAGGTACTTATGTCCAGACCTCCGTGAGGACCCTCATCCCCTGCTCCTGTGTCAGAGGACCAGCCCCCCAGCCCTATTTTCAGCGTCTCCTTGCCGCCATTCGCCACCTGCCGCGTGTCGCCTTGCAGCACCTGGGATGTTTGGCCTCGCTCCCTGCCATGCCTTGCTGCCCTCTTAACCTGCCTGCTGCCTTTATCCAAATTATGTTGAATGCTTTCACCTCCCCAAAAATTGGTTACAAAATGCATCTCTCTCATCCACCAGGTGATCTCTCGTCCCCTGCCCACGGAATCCGTTGTCTGTTTCTACAGCTATGTTTTGGGTGGACTTCAGACGCACGGTCAGAATGAGGGCTGTGATACCGACCTAAATAACCTGGCTTTCCAAATCTACGAAGCTCTAGTAAGAATTAAAGTGACTCCAGACACAGTTCTGTTTGTTATGCAAGCAATGCTTCACATTCTTCTTTTTTTTTTTTTACAGTATATTGTGTTTAGTAGAAGTAATGGAGCTGCTATTTTGCTAAAAATAACATAACAGTGCCCCCTGTGGTCTTCATGGAGAAGACACCTCTTCTTTACAGAGCAATAACACAGATGTGCTCATAATAGTATTTATCAAGAAAATCCTCTATTGATACGAAGTAATGTTTAGTACCTTGTCCATCATATATGTCCTTATTCTCCAAAGCGTCCACAGTATCCAGAGCTGCGGACGGTGATGGAGCAAGTTCCTGAGATCGAGCTCGAGTCCTTAGAGCTGTTTGACTCACAACTTCTACTCTACACCGTTGAGAAACAGCCACAGAAGAGGAAGAAGTTCAAGCGACTGATCTCTGGCTGTGTTGGGGTGAGGCAAAGCTGGTGGTGGGAAAATATAAAACATACATAGGATATCCAGCTCTTATGGGGAGATGTTTCAAGCCTTGGGGAGAGAAGCTGATTAGTAGCTTTGGACAAATTCTCCACTTGATCTTACGGTCATGTATCTAGCACAGTCTATGAAATGACAGATTAATCTGGTTGCTTTGGGCAATGATATGAAAAATACTTATGTAACCTTGTATGGTATGATGTATAACTCATTGTAAAACTGTAGCTGTTAAGAGAAGGAGGAGGATGGTTAAATACTATACTGGGCAGTGCATCCATATTCTCTCTACAGATGATGCCCATTGTCTTTGGGGCAGATACAGAGCTCTGTAAAGTTATATGCTCTAGTTACCCACACTCTCTGTTGGAGCCAAGTCCTCCTTAGGTTTTAATTTTCATTGTTCTCTTTAACAAAAGATCTTTTCTTATTTGTTCTTGCACAAACCTTACTGGTGACCTTCTTCTTCTCATTATAGAAACCTCTAGGGGAGCAGTTTCGAAAAGAAGTTCACATCCGGAACCTGCCCTCTTTGTTCCAGAAGAAACTTAAACCGATGCCGGAAAATGACCCAATTTTGGGCAGTTGTGAAGAGGCCCTAACATCTTTATTTCAGCCATGATCGACAGCCCTGCTATCCGGAGGACATCGGTTCGAGGAAGTGTTCAGGGGAGCTCGTGTGACCTCTTGCCTCAAGTTGTACCTTTTTTGTCTGGATACCGGATCACTACAAAAAAAAGCAAGATGGTCTCTGATCCTCCTGCACCTTTAGTCTCTTCTCCCCCTATGGGGGTCAATCATGATATTCACTATTGAGACATTCCACACCAGCTGGTGCTGCCATTACACATCATTGGTACCAAGTGTCCTCTGTACTGGGAACGCAAGGTCAATTACTGCCTGACTCACTGGTAGATCTGCCGTTGATATAAGCGTTGGGACAGATCATGTCACTATTGTTTATTACTACACATTGCTTTCTGCACTCATCCCAGGAGTTTCAGCTCAGAGATGGGTGCTAAATGGAGGCCCGGCCGTGGTTGCTGAGACCTGACAGCTTATGGCTTCACACATTGCCACCACTTGGCATACAACTAAATTGGGGGAATGAGAATTTTGCAACCGGAACAAATATTCAATGATCAACGTAATTAAACCCATTTGTTTTTCTGTTTTATACTTTTAAAGCCGAAAAATCAGGTTCCTCCTGCTGCCGCCGCCGCCGCCAAACTCTTCCTGTTACTTGTAGCCAATGACGGGGGACAGAGGTTGCAGATGACAGACTCTGGAACAGTTTAAAATAATACATCTGTTATCTGTTGTGAAAGCTGGGAGTGCAGCTAATCATTTCTCGCCTAGCGCTCCTTATTTATTATTTGGGGGATTTTGTGATTTGGTCCTAAAATTTCCACTTTTTAAGCTAAATATCAATGTTATTTGTTAGAGACCACCCAGAAGCTCTGTACTGTGTTCTGATGTCAGTAAATGATTTTATTTTTTTTTTTCATGTGATACTTAAATTTCCCGTGTGTGGGTGACATGACCGTAAAAAAAAAAAAATCGCACAGCATTTTGTGATCCCATTATATAAATCTGCCCCTAAGGTAATTACAGATTCTTACCTCTTCCAGGTATCCAAACTCTTGACAGAATCCCCTAAGTTTCCTAAACTGGGTACACACTATATGATGTTTACCCAGCGATGGAATGACATTGCGCCCAGCCGTACACACTGCACTATCCGGTGTACGATCCGGTATCGTTCCATGCAGCATGGTGTCGTTCAGCGCATCGTCCCATCCGCAGTGCAGAACAGCAGATAGGACGATCCGATGAGCAACCGCTGTGCACGCACAATCGGGCGTACACACAATACGATCCGATTGATATATCTTTGTGATCCCCATCGGAATGCTTTATTGTACAAAATATCTTTAGAGTGTGTACCTGGCTTTTCGATCTTGGCTGCTTACAACCAGTCAGATGTAAACACATACCAATGGAGAGTATATCTGCACTAGAAGATTGATTGCCTCTCCTATTAGTTTGTAGTTTGACAAGTTAATTAGGCACGAATATGCATTGATCGTTTCCTTTTTTTGTTAGGACGGAATAGAACTAAATCACCCATGAAGAATTCCATGTTGAGGCAGTCAGAGGGTTGAGTAATTTTTTTTAATGTTTTTTTTAAACCTCTAAACTTCAAAATCCAAAATCACTCATAAGGCCAAAAAAAAAAAAAATTAAACCGAATGTGTAAATAAAAAGTATAAAAACAGTTTGCACAATTTTTTCTTTTCATTTAGTTTTTTTTTTTTTTTGCAGAATCTAAACAGTAACGCCCTTTTCCGCTACTGGTTTATTATGTAGGTTTACACTAATGGTGCTTTTCTGCTGCTTTTATACCATACTGTGTATAAGGTATTGAAGATGATCCTCACCTTTTTCAGCAAGTAAATCTCCCATATAGAGTGATGGCCAATTGATGATTTATGTGTCACATGTTTATGTGGTTAAGTAAAACCAGATTGTAGGTTATAGTGGGAGTCCATATTCATACATTTGTCGCTTTGTATATGTTATGATAGGCACGCACTAGACGATATGTCATCTGATCCCGCGGATTTCAGCGACATATTTCGGGGACATCATGTAGTGCAGTGATTTTCAACTTGCGGAACACCGAACAAGATATTAAAATTCCTAAGGCACACCATCAGTCCCCCACAGAAAAAAATAAAACACAATGGCCCCCACAGAGAAAAAAACTGTAAGAAAATTGCCCCTCCAGAAAGAGAAAACAAATACACACATTTGCCCCCACAGAAAAAACAATCACATTGGTTGGCCCCAACAGGTAAAAAATAAAATTACATGGCCCCCACAGAAAACATAAAAAAAAAAAAAAATTAACCAGCTGAGAAGGCTCACTGTCGTCCCTGTCCTGTCCCCCTTATCAGCTGGGGTTGCTCATTTATACTCTGTGTCCGAGCACACAGTGCAGAGCTGGGAGTAGTGTGCAGGTGGGTGTGCAACACTGCATGCGTGACCTATGTTATGCCACTGTATCTCCATAGGTCATGGCCCGGGCGTTCTTGAGCCTCCCAGAAGAGCCAAAATACTGCCTGGACCAGCAGTACAAGTAAATTCAACTCTGACTTTGCTGACCTCACAGCACACTAGTGTGCCAGGGTACAGTGGTTGAAAAACGCTGGTCTAATGTGTACCCATAATATATATGCCCTCCCACGGGTTGCTAGCGTCATTCCTCCTCTGCTCTGCAGAATGCTACATGACACGTCCCATCGTCCGTCCCCCCCTCCTGTGTGTATGCACCTGCCGCACGCCGGATCCCGTCACCGGCGATGTCGCGCTGCGTACACATCGTCTGATGTGTACCCGGCCTAAGAGAACAGTCTCCAATACTGTATATGACAAATGGACAGTATTATCCTTAATGGAGCCGACAGATGGTTTTGTTTTTAACAACTGGATTTATGGTCCATGTGATGAACCTATAATAACCACCTTGTTTGGCATAATCTGGTGTATGGATATTCTAAATATAGTGTATAGGATATTAGTGACCCAATGTTTTTGGCTGCAGCGTATCTAGACTGGGTTTTTTTCTAGAGTATCTGTATCCATCAAGGATACAGGCCCCAAGATGGTAGAAGCTGGGCTTGGTGGGGCTTTCTGAAGGTCATAAAACCCCTATAGTGATGTCTGCCATCTTGGGACTGGCCTGGAGGGAGATGTTGCCTTCCTCCTGATATACATCCTCACTGGTGGGCTCTAACTCTGCACAAAAGCTACAGCCATTTTTGGAGATCAAGGAGTCCCTCTCTCTACCCTGTTAGCAGTAAGGTGCCAGGTTTAGGGTGGTTTTATGAGTGGTTGGTTCCCTCATATTACTGGTTTGTATTCTGTCTCACGTTTGCTTGTCTTCTGCTATTGTCATTTGTTTTTCTGTCATGTCTGACAGAACGAAGACTGTCATGCTAAATTGCAGGTGGGATAATCTAGTCCTGCCACCATTTGCACCACCAGCTGGGGGGGGGGGGGGGGGCGGTGGCGGCGCATGTTTAGCCCATGCTAGGGGCTATAGCAGAGGTTCCCAAACGCGGTCCTCAAGGCTCCCCAAGAGTTCAGGTTTTAGAGATATCGATGGGTGCGCACAGGTGGTTAAATCAAATTGACTGAGGTACTAATTAAATCACCTGTGCTCAACCATGGCTATCTCTAAAACTTGAACTTTTGGGGAGCCTTGATGGCCTGTTTGAGAACCTCTGGGCTACAGTATCAGAGGTGATGGTGGTGGAGCCAGCCTGGGCTAGGTCCATGGCTGGCTCCCTTGATTAGATTGTTCAGCTGGTGTCCAGCTTTCAGGAGTTCAGTGGTGGTCCCCTTCATCTAGCTGCTCCATGAAGGGCTTCTGGGTCAGCCTCTAAAGCCCAAGTTTCATTGGCTATGAACCAGCTTGGTTTGGGGGTTGCACCTTTTCTGTACAGAAATTGGTTGATACCTCCTTGCAAAAATCTCTGAATGTCCCGACTATTTTGTCTGTTGGTGCTTCAGACCTCAAATGAAAAAGGGGAATATTGCAAAATTAATGATGGGGAATCTCTAGTGCAGTGGTTCCCAAACTGTGCGCCGTGGCACCCTGGGGTGCTTCGGGACACTTGCAGGGGTGCCTCAGTTTGGTGGTCAGGACAACAACAAATTATATACATTTTATTCTGAATAACAAACCTTTAGTTTAAGGGTGACTGATACTTTAGGGTGCCGTGATTCAAAAAAGTTTGGGAACCACTGCTCTAGTGTATATCAATGGGATATATTAACAGGCACGCATATAACAAATTGTTCTTTGGCTATAAAACCATCAGCTAATGCAAATCCAAAATGGGACTAAATGTCCTTTTCAGTGGTATTAGCAACTTTCTAATGTAAATCATTCACATGTTCCATGGGACAATTTAACCTGGATAGAGCATCCCTCCAATAATACTGGTGTATGTAAAGCAAGTACTATTGCTGGCGGGTCTCTCTGTAGTAGACAAACATGAAATCTGAGTAAGCAATTTGAAAATAAAAAGAAAGTATGGGCTCTCTGAGATTGATAATTCAGAAATATACTGCTCTACTATCAGTGATACAAACTGTCGATCATAGGAGCAGTTTGTGTGGGGACAGCGATGCACGTAAGCCGCTATGGGCAAAACATACGCCCAGAAGGTCACCATTTAGTTGTTGCCATTGATGCGTTTCTCTGCTGTCAGCAGTTTCTGCAGAAGCAAATGAATGAGTGAGCTCCTTAACCAGACTGATCTTTAAACTAGGTCTATCCAATCCAGTGGGCGCCTCATAATTTGTATCACTGGAATTAATCAAAGCTTTTGATCTATTAGCTGTCCACAACCTTCAAAACAAAAATTTGCAGTTGAAGTCTTGTATGATACGGTTTCCCCCAACTTTATCCCAAGAGCCCATATATCCTATTGGTTACAATAAATAACCATCTGTCTGCACCATTTAGGATAATGCCTGGACTTTTATGACAGAATTCAGGAACCTCTGATGTAGTGGTTACCATTACTGTTTAGTTCAATTCCTGGTTATGGCCCATCGGTGTGGGGTTTGTATGATCTCCCCATGTTTCCTCCCACACCCCAAACATATACTGGCATGTTAATTATAATCTGATTAAAAAAATGAACACTAGTGCGAACGCTTGTATATCAGGGACTTTAGATGCTAAGCTCCAGTAGGACAGGGACCGAAGTGAATTACCTATAATATTTCTGTACAGCACTGTGTAAATCAGTGGTGCTATATAAATTAGGAGAATTTTGAGTGGGGAAATTTTTAATCTTTATCTCAAAATGTTATTTATTTAACTCCATGACTGCCTCCATGTTAACTTTTTTTGTGAGTGTTCTTCCTGAATCATTCATAAGTATACATGCAGAACTCATTTCAAGCCATCCACCTTTAGCATACATCCCATTTAACTTACTGTTTATTGTAATCGCTAATGTAATTCAACAGTAGAGTCTGTGATTTAGCCCAAGGGAAAGTTTCCTTACAGCTGCTGTGACCGGTATTAATCCGTTATGTACATTTTCTCCATGTATACTTCTTACACCATAGGAGCTATATAGGTGTCAGGATCTTGCAGCACCATAATGAAGACACAATAGGAAACGTTACAAGTGCACAACATTACTAATTACATATATAATAAATTTTGCAATAAATATAGGATTTAGCATAATCATGGCCAAGGTTATGGGCCTACCCACCATGTCCAGGTAACCCCTTAGGGTACGACCCTACATACTGTGGTTAAAGTCCAGGACACGGGACACCCCCAAACCAGCCCAGCTTAACCACCCAAAGGCATCACTCTAGTGAGAAAGGTGCAGTGTAAAATAGTGTTATGCTGGCCACACAGCGATATTTTACCCGATCTTGCCGATTCAGACACATTGGAACGACAGGTCGTATAAAAAAAATATGGTCAAATTGAGAGTAAATCGTGAGTCCCCGCTGTTCGCACATCGCATCGTCGGATCTGCCGCGCAGTAGGGCAGATCTGACAATCTGGGACACAATGCACTGGGGAAAAAAAAAAAAGTTAAGATGCAAGATAGATCTCAAGTCATATTGGATGCTTTTTACTGCAAATCGCGTGTAGGAGCTGCCGGAGGAGAGTTCAGGGGAAATCGCACACATCATAGGATCGTGTGCAGATCGCAATGTGTGTGGGCACCTTTAAATCTGCCCATACACATAGCGATATTTTACCCGATCTGGCCGATTCCGACGCATTGGAACGACAGATCGTGTAAAATATTCCGAAATCGTGAGTCCCCACTCACGATGCGATGCACGGCCCCGCTGGTCACACATCGTATCTTCAGATCTGCTGTGCAGTAGGGCAGATCTGACAATCTAGGACCTGATGCACTGTGACAGTCTGACTGCAGGAGAGATCGTATGAAGATTGAACACCAACTTGTGTGCAGATCGTGAGGAGATCGTGTGCAGAGCTGCCGGGGAGAGTTTCAAGAGAAATCGAACACATCGGCTGATCGTGTGCAGATCGCTGTGTGTGTGGGCACCAGGAGCATCTACTGCATATGTTGAAAGTGTGGTGAAAAATAGATGTGTGAAAATGTTACATGTATAATAAACAAACAAAGGTGCTAAAAGTGCAAACAAAAGGTAAAATGTGTTATAATGCGATGCCCTGAAGCAGCCCAACCAAAGCAATCCAGGGGACCTACGTACCATAATGAAGAATGAAATAAAAAAATATTAATGGCGTGTAAGCAGTGCCAAATTAAGGACTACATGGGCCTGGAGCTGAAATTTATGAAGGGCCTATTGTGTGCTGCCACAGTGAATTTGACCAGCATGGTGGGGGTGAGGTCGGCCGAAAGCAAATTGATTAAGTAAAGAGCATCACCTCCTGAGTACAAGTGGATGTGATGTGCCCCCATTGGATGCTCGTAGTCAACATTGTGGGCAATAAACCATCATAGTAACCATGACGAGCACCCCAATATAATAAACATTCATGGAAACACCAGACACCACCAGAGAGCACTGCAAATCACAGCGTGTAGGTTGGCATCTTATATTGACATGATGTAACTGTTTAGAATGATCATTGATTACATTATGAGTAAACTGTAAGTTAGAGATACTGTAAACAAGATAATCAGTGTTCGGTTTAGTAACTGGCAAACCAAAGGTTAATGTAATTCTTCACTAATATCAGGGCCAAACAGCCTTTGTTTCTATAAAGAAAGGCAGCATCAAAGTACCCAACGTGGAGGCCAATAATTAATCTGTAAATACAGCAGATCAAGTGGCTCGGCGTGGCGGCCAGTGCAGCACATGTCAATGCAGCATACCATATGTTCATTGACTGGGCACAGCGGCCAGTAACATACCTGTAAGTGCAGAAAGGAGCATGTTAATGCCACACAACACCAACATGGCATGGCAGCCAGCAATTACAGTGTTAAAACAAAGTACAACTGTCACAGCGCACTAGTCGACAGAGACCCAGGTCAACTTTCCAAAAGTAGCCTGTAGTGTCCAGTATAGAAATTATGGACTATATAAGCATAGTGTATGTGGCAGCAAAGCCAATCTTATCATAGATAAGGATAACAAATCTCACAACAGGCAACAGGATTACTCCACCACTTCAGTACATGTTAGTTCTTTCCTCAAGGATACAGGGCCTGATTCAGTTGTACGCCATCGCTCTTGCAAATGTGTACGCAGAGGACCTGTGAATATAGGCTAATGCCGCAGCTGTCTTGATACGTGTTGAAACGCCCACTTGCAGATCCAAGCGTCTGCGTCCATAGATATTACCATTAGCAGCTTTCAAGTAACCTTATGCCTGCGCAGAATAGCCTCCTGAACTGAGATGCCATTGTTACTGCGAATGGGATCACAGTCACAGGCGGCGACCCTTCCCAAAAACTGCTGCAACACGCCTGCGTTTTTGCTGTCACTCCCCGTTACTTACCCCAAACAGTCCTTGCCTGTAAATTACATTGCGGGTAAAAAGTTGCTGTGAGCGACTACAGTAATGTACTTTTACACATGTACTGTGAGACTTAGGGTCCTATTTACTACATTCCGCATTAAAATTAGGGATGTTCAGGCTTGGATAATTTCGAATCTGCACGCCAAGTTCGGATTTTTCCCTCCAAAAATCGGGTCTCAGAAAGAGGCAACACGTCATCTTTCATGGACAGCCATCATCTTCCATGGTCTTTTGTCCAGGAATGATGATCTTTGTCCATGAAAGATGACGTTTTGCCTCTTTCCGAGACACGATTTTTGAAGGGAAAAATCCGAACTCAGCGTACAAATTCGAACCTATCTGAGCCTGCATATGCAGATTGTAGTGTGAAATTTCCAACTGAATTCGCAATGTGAATTCAGGAAATACCACAGGGATTTATTAAAAATCACTTGCAGGGACAGAGCTTGCGATAAAGCTCTGTCCCTGCGAATCCCCTCCGCTGCCTTATCACTATATTTTTCGTAAAAAATACAGTGGAAAGGTGGTGCGCATGTGCCAACCGGACACAGCTACCCCAGCTGTTTTAGCAACTGATCGGCTCACAGTGCAGGAGGGGAGACCAGCTGACCGGAGCCACAGAGGATATCACCGGAGCCCCGATCACTGGTCCTGGACTCTAGGTGGCGTTATTATCACAGGCTATTTTTTCTAAATTTATTTTTAGTAAATCTCAGGCAGATCGCATTTCCCATTACAATTATGGGAAATGCAATCTGCTTACTAAAAATATGGGACAATTAGAGCTTGGAGTAGAATTTTACAAATTCTACTCCAATTGCACTTTCGTAAATTTAGGTGAAAATAAAATAATGTGAAAAGGGTGTGAAAACACCCGTTTTCACTTTATTTTAGTAAAAATAATGTTAATAAAAATACAGCCCTTAGACACGTGCAGATATACAATATTCGCTCAATTGCATAAATATCGGCATAGCGACAACTCTGCATCAGGACAACAGTACAGAAAACACTCACCTTAAATAATCTTCACCCATGTGCTCAGACACCGTACTGGCCAGAAACAAACGCCGCAGGATGGCGCCATCACTATGTGTCCGTTTCTGGCTGGTATATAATATATATATGTACATATACACATATATATATGCATACATATAAACATACTGTATGTATATATATATATATATATACACACATACACACACTATTATATATATATATATATACACACACAGTATATACACATACATACATTATATATACACATACCTACAGTGTGTGTGTGTATATATATATATACACACACATACATACACACCTACACACAGTATATATATATATATATATATATATATACACACACACACACACATATATATATATATATATACACACACAGTGTGTGTGTGTATATATATATATATATATATATATATATATATATATATACACATACACATATATATATATATATACACACACACAGGGCCAACAAATATATGATACTGGTTCAAACAATAGCATTATTAAAATATTTTGTCAGCTCCTGCATACCTTTTTACGGAGGCACTGTCTGAGGCTCGGTTGAAGGGAGGGACACCTTGATCACTGTTCATCAACATCAGCAGCCAGCAGGATACCCTGATCAGCAGCCTACACAGAACGACTGACACCTCGGTGTCAGGACAGGATCAGCGGTCACCCGGCCGGGCCGCCTTCAAGGACCTGAGGTTGAGCTTGGCCACTTTTGGTAGGGGCAGCACATAAGTGACGTCATGCGCAGCAACATCACACGGCGCGGAGGAGACCCCGAGAGGCCGAGACATTATAGCGCAGGGAGGGCTAATAGTGAAGCCTTCCACTGCGACGCTATACTTAGGGTTTATACTCGGGGAGGAGGGTATCAGCGGCCCGCCGGGATTTCATGTGTGCGGGACCCAGGCGGCCGCAGGCTGTAGCAATACAATTTCTTTCCTGTCTACAGAAGATGCTGCTGTGGGCCTATTTTGCTGGTGGGCCTGGAGCTGAAGCTCCACCCGCCCCATTGTTAATCCGGCCCTGCGTGTAAGTGCTGTGTACTAGAACTCCCCATGAAATGACAGATGCATTAACTGTGGGGATACATATGGAGATGTTGAGGACATTTGTTTATGGACTATCATTTCATTAAGACATTCATGGACTCCAATATATATCCAGAATAGAAAGATTTTAAAGGACTTTTCTAAGTAGCTGAAGAAAAGCCCCTTCACCTCAGAGGTAGTTGAAATCCCGGCTGTCGGGATGCTGGCGCTTAATGCCGGCTCCGGAATCCCGACACCAGTAAGAATTCCGGCGCTGGCATCCTGACAGGAAGTATGACGGTTAGGCACTAAGGGGAGGGTTAGGATGCTGGCGTCTAAATTCTGACCACCGGGAACCTGATCACTGCCATCCCATACCCAACCCCTTCACCTGTCTCTGGCACTCTCTGCTTTTTGTGTTTCTATAGCATAAGTGCTGTTCTCATCATTCAAACAAACTCTATGACATAAGCATTTGATATATGGTGCAAAGCAGTTTTGCATTACTATAGCTTACTGGAGTTAGAATTTAGAAATATTTCCTTATACGTAACTTCCCATGTGATTTGTGGCAAATAGGGATAGTGGTACATGGGTATAAAAGTTCCAATTGCCCCACCATGCCCCCTGTCTGGAGGCACAGATCTCTTTATGGGCTTCAGGCTCAGCTCAGCAGCAGGTGATCCGCTCTCCTTCGGCTGAGATGAAACGCGTGGTGTATATGTTTTTTTAAAGTTGTATTTGATACTCGCTTGATCAATTGAATTAGTGTCCTATAATATACTGTTTTAATGGTAATTGAAATGAATATACCAATAAAGAACAGTGTGATTTATCCTATACAACATGTATGTGTATACACATATTTAGGCCACCCATTCCCACTGCAGTTCAACAGAGAAAGAGACCAGCACAGGAGATATAGGATGGGTGGGCAAATCCCAATACAACCGCCATCTCTGTGTAATCTAATGACGTTGGAACCTTATAGTGCCCATATCCTTTTAATATGAGGTGCTGTGTTTTTTAGTGTGAGCATTGATATTTACATGGAAGACGAGTGTTAATTGCGGTGGACCAATTCAGGTCAGTTTTAAGAACTAAGATTGTTTTTGGGGGTCATCCAATGGATTTTGGAATACTTTGTGACATTATATAATCTGGGCACTTCAATATTGAAGGTGGACTGAGCATATATTGAGACTTCATTTACCCATTTCTGGGACTTTATTTAGTATGGGACTTGACGCAGTGGCAAACACACCCCACTGACAGACTATTGTTTTGTTTTTCTTTACAATGACCGTGTCATGTTATTAGGCTCTGCCCCTCGCAGAGAGCCGCAATTCTTGGGTCAAAAATGAGGTGGGGCCAGTATGACGAGATTCCACTAGAATCCCTTCATTTGTCCCTGCCCCGCAAATTGCTGCATTTTGCCATTGGGGGGAAGGGGCCTAATACCATGGAATCTGGTCTCACCCTCATCTGCACCCTGCATATCTATCTGATCTATATATTTCTGGAAAAATTGTGCATTTGCCCATCACGGGCCCGAAACATCTGAAGTGAGTGCGGCATATACTGTTTATATTATGGTTGTTAGTGTAGAAGTCATTTATGGGGAACACTGAAGAAGCATTGGGACATAAGTGAGGGAATGCTCCCATGCTGTGTGTGCCTGGAGGCGAAGGTGTCAAATCTGTAGAACTTAATGAAAGTGTGTGCAGAGGTCCAGGTAGCAGCCCTGCAAAGTTGCTATGCTAAGGCACCGCCCCAAGCAGTCCAGGAAGTGCTGACTGGGCCGTCATCAAGCCGGGAACTAGTTTGTTTGCCAAAGGCCTGGCGGATAACCATTTTAATCCAACTAGCAATAGTCTCCTTTGAAACAGGCCAACCATGCTTGTTAACATCATAGAGCACAAACACAGAATCTGAGTGTTGGAAGGCCTTGGTCCTGACCACATAAATACGGAGAGCCCGCACCGTACCGCATCTAACAAAGCAAGAGGCAAAAGAGGATTCTGCTGATCGTCCACCGAAAGAGAAGGCACCACAATCTCCAGCTTGATACAGAACTTAGGGCCTGATTCAGACCCGGTCGCAAGCGCTGTGCGCTCGCAACCGGGTCGATGGTGGGTCAGTGCGCATGCGCGAGACCCGGATAGCGACGGGCAATCCGTTGCTCCGGGTCTCGCACCAAAGGGGGCGTGCTGTCGATGTTGAGTGATAGCACGCCCATTTTGGTGGGCGGGCCGGGGGGAGTGGCTGCCCAGACGGAGGCCCATGAGAACGCCTACCGTTTGGGGGCGGCCCCACTGACATCTCAAGTGATGTCAGTGGGAGAGCTTTCGGCTCTGTTTGAGCCGAAAGCTCTCTGGGGCTTGCGGCCACGAGACCCTACCACAAGGGTCTCGTCGCAAGCCAGATGGTCGTGATGGTCTTGACCATCGCGACCATCATTATGGCCGCTCGCTATAGCTGTGGGTGGAAACCCACAGAAATGCGAGCGGCCAGGAGGCCGCTCCATAAAAAAAAAAAAAAGATGCCCTGATTCAGAGCGAGTGCTCTGTCAGAGCGTCCGGCTCTGAATCAGGGCCTTAGAGCCTATTTTTGGGAGAAACTCCATCCTAGTGCGCAGGACCACTCAGTCAGGGTGCAAAATAAGAAATGGTGATGTGTGGGCCAAGGCACTCAAGTCAGAGAACCGGGCAGAGGCGATAGCAAGGAGGAACACAGTCTTCAACGTGAGCAATCAGAGGTCCAAAAGTTCAAAGAGATGACTCTGAAGAGCCCCAGGACCAGATCCCAAGGAAGGGTTGGGGGGTTGGTATAAATAAAGGGAGGTTAGATGTGAAGCATCCCCCGGAGAATAAGAGGAATCCCCAGGTTAAGAGCAATCTTTCACTGGAAATAGACTTGAGACCTGTACCTTGAGGGAAGAGAGACAGAGATCCAAGTCATACCCTTCGAGGAGAAAGGACTTGAGTCTGGAGAGGGGGAAAACCGAATCTAGTTTCCTGATGGAACACCAGGCAAAGAGGGATTGCCATGCACTGTGTTAGGCCTTAGCTGATACAAGTAACTAGCAAGATACTGGCAATCATTTCTAAACATGGAAAACAGATGTACTGTATGTTAGGTTAATACATAGCTAACTAAATACGTAGAATACCTGACGTGTATATAGATGTATCCTCATACACCTAGCTGTAAGACGCTTGTCGCAAGTGACTATCCAGGTCCTGTGCGACTCTGCTTGAACAAAGCATTTTTTCCACCTGAAAATGTACTTGCAAACAGATGTGACAAGCTGCTTCATGAGACTGCACTGATTAATTAATCTGTATAGCGTCGAAGCTGGTTTAGTGGCTGAGACAGAATAAGTGTAAAATTAGCTTGGAGCGACGCCATTTTGCGAATGGAAACCAGACTCCATCTTAAAAATAAAAATCTGCACGACGCCATTTTAAGTTACAACTCACGAGCTAAGTACAGATGGCAATGTTTTTGGTAATCCCTTTAGAAGCCATGACAGGCCCATTCTGGGGACAACCTTGCATAGAAATATACCAAAACAAACACAGTATAAATTAGCAACTAGAAAAACAGCTTCCTGAGAAAAGGAATTAGAAAAAAACAATACACCAGGAACTGTAGGTGTTTTTGCATGTAAAGGGAGAGACCCCACATGTGGACAGGTGTAGCTGTGGCAATTGTAATATGGCCCAGACACTTGAATTTGACTGAATGAACATTGGTAAGAAATCTGCTCTGTTAAACTCACTGTCAGACAGGCTGGCACCTGTTGCAGAGTGAAGCTCACTGCCCATAACACATTTGCATTGCAGTTTAAAAAATGTTAGTAAGAAATTTTATATATATATATATATATATATATATATATATATATATATATATATATTAAATCCATCATAAATAAAATCACATGCATAAACACCGCAGATTACGCACAGTAATGTGACCCTGTAACCCTGTTGGAGAGTGAAGCTCACTGCCCATAACAGTTTAATAAAATGTTAGTAAGAAATTATATATTAAATCCATCATAAATAAAATCACACGCATAAACACCGCACATTACGCACAGTTGTGCTGTTAACATGACGCACATTAGCGAATGCACAATATCCTGCATGCAAACGCTGTTTATTAGCTGCATGCGTGCACATCTGCCCCAAATCAGATAAACCTAACTAGCGTCTTTTCCCAAACCCCTAATACTTACACAATGCACACCCACATAAAAGGTTCCATAGCTTTAAAGTATAAGATCTAAGTTTTATTCATTTATACAAATGCTGTGAAATAAAGGCTATTTTGGTATCTAAGGTTTAATACGTGATAAGTAAGCCATGTTTGGTATTATACTGATCTGCACTTTCTCAACAGCTTTCCGGTATCATCAGTGTGAAGATCGCAACATTCATTCTCAACTTATGGACCGTAGAGATATAAAGCACCAAAATTTATTTTGTGAAACCAACAGCCTAGATTTGCATGCAGGGTGAATAGAGGAGGCAACAAGCTGTTAGAGGCTGTTATGTGTCCATTTGAATCAACCTGTTAAATGTCCTGTAACAAACGCACCGTGATGGGGAACCAATGGGATCAGCAACAAACCTCTCTATTGTGTTGTCTGTTTCTGTAAGGGTATAAATGTGTGTGTTGTGACCCAAGTCTGGAGTCTTCTTGCTGATTGACGGAGGTTTCTAGCCGATGCCGGTATCTAGTCCAGAGCGCGTGCGTATGTATAACTGTATCTTGGGTCTGTATAATTCTTTGCGCTAAATTGTACTTAGATCACAGCGTGTAACTGACTGTACTTTACTTGAATAATACTTTGTGCTTTGGAAACACATGTTCAAGGTCTAAAGTCTTTATTTTATGGTATGACTGCGTACGCAAGTAGCATCAATTTTAGAGGTTTATAGGCAGATTTTAGAAGGTATAGGTAGGAGCGTATAGAGGTTCAAATTCAGAATCCTTAGTTGGGGGCTCATAGTGTGAGGTCACTTACCTATTCACACGATAAACATACGGTTATCGATCTCTCAGCAAAGGGTGGAGTGGCCACATGCAGGGTTTACCTGCAATCACTCGATGCTGAGAAGTCGCTACCCATTATCGTGTGAGTCAAGGTAAGCTGACTAGAATCCAGGGACAAGAAAGGAAAAAGTTTTGTTTTCCTTTGTTGATAGTATTTTACGTTTAAAAGGGTACCGTAGTATTGTGTACACGGCTGAGTCGCATTTTTGCACGCGCAGCAAAGACGCACTTTTGCGTATGCAGCTAAAGGGTGAGTCATACGGTTGTGTAGTAGTCGCATTCTTGTGTATGCGACGGTCACACAATAGCGTATACGTATTTCCGGTTGTGCTGCCACGTGTTTAAACAAAGCCGTTGAGTTTACATTATCAATTGTTGCCAATAACTGGGTTAACGTGTATTTTTCTGCGCAGGAAAAAAGTGTGTAACTGTGAGTATTTGTTTAGGGCATAACACGGGACCTAATTGTATCGTAGGACCCTTAAGTGCTAGGCGCAGGAAGTTGGCCTAGTGACTCGGTAACAGCTTACCGTTTACTTTACACAAAGCAGGTGTATGGGTTGTTATTTTTGTTAGGGTTCGGCTCCCAGCGTGATTATAGTATTCAGTAATCAATGTGTGTGATCTTATTTGAACACTATAATTGAACCGCATAATTTTGGTTAGATTATGATTGTGAGCTGGTGAGAGGGTGGACGAAATCAACCGGAAAACAAAGGGTACATTGCTGCCCCCTAGCGGTTGAAACGTAGTCAAAAAGGGATTTCTGCGTGGGAGCAGCTTTACTCCCATAGGTGAGTGGAGGCGTCTAGAGGTCCTCCATAGGGTTCGTGGATACACCCTTTTTCAAAGGCGTCCGCAGGTAAGTGAAAGTATCTTGTCTTTCACCAGTTTAAATCTTTATTGAAAAACGTAGGAGTTGTCTCAAGATGGGAGCCACGCAAACAGTAGAGATGTTAGACAATGATGTGCTGCTAATGGAAGCGACGCTTGGATCGGCCCGTCGTATTTCCCAGAATTGGTAGTTTTGATAAGGATGTATTGTTAAATGTCCGGATCACATCAGTCTGATGTGTTCTCGAGGTAAAAAGGTAAAATACTCCGAATGTTTAAAATTGTGGCAGCATGAAGGGGATGCGTGGCTTAAAAATGTGCAAGCGACGCAAACTAGCATTGCGAACGCATTGCCAGCAAATACACCAGCGGCCCTAGATTGCAATGCGTGCGAACCGCAAAATGGCGCGCATGTGCGGCAAGGAAGCGTTGCGGAAGGTATTGCCAGTAGTTCACGTGCACCACCACCAGCTTATGTGGATGGGGGTGCAGGTACAGTTATTGAAAACACCCGTAAAAATGTAACAAGCAATTTGTACCCTCTCTTAAGTAACCATAAGGAAAATGTTTATGATGTGGATAATGAGCCTATTGTCATGTCTGCCATTTCCCATGCTGTACAGATGATAGATGCTCCACCACGACAATCACAAGTGGCGCCGCCGCCATCTTCATCAGTAACAGCGCGGGAAGTGCTAACATCCTCTGCATCCGTAGAGGAAGTTGTTAATACTATACGTTGCAGCAACAGACTAAACCTCCAGCCAGGTAATAAGGTCAAAGGTAGCAGCGCGGCCGGTCTGTGTCCCATTCGGACAATAACTGTTCCGAATGGAAATGCGGATGCGAACGGAATAGTGCCCACAAGGGAAGTGGTAATGCATTGTCCTTGGACAAGAGCAGAGCTAAATTCCATCATGAATGATTTCCCCGATCCTAAAAAGGAATTAGCCAAATGTCAAAGATTTTTGAGGAATTTGGGTAGTTCTCATGAGCCATCTAACAAAGATTGGCGTGTGGTGTTAAGGGCCTGTCTACCACGCAATATCGACGTGACAAAATTTATCACGGATTGTGTATTGGATGGTGACGTTCCCTTAACAGATGAAGTGAACCAAGGTAACATTTCCCGTATTATAACTCAATTGGGTGTATAGTTTCCAGTAGTAGTTAACTGGAACCAAAATTTCACCATAAAGCAAAAGGAGAGTGAATCTGCAGAAGATTATTGCGACCGGGATCTGGGATAGAAGATATTAAAGATAGCACTCACCACAGGGGAATGATTGTCACTAAACTCATGGACGAACTTAAAGAGAACCTAAAAACCTGGGTTCAGACCTCACAGCCTGGCTGGAGGGGAGTCACAATAGATACCCTCATAGAATCCGCCATAGAACATGGCAAAAACATCTCAAAGAAGAGAGCGATCCAGAGCGAGAAACTACTGGCCGTTAGTATTTAAGCTCTAGAAGTAATGCAAATAACCAGGGCCGTATTAAGGTCTGTGGGGGCCCCTGGGCAACAAACGTGTGGGGGCCTCCATCAATAAGTTATATATATAAATAATTATATATATATATATATATATATATATATATATATATACAAACACATACACACACACCGGTCTATCCGCCTGATGTCCAATGCCCCCTGTAGTTGTGACCCTGCCCACTGTAGTTGTGCCCATTCTGCAATGCCCCCTGTAGTTGTGTCCCTTCAATGCCCCCTGTAGCTGTGCCCCTTCTTTAATGCCCCCAGTAATTGTGCCCCTTCTGCAATGCCCCAAGTATTTGTGCCTTTCCTCCAATGCCCCCAGTATTTGTGCCCCTTCTTTTATGCCCTTTGTAGTTGAGCACCTACTCCAATGCTTCCAGTAGTTGTGCCCCCTGCTATGCCCCCAGTTGTTGTGCCTCTTCTTAAATACCCCAAGTAGTTGTGCCCCTTCCAATGCCCCCTTTAGTTGTGCCCTCTTCTTAAATACCCCCAGTAGTTGTGCCCCTTGCAATGCCCCAGTAGTTGTGCCTCTTCTTAAATACCCCCAGTAGTTGTGCCCCTTGCAATGCCCCTAGTAGTTGTGCCTCTTCTTAAATACCACAAGTAGTTGTGCCCCTTCCAATGCTCCCTTTAGTTGTGCCTCTTCTTAAATACCCCCAGTAGTTGTACCCCTTGCAATGCCCCCAGTAGTTGTGCCTCTTCTTAAATACCCCCAGTAGTTGTGCCCTTTGCAATGCCCCGAGTAGTTGTGCCTCTCCTTAAATGCCCCCAGGAGTTGTGCCTCTTCTTAAATGCCCCCTGTAGATGTCCCCCGTAAAGTAGTGCCCCCAGTAGCTCTCCCTCCCTTCCCACACCCCTGTTAAAAAAACTTACCTGTCTTCGCTCCACGCTGTCACGGCTCCCGAGTCCCGCCATCACTGCTACTGCTGCTACCGCTGTCTGCTGGATCTAACTGGATCCAGTAGAGCCGCGCAGGCTCCTCTCCTCTGCAGTGCGCGGGTGACGTCATGACGTCACCCGCGCAATGCATCACTGGGAACGATGGCCTCTGAAGCGATCAATATTCAGAGGCCAACGTTCCCACTTACCTTAGTTGATCGCGATCTACGGGCGGGAGCTCTGCGAGCTTCCAGTAGATCGCGATCAACCTTTTCGCCGGGTATGTGGCATGGGGTCGGGGACAGTGTGTGGTGCCCCCTATGTGCGGGGGCCACTGGACGACCGCCCCTGTCGCCCTGCCCTTAATCCGGCCCTGCAAATAACACCGCAACGCACTTACCACACACGGTCAAAATACACACCCCACACAACATCTAAACTCATATCCTCATGCACAACCTCAATCTTTCCAACCTGCCAATGGATCTGTTCTAAGGTAAAATCTAGACGATTTATTGCTGTATTTAGGTCATGTTTAAATTATATTAAACTGTTGTGCTTTATCTCTCACACACAGGACACAAGGTTGCTAAGGACAAACGGCAGCCATGCCAGGCTAAGGTCAATACTCGGAATACTGTCCAACCCAGGGGCCCAGGCAATATTTAGAGCAGTAGCTATTGATAACAGGATTTAATTGCATGAATTTGTATGCAGATACGATATCCCTAGAATTATTAAAAGTGATAGGGGTACTCATTTCACAGATGACGTCTTCCAGAACATGTGTAAGGTGATGGGTATTAATGTCAAGATTATCCCAGACTGTCTTTTTATCTGTCCCCCTTTGAGATACTGTTTAACAGGCAGCCTCATGTGAAAATATGATAATGAGGTTACTGTGCAGTGTCTCACGAAGATGAGTAAGAACTGAAATTGAAAATGTTATTTTCTAACATGTCTGATGCAAACTGTCATGATGTCAAACCTGGGGAATTTGTTATGATCCAAATTTTTTTTAGCTCAAGTGGTTTGACTGATCGTTGGGAAGGTCCGAATCAGGTGTTGCTGAAGGTGGCCGAGAGAGATACCTGGGTCCATTCCACTCACTGTAGAAAGGTCAACCAACCGGTGGAGATCAAGGCGGAGTCGAGGCAGATAACGTGAACCTGTCGATTGCGAGCCTGTTCCGGGAGGGTTAAAAGGTGCGGTGAGATACCTGAGCTAAGGAAATGTGTAGATCAGTACTTCCAGCAATGGAGTGGTCTGCTGTGGTCATCCTAGTTCTTTCTTCCAGAGTTTCTGTTGCGATGATCTGTTTGGGGATACCAAGTTTCTGTGATGGAGGACCGATAGAGGAGATGGGAGCTGATGGCAGTGCTGAGTGGAGTCAGGAGGAGGAGTGCTATGCCAAATCAGGGGATTGTCTGACCAATCTTAGTACCGTAATTGTTATGTTATTTGGGAAGACTACTTCCAGAAATTATGACCCTTACACATGGTGAAATGCTTGGTATTCATAAAAACACACCATCACCATATCTTCACACACAGTATGAACACAGAGGCAAAAGAAATATGATACCTGGTGACTTGCATAAAACCACTCAGTTAATTAGTGAGACAACTGGCTTTCAAGTTTTAGTAGCACTGGATCCCACCAGGATCGCTCGGGGTACACTAAATTTTAGATATCTATCAATTTAGCAAGATCCTGAATATATCACCGAGATGTATGATGACACCTTCAGGTATACAGGTAGAGAATTGCAAGCGTATAAGAAAGAACTGGTGCAACACAGGCTAGTGTTAAATTATTTAACTGCTGTCACTGGAGGATACTGCGTAACTTTGGCCACCCAATTTGGAGTGAAGTATTGCACCTATGTCACCAATGATACCAGCAATCCCAAGGAGGTGATAGACCGGAAGATGGATGAAATTCTGCAGCTAAAATGGGAATTTCGGAAGAACCACAATGCTTCAGTGGCTGAAGTAGAGGAGAAGGTAGAAGAGTGGGTTTCATGGTTGAACCCAGCGAATTGGTTCTCAGGTCTAGGGGAGTGGGTCCAGGAAATGATCACAAGCATAGGTAAACTCCTGATCCTTATACTGGGTGTCGTCATAGTAATTGGCATATGTGTCAAGTGTGTTCCTACTGTGTTGAAGTGTGGGAAATGTAAAAATAAGGTAAACCGGAAGAGCGAAATTATGATGGTGGTTAGTAGTGCCCATATGAATATTGAGGTAAATGTAGAACTGCATTACAACCCTGATCTAGAAATAGCATCATATAATGTATTACATTTAGAAATGCGTAGAATGTATTAATAAAATGTTATTTTTCTCATTTAAACATCTTAGATGATGTAAGTCTCTATTCCCCTTCAAAACTTCCTTTATAGGACTGGTGCAGCCCCACATCTTTCCCATGATCTCCCAAGATCCGCAGTGTGCGTATAATGGTAGTTTTATGTTCCCCCCCTAGAGACCCATCATAGATGGATTGAAACCACCTTCTGCCATCCCATAAAAATAACGTTCAAATAATACCCCATATGCAAGCCTAAAATTAATTTTAAAATCAGAGTATGATAGCATGTTGTTTGCTATCAAATGGTGGACTGTCGAAGCTGGTTTAATGGCTGAGACAGAATCAGTGTAAAATTAGCTTGGAGCGACGCCATCTTGCGAATGGAAACCAGACTCCATCTTAAAAAATAAGAATCTGCACAACGCCATTTTAAGTTACAACTCACGAGCTAAGTAAAGATGGCAATGTTTTTGGTAATCCCTTTAGAAGCCATGACAGGCCCATTCTGGGGACAACCTTGCATAGAAATATACCAAAACAAACACAGTATCAGTTAGCAACTAGAAAAACAGCTTCCCGAGAAAAGGAATTCGAAAAAACAATACACCAGGAACTGTAGGTGTTTTTGCATGTAAAGGGAGAGACACCACATGTGGACAGGTGTAACTGTGGCAATTTTAATATGGCCCAGACACTTGAATTTGACTGAATGAACAATAGTAAGAAATCTGCTCTTTTAAACTCACTGTCAGACAGGCTGGCACCTGTTGCAGACTGAAGCTCACTGCCCATAACACATTTGCATTGCAGTTTAAAAAAATGTTAGTAAGAAATTTTATATATTAAATCCATCATAAATAAAATCACATGCATACACACTGCACATTACGCACAGTTGCGCTGTTAACATGACGCACATTAGCGAATGCACAATATCCTGCATGTGAACGCTGTTTATTAGCTGCATGCGTGCACATCTGCCCCAAATCAGATAAACCTCACTAGCGTCTTTTCCCAAACCCCTAATACTTACACAATGCACACCCACATAAAAGGTTCCATAGCTTTAAAGTATAAGATCTAAGTTTTATTCATTTATTACAAATGCTGTGAAATAAAGGCTATTTTGGTATATAAGGTTTAATACGTGATAAGTAAGCCATGTTTGGTATTATACTGATCTGCACTTTCTCAACAGCTTTCTGGTATCATCGGTGTGAAGAGTGCAACATGCATTCTCAACTTATTGTCGAAGCTGAATAATTGGCTGAGACAAGTTCAGTTTAAAATTTAATCACAGCGATGCCATCTTGCGAATGGCCGCAAGACTCCATTTTAGAAATGAGACCGCAAGACGCCATTTTGCGAATGGCCGCCAAACGCCATTTTAGGTAAACTCACATTTTAGTACATGTGGCGATATTACTATTAGCACCATGCGATCGCATCTTTCATCATTTCTCATACACACAATAATACTCACAAGTGCGCTGTTAACTAGTCGCATATTAGCGAATGCATAGGACTTTGTATGAAACCGCTGTAAAATTAGCTTTATGCGCACGCATCTGCCCCAAGTTAACTAGTGTCTTTATATCAAATCCTGAATACCCACACATTCCATATTCACACATAAGGTTCAATAAGTATTAAAGTGTATGATTTAGGTTGGTTCAGTCAGTTTAAATACTGAGAAATAAAGGTATTTGATAACTAAGGTATTATACATGATAAGCAAGTTGTGTTTGGTTTTGTTCTGATGCGTATGCTTTTTACAGCATTCCGGTGTTATCGGTGGAGAGATCGCATCATGCAAACTCAAGTTATGGATCACAGAACCTACAAGCAACAAAATGTTTTATTTCATGAAGAACTGTTAGGATGTTACAGAGGGCGTGATTAGAAAGATCCCCAGCTGTTAGAGGCAGGGAGAGTCTATTTGAACCAGCCTGTTAAATGTGCTGTAACATATGCTTCTCCTCTGGGAACCAATGACATCAGCAAGAAACTTCCCCATTGTCCTGTTTATTCTGGGGGGGTATAAATATGTGTTCCCGAACGCTATTTTTTTAGTCTTCGTGCTGAATGCTGTATGACTGGGGGTCTCTTACTGATGCCTATCTCCGTGTCCGGAAGCTCTGCGTATGTATACTGTACTTGGGTCTGTATTATTTCCTTTTACGCTTAAATTGTGTATTGATCAATTGCGTGTAACTGTCTGAACTTTTTCCTGAATAACACTTGTACTTTGGAACCACAGATTCCACGTCTAAGTCTTTACTTGCGGTCTGACTGCGTACGCAAATTAGCGTTATTCTTCGAGGTTTATAGGAAGGATTTTAGAAGGTATAGGCAGGGGTATATAGAGGTTCTGATTGAGTTTCGTTAGTATGGACCGTAGATCTATAAAGCACCAAAATGTATTTTGTGAAACAAACAGCCTAGATTTGCATGCAGGGGGAATAGAGGAGGCAACAAGCTGTTAGAGACTATTCTGAATCAACCTGTTAAATGTCCTGTAACAAACGCACCGTGATGGGGAACCAATGGGATCAGCAACAAACCTCTCTATTGTGTTGTCTGTTTCTGTAAGGGTATAAATGTGTGTGTTGTGACCCCAGTCTGGAGTCTTCTTGCTGATTGACGGAGGTTTCTTGCTGATGCCAGTATCTGGTCCAGAGCGCGTGCGTATGTATAACTGTATCTTGGGTCTGTATAATTCTTTGCGCTAAATTGTACTTAGATCACAGCGTGTAACTGACTGTACTTTACTTGAATAATACTTTGTGCTTTGGAAACACATGTTCAAGGTCTAAAGTCTTTATTTTACGGTATGACTGCGTACGCAAATAGCGTCAATTTTAGAGGTTTATAGGCAGGTTTTAGAAGGTATAGGTAGGAGCGTATAGAGATTCAAATTCAGTATCCTTAATAGGAAGCAAACGAACCTTGGCATCTGAACACTTCGTATACAGATTCCAACTGTCGGATATCAAATTAATCAGTGAAGTCTTATGGTATGTCGCAACCATTTGAGACGAAGACACATACACTGAACACTTGATTGTTCAGTGTAGGCACATCAGTCATCTCTGAACATGGACAATCTGTCGTTATCGAATTAATCTCGGACTGCGCTGACATAGCCCTTTGTGTTTAGATCGCAGAATCCACATGCATACATAGACCAGTCATGGCTCCAAAGATTAAAAATGAATTATATAAATATACTCTTCTTTATTCTAAAAAATATATGTATCAATTTGTAACAAATATCAACATTCAATTGACAGGTAAAATATCTCTTATATTGCAACAATAAAACTCTAATGAGCATAAATATCTAGATTAGAAACACCACTTGAGTATTTAGTGCATAGGAATGTGAAGGACAGTTGGAATTAGAATAGTTAATAGGCACCTATTTAGTGCAATAAAAGTCCAGTTGAATTGTTGAACTACTGTCCAGAAAAAAGAAAAAAATGTATCATATGCAATTGGTCTGATCAGGTAAGCGTGCCGCTGTGAGTCAGTAATACCTGTCCGTAGCCAGATAGGCTGTGCAGCGCTGCGGTGTCTGATGGAGGATGGCTTTCCCAGTTACTGTCGGCGGGTGCCAGAGCAGGGCTGACGTTGCTTCAGCAATCGCTATGTCTCCCTTGGCGGCTGTAAAACCCACTGGAATCGCTGGGTCAAAGCCAATGTGAAATCACCTCCTTAGGATGCCCTAGGCAGAGCAAGGAAACAGCTTGTAAGTCTTGAGATGGCGCATCCAAAGTAAATCATCCACGTGCAAGTGGTACCATACAATAGGGGGGAGTCCTCTATATGGAATCTGTCGTTTCGGCAGATTGACCAGCATTATCAGTAGATAATTGATGTCGGAAACGACCAGCGGGAGCACGCATCGCCGGTCGTAATATTACCTGATTTGTGTACGATTACTGAGCGATTGCACGATTACGATGTCGTAATCGTGCAATCACTCAGTAACATCACATAGTGGATATGCGGCATTAGTGTTACCATGATAGGTAAATGGAGCAGCAGTGCCACCAATAGCTCACGTACAGATGGGATATTTCAGGAGGAGGAGAAAGGTTTTTATTGGGGGAATGTTTTTTTTCTACTTGTTCTCCCATTGTGGTTACCATTAGTATTGCCTGGCACAGAATGGTCCATGAAATGGGGATTCATATCTCTGCCATTTGCATGACATCTTTTGAAATTGTTTCAGCAAGGGCGTAGGAAATGTAATCAATATTTTTTAACATTATTCCCATATCTTACTCTGCATTCATAAGAGCCAACACATTTATCTAACCCTGCAGGGAAGTTGTCTTTAGCCGGGTACACACTGACAGATATATTGGCCGATCAGTTTGATCGGCCAATATATCTGCTGCCCGTCCGCCAGTGTGTACCAGCGATATGTCTGTGAACAACGTCATTCACAGACACATCGCATTGGCTGTGCTGCACAGCCCATGGACAGATATGTCTGCAGATATATCTGTCCATCGGCAAGTGTGTACGGGAGGTCTGCAGACCGCTTGTACACATTCAGCGGCAGCAGCGGGGAGGGGTGCAGACACACCCCCGACCCACCCCCTCCTACACACTGAACACAGATGACGGTTGTTCAGTGTGTACGAACAACCATCATCTGCAGATATATCTGTTTACTGTGTACCCAAGCATTAGTTACACGTTGAACTTTTGGGCGTTTGAAGATATTTTATGTATTGAAATCTGCCTAAAAATGCACGTTCCTGCTGACGTGAAACTGGACGGTGCAAACGTGTCCCACTATAAATTTTGGGTTGAGCTCAATTTCTGTCAATTCTTAGCGGCCGCAAAGTTGCAGGTCTCCCATGCGAATCAGGGAACTCTCCTAATAATGCTCCTTCCCTACCCCCTTTATTTTAGATTCCATCCCACAAAATGTAATCCAGGTATACACTGCACTGAAATGGTAATGATCACTGATTAAAACAATGCTTTCATTTTGTTATGAAATACATTCTGTGTATAAGTTACTTATAACACATGGCATGATCTACTTTCAGCAGAGTAACCTAGTAAGCGGAATGGACAGAAGTTCAGTGAGCCATTGAAGTGGACAGATGATTCACAGTTATGTCCAGCTATGGTCTCCTTATCATAGCTGTAGACCCACGCCCTGTGGGTCAAGGCAGGCACACTATCCTCATCTACCAAGGCAGGGGGGGGGGGGGGGGGGGTGTTTAGTCAGCACTACATATTTACACAGGACTGGCACTAGGCTTCCAGCGCCAGTCCTGTGCTGCACAGCTGAGCCCCTTCCCTCCCCCTGAGTGCTTGCCCAATAGCGCCAGGAGGAGGGTGGCAGGTGGGCTCATGCTGTGCATAACACACACATCGCCGCCAGCGCTGGCGGCGATGTGCGTGTTAACCGGCAGCCAATGAGAGTCAGATGACTCTCATTGGCTGCTGCTGCACACACATCACCGCCAAGCGGCAGCGATGTGTGAATCAGCAGCCAATGAGGTCAGACAGACTCTCATTGACTGCTGCAGGCCCACTGCAAGAGCCGACTCCCTTCCGGCTCCTGCATTGGGTAATGGGAGAGACGTCATGACGTTTCTCCCATAATGCAAAGCGTGCCAGCCTAGGACGACTGACGTGCGGCGGGAGCAGTGGCCGGGGCTGGAGCGTGGATTCAGGTAAGTGTATTTTTGTTTTTGTGTGTAACGTGTGTCTGCACTACGGGGAGTGGGGGGAGATACTACTACTACTGGGGGCACCATTATTAGGGGGGGGGGAGATATTACTACTACTGGGGGCACCATTATTGGGGGGGAGATACTACTACTACTACTGGGGGCACCATTATTGGGGGGAGATACTACTACCACTACTACTGGGGGCACCATTATTGGGGGGGGGGGGGGGAGATACTACTACTACTGGGGGCACCATTATTGGGGGGAGAGATATTACTACTGGGAGCACCATTACTGGGGGGGAGATACTACTACTACTGGGGGCACCATTATTGGGGGGGGGGGGGGGGGAGATACTACTACTACTGAGGGCACCATTGCTGGGGGGGGAATACTACTATTGGGGGCACCATTATTGAGGGGGGGAGTTACTACTACTACTGGGGGCGCCATTATTGAGGGGGGAGATACTACTACTACTGGGGGCACCATTATTGGGGGGGGGAGATACTACTACTGGGGGCACCATTACACGGAGGGGAGGAGATACTACTACTGGAGGCACCATTATTGGGGGGGAGCTACTACTACTACTGGGGGCACCATTACTGGGGGGGGACTTCTACTGAGGGTGGGGCACTACTGGGGGCACTGCATCAGGAGGGGGAACCTCTACTGGGGACTACTACTCGGGGGAAACTACTACTGGGGGCACTATATAAGGGGCTTTCTACTAGGGGACCCACTACAGGGGGTACTGTATAAGGGCACTGGATAGGGGTGATCACTACTGGGGGCCTGCATAAGGGGGAGCACTACTGGGGGCACTGCATGGGGCGGGGACTAATGCTGGGAGCACTATATAAAGGACTAGGGGCACTGCACTGAGGGGACCACTACAGGGGGCACTGGATAGGGGGGATCACTGCTGAGGGCCTGCATAAGGGGGAGCACTACTGGGGTGACTGCATGGAGGGGGACTACTGCTGAGGGCACTATATAAAAGGCACTGTATAAGGGGGAAGGGGGTACCACTACTGGGGGCACTGCATTGGGGGGGACTGCTACTGGGGGCACTATATAAGTGAGACCACTACTGGGGGCACTTCATAGGGGGGGGACCACTACTGGGGGCAATGAATAAGGGGAACTAATGAGGGGCTGCATAAGGGGGACCACTACTGGGGGCACTGAATAAGGGGAACTAATGGGGGGCTGCATAATGGGGTTAAGGTGCATATGGAAAGGAATGTTCAGAGTGACGATAAATGGGTGTGTGTCATGTTGACACACCCCATTATAAGTGACCACAGACATTTTTTTGGCGCACTCGCCCATGGGGGGGGGGGGGGCCCTCCATTTTTACATTTGCCCTGGGCTCCAAATAGCCTAGCTATGCCACTGCTTACAGCTCCCTGCACTTTCCAAAACAATCCAGGAAAACTTGTGCAAAAGTAGGCGCTTGTTTCAACAAATTTATGTGCGCTGTCTCTTCAGCTCATAACTTGACCTTTAGCCCTATCTAAAATAAGCAGTAGGGCAGCAAGTTATGCATTCACCAGGGATGTAGTCGGCATCTCGATGGTCAGAATCCCAACATTAAGTATTAGGGTTAGGCACTAGGGGGAGAGTTAGTGTTAGACTACGAAAAAGGTGGATTTGGGGGGGGGGTTTAGGTACTTACCAAATTCTGTCGGGTTTCTAACTGTTGGGATGCCGTTGTCGGTATTCTGACTGCTGTGATCCCACACCCAACCCATTCACCACAATGAACTGTTAAGCCGAAGCAGTTTACATTTTATTATGTCCTTGTAGTTTATATTTTTCCATATGATATATTTGCTGGATTTCATGCAATAGTACCCTGACTGATGGCTTCCATATCACTCTGCTAACTTTCCAACAAACTGTTGCCCACTTTATCTTTGCTCTTTAAGCTGGGGAGTTGACAACCTCCCTTTGAATAGCAGCTTCCCACTAGTCAGGTAGTGCCCCTCTTTCATTCAATACACTGTTATACGGCACTGTTTTTATATAACTTCTTAGAGGCTCTACTGATTTTTACAATAGTTACATTCAAGAGCTGTAACTGGACATTTGCTTTATTAAAAAAACAACACAAAACTCCTCAACCACCTGCATACAATTTCCCTCTTCGATGCTGTACCCAATTTAAGTATCTTGGCATACAGATTTCACACTCTCCAGCTGATTTTACTCATTTAAATCTTACCCCCCAAATTGACTATTTAAAGACTATGGGGTAAACATACTAATGGTGCGTAGACACGTAGCCATTTAAAAGGACGATTTGAACTATAACGATATCGTTATCTATCAAATCGTCCTTTTATATGGTCCCTACCAACTTACCTTTGACCAGCGATGCGCAGGCACGTATGGACGATAGCGATAGTGTATGCCGGTCAACAAGCTCGATATCAAGCAAATTACTAAAAGGGACCCGTGATCGTTTATCACGAGTCGCTATAGTTGGTGGGCAATTGGTGGTGTGTTGGATGATCTATATAGATCATCCAACACACCAGGCACAGTGCAGGGCGATCATCCAGCGATATCGCAACGCTGGCTGATCACTACGTGTGTATGCAGCATAACATTCCAGTTTGGTTGAAATGGCAATCCTGGGATGAGTTTAGGCAAACTCTGGTTGGTTTGGGAGAGATTTCTCTCTTTTCACTGGTAAAACTCGGGTGAAATCGCAAACTCAAATCAACTCACCATCTGGTAAACACAGAAGTACTTTTCATGAAAAAGATGCAACTCGGGAATTTACCAAGAATCGATATTACAATCTTGGGTGAGATTGTAGCAAAGTTTCAAACACTCCACCTCCTGAGCTGCGAGTTTGGCAGAAACACACACAGATCAGTGTGATTTGTGTAGGTTTTTGCATGTAAACACTATCTAAAGGGTTTATTTAAAAAAAATAAATAAATAAATAAAAAGACAGTGCCCCCTTCCTTCCGCAAAAGCATAACCAGCCCCAGACTGCTCAGCCAGTCCTGGTTCCTAAAATTACGGGGAACAAAACGTGTATGGTTCCCCTGTAGTTTAGGAACCAGCACCTGGAGGCAGGGCCAGTGCTGGTTTTAAATATTGGGGGACCACTACTCATCCCCCCCCCTTTATTTAAAACGAGCACTGGAACTGCAGCCAGGTGCTGGTTCGTAAATTATTGGAGAACCCTGTTTTTTTTACCCGTAATTTTTAGGAACCAGGCTGGCTGTGCAGCCCAGGGTTGGTTACGTTTTTTTTTTTTTTTTTTTTTTTTTAAACATTTAACCCGTTTTTTTACAGCTATAACACAAGCAGCCTTCACATATCTCACTGATATGTGCAGGCCGCTTGTTCGGGAGAGTTAGGCAGAGAGAAGACACTGCAATCTCGGGTGATTAATCTCTTTCAAAACTTGCTACTCGGGAGAGAAATCTCGATCTGCTTCACAATCGGAAAACTCACTTTAAGCTAAACTCACTTCTTAGTAAATTCGAGTTTAAAAACTGTAAAATTACCCGAGTTTCAGCGATACAAATAGAGTTTAAAAAAAAAAAAAAAACTTGACCAAACTCAAATCTTAGTAACTTTACCCCTAAATCTCAAGTTTGCTGGAAACTCCCTCTTTAGTCACTGACCATGTGAATGTTATTAAAATGCTTATTCAACCAAAAGTTTTTTTTTTTATATATATATATATATATATATATATATATATATATATATATATATATATAGCAAAACTCCCCTGTGTATATCCCCTTATCCCAGTTTAAAGTAATTTCTAGTTACATTACTTTCTTTATTTGAGGACATAAAATTAGGATTTTGGTACTTACCAGTAAATTCCCTTTCTCCAATTCCACAGGTGACACTGGGGTACAGATGAGAGGAGCTGCCACTTAAAGATTTAAAGTGTCAGTGACTACTCCCCCGGAAGCCCCAGTTAGAGAAATGGAGCCCGAGAAGACGGAAACAGAAACAGAAAACATAAACTGAGGAGAAGGAATCAAACCACAAGGATGGCAAAAGCCGAAAAGAGAACACACAGAACAAGTGTGGACCATGTGGTCGTACGGCAAAGTGAGTTGCTGAGGCACCACAACAGGCAGCCCAAGAAGCACCCACCGCACGTGTGGAAAGCGCAGGAAAGGAAAAGACTGCGGAGGCCAGGAACCTGACAACATATTCCTTGCGGATGGCCAGACAAATCCTTCTATATAGAAGCAGGCCAACCGCGTGTCGAAGTCAAATAATTGAATATGATCGCTTACAATTATTATCTGATGATCTGGTCGTCTATAGTCTGATGTTGAGTAAACCACGACGCTACTTTGCGGCGGCACAATCCGATGCGCACAAATGCGAATCCACCACACACATACACTGATGCACATAACGCACACACAAACTTATATGCGTACACATAGATGCTCACATGCGTATTCACATACATACATACGAACACTTCCTATTTCAATGCACAGACGCACATATGCAAACACATATGTATAAAATGGTTCCCATTCACAATAGTTACTAACCAGAGTTATTAAAGGTATTATTAACTAATAATTATGATGTAAAATGTACTTAAACGAGATCTAAGGTTTAGAACATAGTGGACATGTCATGTGTCATGTTTGGTATCATACTAAATCCCTGTTTATTTGCAGACTCCCGTTCCTATCGGCAAAGGAGTCGCATCTTGCGTCCGCTAGTTATGGATGATGGGGAGTTATTGCATAGAATGTTAGTATCTATATGCAGTGTTGTAGCTAGTATTAACCAGTTGTTTGGCGGGAAACTACACAATGTGACCGTTTGAGGACTGAGCCATGCCCCTGATGACACCGTATGAATCAACCAATGACCAGATTATCCAGAAGCAAGAATCAATGGAAACCTGTAAACTAGTTCCTTTGTTAACGTTGAACACTGTAAGGTATATAAGCTGTGACCCGACTCCAGTGTACAGACCACAGGCTTCTGGATAAATGACTGTATACTGGGACCAGTGCGCATGCGTATGACTCGACTTGTACTATTATTGATTGCTTTTTACTCTAATTGTTAAATCTTTCATCGTGTTACTTTTTCTTTACATAAATAACTTTTCATGGTTTGGAACCACATGATTGGACTGGAAAGCAATTCTTTCTTAAGCGACTTGCAGCACTAAATAGCGACTATTAGGAATCTATACGTGTTAGCAGCAATCAAAGAGACAACAAGGAAACAGACTTCCACAACGCTGCCATACGGGCCATAAAACAGAAGAACCCGCACCAACTCCGAGGTCCGGGACGACAGAGATCCATCCAACCACACCAGAACATAATCGGTTGGGTTATGTGGAAGGCTGAAATCACCGTAGGCAAGAAGACGGCAAGGCGCGGAGTTCTTCACAGGCATCCTGAAAAAATTAGATAAGGAGGCCGACAAGAAAAGGCTCTCAACTCCGAACCCACCTGGCCGAAACCAAGACCAATAGGAGGGACGACTTACGAGAGAGAAGTTACAGTTCCACATCCTAGAAAGGCTTGCACAGAGAAAACTGAGGAACATCAGAACCAACAGACATGTAGGCAGGACAAACAGAGGCTGTATTATTCGTAGAACTGCCCTGAAGAAAAGTCGGAGTTTGAGGGAACAAGGCTAGTCGGCGCAGAAAAAGATTGACAATGCCAAGACCTGAACTCTGAGAGAACCGAGGCGTAACCCAGCGTACATATCCCAGAGAAGAGAAAAAGACGGGACAACAGAAGCAGTGCTGGGAAAACCCCCGCTCAGCACACAGGGTCACATAAGAGTACCAGATGTGATGATAATGAGCTAATGTACACAATGTGCGAGTCTAGAACACTGAGGAAACCACAGAGTCCATGAACCCTGCTATGCCTAAAGATAGCATACCCAACAGCCACGCCAATAATGTACCTGCTGTAAGACCGGGTAAACAAAATACCTAAAACAGGAGGTCCGGTCGAAGAGGTAGTAACCAGGAATCACCGATGAAGAGCAGTAGGAGATCTAAGAACCAGTCCAACAGGACCAGTTCAGAGCCACCAGGATGACCATGGCCACTACTCGCTTGATACGCTGGAGTACTCGCAGAAGAAGGGAAAACAGGAGGGAGCACAATATCTTACCTTCAAGGCCCTGTCACAGCATCTACCGCCTCGGCACTCTGATCCCGAGTCCTGAAGCAGTACCAAGAGATCTGATGATTCTGCCAGGAGGCTATGAGATCCATGGCTGGTCTGATCCACCACCTGACTAGCTTTCGAGTGAAGGGCCCATTCTTTCGGGATGAAGGTCCTAATGACAGAGAAGATGACCTCCCAGTATTACACTCATGGCAGAACACCATCGAGATCGCCATCACATGGAACTCTGGGCCTGATTCAGAGCCGGACGCTATTTGCGCTCGCTCGTTCAGAAAAAGGGGCCGGCTATTTAAATTGAGCGCTCGCTATTTGCGGTCTGTTGACGCCTCTATGTCTGAGCGAGCGAACGAAACATGCGCTCGCTATTTTGTAAAGACGCCCCCTGGCCGCTTGCATCATACGTCACCTCCGGCATTTATTAGATTAATCGAGTACATCGAAAGGCGTCTGAACTGCTCGCAGTGCTTGTGGTTGGATTTTCCTACCGCAATCATGCGAACAGTTCAGGCTAAGAAACAACCAAGTGACGTGGTCATTGACGCTGCTTTGTTAATTATGCACACCCTTAAAACGCCCGTTTTGACCGTTTGGCACGCCTGCGTTCGGATCTCCACTCCCCGTTTTCAAGCACCTTCCCGTTACCACCCACAAACGCCTCATCCTGTCACTCAAATTAGCAGGCAATCGCAATTTTGCGAACACACGTTTTCCGACCGCACTGACTGGTTGGCGCATGCGCATTACGACCCATACGCATTATGACCCATACGCATGCGCAGATGTGCGAACATCGCTCGGAGCGAATGAGCGGCCGCTTATGAGCGGCTCTGAATCAGGCCCTCTGTTCGTAGAATGTGACTCGTCTTTCGCATGGCCATACAAGCTGAGCATCCTTACTAGGAGGCAGAAGTACGTGACTGCAGTGTCGTTGTCCGACTCTACTCAAAGTAAATGCTATAAATAAAATTAAAAGTAAAGATAAAAATACTAAGTGTGGGCTGCAGCTCAGCCCTATGTGACTGGCTCTCTCTGGCACATTTCTCAAACTGGGGTTTCTGGGGGATAGAGGGGGAGGAGTCATTCACACTTAAAGATTTAAAGTGCCAGATCCTCTCATCCACCAGTCTATACCCAAGAGTGGATGAAGGAGAAAGACCGCGTATAGCTTATAAGACCCTTTGCCGGCTGCGAGGGGAGGGTGGCCTATTACTGCCTGACCTACACCTCTATTACCTTGCTGCTCTATTGACTCAGTTGAAGGAATGGGTCATCCCATTGGACCAAGGAGATCTTCCCTTGGCTTTCCTTGCAAAGGCGGGCTTGAAATTCACTCCTCTAGTTTTTGTTGGCCCAAACTCCACTCTCTCGTTGTCCACCTTTACTACAACAAGCCCAAAGAACTTGGCTTGCAGGAGACAACATTCTGTGAGAAACTGTGAATGATTCATGCTCTCCGCTTAAATTAACCTTTCCAGAACTTCAGGAACTGAAGGGTAGCTCAGCTTGACGGTCATTTGAGGTGGTTGCTATTGGTCAGTTATATCAGGATGGGGTTCTTCATTCATTTACGTATTTGCCCTCTACATATGGTCTCCCTGCCCATTTTTCTACAGAAACTTTCAACTCCAACATGCTCTCTGTGCACAGTGGAGGGGGGCAGTTTCAAGTTTCTCCGAGACTCCAGTGTGGCTGCTAGTGCATACTCTACCCTCTACAAGATCTGTCTTGATGGCCTACTCCTCACTCTTATCTTCAGGTAGTGTAGAGGGATTGACTAACCTTAGACTCATTGGGATCACAATCTGGGTACTTTGCCTGATGAAGACTGGAAAGTTCTTATAGGTTCTCCTCGGGATGCCACGGCTTATGTCAGGTTTCAGCAGATACAATAATATAATAATATTTTGCATAGAGTCTGCTGGACTCTGCTTAAGCTTTTGGCGTTTGGTGGCTCTACTGTGGATTCCTGTCCTAAGTGTACTGCTCCGTCTGATTTCTGGCATCTCCCTTGATCCTGTACTCAAGTCGCTCTGTTTTGCACTAGAGTGGTTGATTGTATACGGAACACGGGTGTCCTTGCTCCTTTATTGAAACCACGTATCTGTTTAATTGGTCTGGATATGGAAGAGTCCCTTTCTATTCCCCTCCGATTATATGTCAATAATCTCAACACTAGCCCAGGTATGTATTGCCAGCACGTGGATGTCCTCTGATACTCCCACCTTTCCATCCTGGGTGGCTCTAGTTAATCTGACAATTTCCCATGAATATATGTATCATGTTAACTTTGATACTCTGTTATGGCACATTGCTCGTATACAGCCATGGCCAAAAGTTTTGAGAATGACAAGCATTTTTCACAAAGTTTGTTGCTTCAGTGTTTTTAGACCTTTTTGTCAGATGTTACTATGGTATACTGAAGTAAAATTACACACATTTCATAAGTGTCAAAGGCTTTTATTGACAATTAAATTAAGTTTATGCAAAGAGTCAATATTTGCAGTGGCTTTTATTGACAATTAAATTAAGTTTATGCAAAGAGTCAATATTTGCAGTGGCTTTTATTGACAATTAAATTAAGTTTATGCAAAGAGTCAATATTTGCAGTGGCTTTTATTGACAATTAAATTAAGTTTATGCAAAGAGTCAATATTTGCAGTGGCTTTTATTGACAATTAAATTAAGTTTATGCAAAGAGTCAATATTTGCAGTGGCTTTTATTGACAATTAAATTAAGTTTATGCAAAGAGTCAATATTTGCAGTGGCTTTTATTGACAATTAAATTAAGTTTATGCAAAGAGTCAATATTTGCAGTGGCTTTTATTGACAATTAAATTAAGTTTATGCAAAGAGTCAATATTTGCAGTGGCTTTTATTGACCCCCCCCCCCCCCCCCCAAGACCTCTGCAATTCGCCCTATCATGCTGTCAATCAAACTTCTGGGCCACATACATTCTTGCCTAAACAATGCTTGGAGTTTGTTAGAATTTGTGGGTTTTTGTTTGATCTAAAAACACTGCAGCAGCAGCAAGCTTTGTGAAAACCAATACTTGTGTCATTCTCAAGACTTTTGCCATGGCTGTACATTTGTGTATCTGTCATTTTCTTTTTCTAGTATTTGTACTTATTGTTAAAATCATTTAATAAAAATACTCTATTAAAAAAAAAAACTCACAAAAGCAAGGAATCTTATGTGCATGAAATCATCATGTTTTACAATATTCAGCTATTTCTCTGAACGGCTTCTTACACAACTTGCAAAATCAAGTATTACAGACATTTTTTAGGAAACGTCTTCTCCACGTTGTCTGCTGCCTGCACAGTGCAGAATCTGCTCAATATAACTGAGCTTCTCTTTGTTCTGGGTCTCAGTGCTCTCCAATCATGTTTGATGACCTGATATAAAGTTTTGCTGGCCACATGAGGTGTCAGCTACAAAGCAGAGGTCTCTCTGTCCCCAGAGGATTGGGTCCAGTTTGTGTACTTTGTGCATTTAGAACCTCAGTCCATCTGGGAAGCATCCAGCTCGTCCAGGAACCGGCGACATTTCCCCATCAGAACCTTGATGGCCTCTTTGAGTAGAGTGTCCGGAGCCAAAATACCAGTGGATTCTATGGAAACTGAAGAAATTTGGTTACATGAGAGGAGACCACTCACTGTTATGAGATTCCAAAAGTAGGTTCCTGCAGTACCATGATGACCTTTCACACCTGTGCCTGGTCTGACAAACTTCGTGCCCACAACACTGAGGCGAGCAAGCAGTTGCTAGGTAATAAAACTGGATAGAGCTAGAATTAGACACCACCATTCCTTCAGCCAATGCGAAACGCGTTTTCACCCTCAGTGAAGGAAGCAGAGCTCTTGTGGTAGCTTTTATTTATGATCATTTTGGGATGATTCAGTATTAAATGAGAGGTCCTAGAATTACATTACGGTTACCTACAAACTCCATTCTTTTTAACTCTATTCAAATTAGGACGTTAGCTAATTGTACAGAATAACGTTACCTCAAAACACTAAGATCAGATCTATTCAATCCATTACAACTGCAAAATGAAGGACATTCCACGTAAGCACAGCGATCATCAAGAAGCAGTAATGTATACCCACAGTATCCAATGGAGAACACATCCTATTACTGTAAACCCTACTAGCAGACAACCCAAGTGCATTCAGCACACATTGTCAGTCATACATCACTCCACAGCAGTGCAGAATGCAGCCAGTAATTTGACATGGCATTTCATCTTTTTGTCCCACATAAGCACCACTTTATAGTAAAAAACATATTTTACAATTATTATCAGTTATGGATGGTGGAATCATGGAATGCCACCATTTCTTTATATTTATGCCAGGTTTTCCATGGTCAGTGATCACACTTTTGTGAATTATTTGGAGATTTTCTAGTTTCAGCACAATAAATACATTTTGTAACTATTAATTCCAGAAAAATCCTAACAAACCAAATGACTGTATACAGCGCGTTTCACCTTCTTATAGCTAAGAGTTTAATACCTTTTTCTAAATCACTTATCAGAGTATTTTAACATAAATGCCACCCCAATATACAGTCCACTGCGCATTTCATTCCATGAACACTTACAGATAAAGTGGTCTCGCACCCGTGCCATTTTGACCAAGTTCTTCAGTTCGTCATGTCGGAAAATCTCGCGGCTACACGTGTCCATTCGCGAATTCTCCACCCGTGCCACCTTTTTGCCTGGGTATATACGTGAAAATGAAGCACAGGAAACACAGGTGTGCCCACATGTACCAATGGCCGGGCAACTTACCCGTTTACATATCATACAGACTTTCCAGTAACTTCCAATATAAAGAAATGCATAGTAAGCAGCCCCCAGCATTGTGCTAAATGTAGCAATGAGACCTACTCACCATTCTGCACATCCACCACTATGACTCCAGGAGAGAAACATTTCTGCAGCGTCTCCGCTAGGTCACCCTCTATGGGGCGTAAGAGTGTAATCTCTGGAAGCAACCGGTAACTGGCTGTGGCCACAGGAGAGAACTTGGCGTGGTCCTTCCCTGGCGAGAGAGCGGAATCCTGTATTACACATACGTCAGTAAAGTGTGCTGTAACACCCAACGTAAGTAAGCTCTTCATTACACACTTTGCAGCTGATGCAGAGTCAGTAGCAAAATGGGCATCAATCACTCCTATAAAAAAAAAAGCATGGTTTCTCCCATATGCAGAGATCGAGCTGCAATCACGATGTGTTTAGGACTGCAACAGTAGTTTATGCGAATACTTTATGCTAGGTACATATCACATACACTTACAACCCATTTGTGGTCATGTTTGAAACAATCACCTTTAGGTGCAACAAATTAATTTTTATTAGGCATCGTATGAACTACTAAACCTCTGATACAAGATGGGAGGATGTTTCTGCTGTATGTGCAAAAAGATAGAAAATGCTTAAATGCTCTTTAAAGCAAATGCCTGAGCATCAAAGAGAGCACCAGTTCAGTGTCAGAGCCTTCACAAACAGCCAATCACAAGCTGTTCACTAGTGTCAGCAATCATAAGTCTTCATAATCAGGTATTTGCACCTGGCCCTAAACACCTGTAAACAGCTTTTCTAGGCATATATCCATCTCTTTCCAGGTCTGCAGGTGTGGCCATAATTCGGTAAACATTTCCTTACTGTACTTGGCTACGTTAGAAAGCCCCCATACTCCCCGTTCCGCCCATCCAAAGCAGTCCGCTGGAGACGGGTAAGTGGCAGAATGCCGGAAATTGGCATGGGAAATTTGCACACTGTTCTGGGCAACCGCAGCGCAATTTCACACAAGTTACACCACTCCAACTGGCGTAGTGCCCGTTCTGCATTATCCCCGCTCAGCCCCCTTATCTACCGTGGTCACTCACCAACACCTTTGACGCAGTGCATGACGACATGGATCTCCTGGCCAGGACGCAGCTGAGCGATTAGGATATCATCATGAACAGGACGAGGAGAGTCCGCATCAAGGAACAGGTCAGACTGGTTACCTTGCGGGAGCCACTTCATGCGTCTTGTGTACACTGAGATGGTTAGAGACGAGAGGGTATTAGATATAGCTCAGGTGAATAATACTGCAGGCTAATGTCAACGGAGAAGCACCCACACACCTTTATGATCCAGATAGAGCTCATTGGGGTCTGAGGAGTCCTTAGAGGCCTGGGGGTTTCTTGTACATTTCACGTTTAGCTCAAACTGGAGAGTGTCTATTTCTGTGCCCTCTGCATCTTCTGGAGAACGGGGGAGAAAGGAGAGAGGATGGTGAGACATGGGGTGTGTGCGTTCGGAGAGGGGTCCAAGTGTGCCTCCCCCAAACAATATAAAATGGGGTACAGGTGTCTGTGTAATATAAAGTGGTATATGGGAATCTGTGTCCCTACAGTATTATAAAGTGGGATATAGGCATCAGTGTCTACAAATATGTATATAAATCGGGTACATGTGTACATACAATCACATTACTTACCAGTGCTGCGATATTCAAAGAGTCGAGGATCAGCCCGAATAGGGATCAAGCCCAGCCGATGAGCGAGGATCTCATCCTGTATGATGGAGGTATTTTTATATACAAAGACTTTCTCTATGGCCATGGTTGGGACCTGTGGGGAAAAGTAGTTGTGTGTTCCAAGATTAGCATTGGTCACCAATCAATACACAGCATATCCTGCTTCTCAGTACATAAAGTGTAAACGCCCTATCCATTATCTGCAGCTGGGGTGAGGATACAAGCTGAGAGGTATGCTCTCACCATGCACAGTCAGGGGGAGGGAGAATGAGTCTATCATAGGGGAGGGGGATCAGAGTTACAGGACATTTCCAGAAGTCACTGAGATGAGGTGAAGAAGGGGCGGTGTGCTTTTTGTGAATAATACACAATAGGATAATGTAGGACAAATTCATAAAATATGGGTACTCCCACGGGTGCGCGAACCTCGGCCAGCAGGATGCGCCTGAAAGCATTTGCAAAAGCTGCATCAATCCCAATCATGTCAAACTCCAGGAGATCATCTTCCATCTTAATAATATCCATACGGAAATTCTGTCCAAAGAGACAACAAGAAGACATTATAGAGAGAGCAACAATCCTAAAGACACATGAACTATATATCAGAGACATATATATCTGCAAGATTGTTGTCCCTGCGTTACATATGAAATGCAGGTTTGTGTGAATAGAAGTGCATGCATGGATCCTATAAATATGGCACCATTTTCTGGTGGCCAGTTATGAAATATACCTTTATTTATTAATAGTTCTTTATATAGCACACACATATTATGCAACGCTTTACAGGTGCACACTAGGGTTATTTATTTGGCAGTAGAGAATCAACCCACCAGTATGTATAGTTGCAGTAACACATGCATGCAATTGTGTGACCTGCTGACTAGGTTTCATGTTTGGATCGCCTCATTATAAACTCAGTCCCGAGGGCTCCGCTTTATAAATCTGAGTAAAATATATAATGCCTGTACTACAATCCCTATAACTCCGACTATACAGACAGCTTAGAAATGGTGCAGCACAATGGAGGATGCTTTAGACGACAGCAGCCATCTCTGGATATTTACATATGAAAGAAAACGCTTGCGTTGCTAAGCGTGATGGAGTATTCCCTCCCGTCACTATAAGACACATTCCTCAGGAACAAACTCACCTTCTCAAACTTCTCCTGGTCCCAAGTGTCATCATAGTTAGGATAATTCCTGGGAAAATCCGTGCTGTGCACCTGTCAAGAGAAGAACCAGGGAACTCATTAGACCTGAAAGGGTGAGCTGAGTGCTATGTGAGTAACGTGATGAGTATGAGTGCAGCAGGACACTGGTATGATGCATGGATGTACTATGACAATGATAAAAATTATTTATAGTGATAAAGGGTGAGGGCGAGTGATGGGAATATTGAGGGTGACTGGTGTTAGTTGCATGAGAAATAGGATGAGTGGCAGGAATACAGAGTGTGAGCAGCACTATGGGAAAGTGAGAATGAGTTACGGGAACAATGACGGTAAGCGTGAGTGGTGAGGAATAATGGGAAGACAAGGAGGGTGTGAGTGCGACAACATGAGCGGCAGGAATAATGGGATTAAAGTGAGTGAGAGACTGAGGGGTTTATTTATCAAGCAGTGAAAAGCATGGAGAAGTGGACCAGTGGAGAAGTTGCCCATAACAACCAGCTTTGAAGTAACATTTATCAAGTACAGTCTATAAAATAATAGGTAAGAGCTGATTTGTTGCTATGGGCAACTTCTCCACGGTTTTCACTGCTTGATACATAGGCCCCTGATTGTGAGTAATATAAAAGGTGAGTGCAGACTGAGTGTGAGTAACATGGCAGGTGCGTGGCAGAAATAAAGTGGAGAGTGTGAGTGAGACTGAGTCACATGGAGGGTGAATAATGGGGTGCGAGTGACAGTGTCACAAGCGGGTGAGAAGCAAGAATAATGGGGAGGGTGAGTGACAGGAATAATGAGTATGGGGGGGGCAATGAGGGTGAGTGACAGGAGTAATTGGGGTACGTAACGCAGACAACGAGGGTGAGTGACAGGAATAATTGGGGTACGTAACGCAGACAATGAGAGTGAATAGCAGGAATAATGAGTATGGGGGGCAATGAAGGTTAGTGACACAGAGTGTAAGTGCGCTCTCACATTGCGTAACCCGAATTCCCCCAGCAGCACGCGACTCCTCATCTCCTGCACGGTGTCCGCCATGCCTCATGCCTGAGAGGAGACTGCGCAGTTCGGCGCATGCGCGCACTGGCACTTTCCGCCGCTGTTACCATGGAGACGGACGCCATGTTACTGGTGGCGCCTGACAGGTTAATCCTAAAGCGGTGTCCCGGGAGGAGGAGTGACCGGGGTATCTCCGCTGACTTAGCCACTCACAGCAGGCTGATCCCTATGAGGTGGGTAGTCAGAGGGCCGGGCTAGGAGTGTCCCGGGTATGCCCGCTCCTCACTCTGCCACCGGTAACATGGCGGCCCCGCTCTCGCGAGATCTCCAGGTCCGCCTCTCCACGTCTCCAGTCCAGATCTTGTTTACTTCCGGGTATCAGCCGTGTATAAGGCAGGCCAGGGTCCTCTCCGTGAAGGGGATTCAGACACTACCCTGGCAGCAGCAGCAGCCCCCACCACCAAGGCTAAGTCAGGGGGTGATCAGAGCTAAAGGGGCAGGATACAGGAGGAAATATACAGGATATAGAAGTAGTATACAGGTGGTAGTACACAGGGCTAGGATATAGAGGGTATAGTAGTATACAGGTGGGCTGTATACAGCACATAGGGGTAGGATACAGGGAGAAATATACAAAATATAATACTATACAGTTTGCAGGAGACAGGTTAAAATATCCAGGATATAGGAGCAGTACACAGGGCGGCAGTATACAGAAGGCAGAATGGCCAGCACCGGTGCAGGCAGCGGAAACCTGACAGCAGCTGATTGGGGTGGCTTTGAAGACAACATGCAGGTAATTAGTGATCCGTCCAGTGACCCACGTCCATCCTCTGCCCGGGTTCTGGTTGATGAAAATTATTATTTATTTGTAAGAGTGGCAGCGGGGCGGCTGTGATTGACATGGAGAACATGGATGACACATCAGGGTCCAGCTTTGAGGATATGGGGGAGATTCACCAGAGAATGAAGGAGGATGAAGAGGAAGTGGACGCAGTCCCAGAGGAGGGCGAAGAGGATGGAGCCTTTCTCGGGATGAAAGGAGTCAAGGGACAGTTAGGCCGGCAAGTAGCAGATGAGGTGAGACTGCGGTTACCCTGTGGGTGGGTGTCTTGCTGACCTCTCGGGCCCCTGTCACTTGCTCTGTGTCTCTGTCATGTCATCTGTGTCTGTTCCTCCTTCTCAGATGTGGCAAGCGGGGAAGAGACAGGCATCTAAGGCATTTAACCTTTACGCAAACATAGACATCCTACGTCCATACTTTGATGTGGAACCGATACAGGTCCGGAATCGGTGAGTCCGCAGCCTTTTACTCTGAGATAGCAGCACCAAGCTGTAATAAGCAGCTCTTCCAGTATCCCTCATTGATTGTGACATTGGACCTATTCCTTGTTTATTGATTTTGATTTTTTTTTTTTTAATGTTGAATGAGATTGGTATGTTCACGCTATATCATATTTTCTATAGGGTCAGTATAACGTGAACCGGCATTTGCAGTACGGGAGTGTTGTTCTTTGTTATTGTAATAGTGCAATCGAAAGGATATGCAAGCAACAGATATAATGCAGCAATATCTCTTATTATACATGTATTCTTGTCGTAGGCTGCTGGAGTCCATGATCCCGGTGAAGATGATTAACTTCCCCCAGGTAAATACATCGTACAAGGGCTGCTGTATGGTGAGCCTATTGCTAGAGCAAACCATGGAAACGTCAGAGTCTACAAACGGTGTTGATGGACGAGGCATTTAGAGATTCCTTCTAATTTTGTCTCTGCAGAAAATAGCTGGGGAGCTGTATGGACCTCTCATGTTGGTGTTCACTATGGTGGCTATTCTTCTGCATGGAATGAAATCATCAGGGACTGTTATCGTAAGTGGAGTCTTAGAGGTTGTATAGGGTCCAGATGCAGATGAAGGGTAACGGGAACACGCTAGAAGATATGGTAGAATCTGATGGACAAATAGTGCAAAGGCTGATGGGGTAAAGAAGAAAGTGGCACAACATAGAAAAAAAATATAGAAAAGGAAGGGAACACAGATCAGGGGAGAAAAATTAGAGGTCAAATGAGGTGACTGAAATGCAAAAGACAATCTGAGGAGACCGGAAGTAATGGCATTGTGTATTTATTTTTTTTCTGTCTGGCAGGTAGAGGGCACCCTAATGGGCACTGCCATCGGTACATGCTTTGGGTATTGGCTGGGAGTTTCCTCCTTCGTTTATTTTGTTGCCTACTTGTGTAATGCTCAGATCACCATGCTGCAAACCCTGTCACTGCTGGTGAGTATATACCGTGGAGCTTTCATACTCTGATCACCGAGCTGTGTTGCCTATTTGGTCTGAGGGGTTGGCACCCTGCGGCAGGATGGAGGGAGAAATCTGGCTCCATGTGCTTCTGTTTATAGTAACCATGAATATCCGCTATAAAGGAATAACTCTAGTTCTAACCATTCACATCCACTGAAAGCGACAGGTTCTACATTTACCCATAGCGATTCTATATTCATTTTACTGTGTAGGGCTCAATCCTATTAGCCGCGGGTTCTCTGTATGCTGCACTTCCGATTACTCGCGGATTTTTAGTTTGCAGCCCCATAGGGGTGGGTACAAAAATCTGCGAGTCTGTGGTGGGAGCGGCTCGCCCCCTTAGCGGCTAATTGGATTGAGCCCATAGTGTCCTTTGTAACTGAGCAACAATGGTTGGGGATCTGTGTCCACAAAGACAGATGCTTAAATGATGTATACAGTATAATTGAAGGAACACAGGGCTGCTGAAACATACAGCTCTTGGTTACGGCATACTGGATAGTGAAAGTAAGTCTTTGATGCACCGCTAAGGGGATTTTGCTACGTGGTACACCATTGTAGAATGTGTGGGGTTTGATGCTGACCCTTGGTCATTATTATCCGTTTTGTTTCAGGGATATGGATTATTTGGGCACTGCATCGTCCTCTTCATCACCTATAACATCCATTTCCATTCACTCTTCTATATCTTTTGGCTGTGCATTGGGGGCCTGTCTACACTGCGCATGGTAAGGTCAATGTAACTCTCTCCTCCAGTTTACTGTATTCTCCCAGGTCATATGGACTCCTGAATAACTGTGTTCTGTATCACACTGTAGGTGGCAGTGTTGCTGTCTCGCACTGTAGGTCACACACAGCGACTAATCCTTTGTGGCTCTATTACTGCACTGCACATGTTATTCCTACTCTACCTGCACTTTGCGTATCACAAGGTTGTGGAAGGTAAGACAGAATGAGACTTGAGCTCATAGACCTGTATACATTTGATCTTTGTTTAGGGTGCATGTGCACGTGCCCTCCGGCTAGATTATTTATGTATTCTATTCGTGAACCTGATGTCCAGAAAGTAAAGTGTAAATAATTTAAGCTACTTGGCGTGCAATAATTTGAAAGGCAAAACCAACCTGGTTTTCCTTATTAAATGATTGCTTCTTTATAACATCGGGCAGGTTTGCCGAAAATGCACCGATGCCTGCGTCTCGCGGGCTATTACATTTGTTGCTTCGCCTGACAATGGGGCCACACTCCCGAACTATAGCGCCTCCTGCTGTCTTGTGACTCCAGTCATGTTTTTCCAGTACAAATAGGAGAATTTTATGCACACTGACACAATCACTGAGCGTGTCCTGCAGTCACTCTCGGGAGCACTGCTAATATGTTATGAGGAATGAGGAATAAATAGTTTGTTTGTAGATGTTCTTACACGACTCCAGAGGATCCATGGTGGTAGAGGGTTTGGCCACATTTGATCTCATCTGATCGCAGGAGAATTCCCAACAGAGTATTTTCCTCTGAAGAAGGAAACACCAAATACTAACTGAAATATACTTTATAAGTAATCTCTTTTAAGAAGCTTGGAGAGGGAACGTTTAGATGTACATTGAATGGTGTTTTATTTGGGCTACAGGCTAAATTATAATTTAAATGTACACATTTCTTATGCTGTACATGAGGCAGGAGCAAGATTGGGTTGCTTTTAATGTTTCATGGCCTGTCCATCTGGGACGGTCTTCTAATTAACGTTATTGTGAACCTGGAGACCTACTACAGTTTAATCCATCTCTTGTGGTAGTAGCAAGACCACCATGATAATGGGTTCGCCTTACTCATATACATTTTGAAAATTGTATGTGAAGGGTTGTAAGAACTTAAGTGAACACCTGAGTAGGAACGGCCTGAAAGGAGTATAGCAGTGGTTCCCAAACTCTGTCCTCAGGACCCCACACAGGTCACAATTTCCAGGCCCTGGCAGGTGCACAGGTGTAGTCATTACTCGCTCTCATATTATTAAAAAAAAAAATCCACAGAAGGAGCTAATTATTTCCTTTGTGATTCTGTGAGGAGACCTGGAATTACATGAACTGTTTGGGGTCCTGGGGACCAAGTTTGAGAACCTGTGGAGTATAGTATCTCTATGTTATTGGTTTGGTTTGTGTTTTGTTTGTGTTTTTTTTGTTTGTTTTTGGGGGGGTTTATGCAAGTTCTCTTTCCCAGCCAGGAAATAATTGCTCTCAAATAATGAGGCTGCAACTTATTTGTTTTGAGTGAGGGAATAGTAAGTTGCATATGAAGTATCATGCTTGTCTTTTTTTGGTAATTTGTATTAGCTAATTGCTTGAAGACCTTTAAATTGGGGCCCTCCGGGATATGGATCACCAAAGCTTCTGTTCTGTATAGGTTTTAGTTTAAAGAATGGAAAAGGACTTATGTGGAGGTTAAGGAAAGGAAGAAGTAATCTACAAATGGTGCGAGGTTTTTATACATTTCCACCGATCATCCTATTCAGATGAGGTCCTCACCCTGGCAGCAAGGGATTCTGTCATAAGGGCAAATTGTAACAATAGTAAAGGTTTTGGGGACTCCTTCAGGAGGAAGCTATATGCACGTAACTAAACAACTTTTAATATATCACACATCAACACATCACAGATTTAATGAAGGTTTCTGGTATTGGGACATTGGGCCTCATTCAGACCCGCTCACAAGCGGGTCGATGGTGGGGCACTGTGCACGTGGCGCGCAAGCCCCGTAGCGAGTGAGAAATTCACTCTCTCCAGGGCTCACTAGAAATGGGGCGGCTGTTGATGTTGATCGACAGCTCGCCCCGTTTTGTAGGCGGGGTGGCTGGACAAACGGAGGAGTTCCTGAAGGAACGCCTGCCGTTTGTGGGCGGCCCTACTGACATCACTCGTGATGTCGGTAGTGAGCTTCCTGCTCTATTCCTATCACAAGGGTCTCGTCGCAAGCCCGATGGTCGCGATAATCGAGATCATCACCTGGCTGCTCGCAAAAACTGTGGGTGGTCACCCACAGCTTAGCAAGCGGCCAGGAAGCCAGTTTAAAAAAAAAAAAAGCGTCCGCCCTGATTCAGTGCAAGCGCCTCTAAATGAAGTCCAATGTCCCTTTTGGCTTTTTCACACAGGTAGATAAAGCATAAGGGTAGAATTGGGAGTTCAACAAGGGTTTCTCTAGTCATCACTTTATACACCCATCACATTAAGTCACTGACAGGTGAAGTGAATAACATTGATTATCTTGTTACAGTGGCACCAGTCAGGAGGTGAGATATATTAGGCAGTAAGTAAACAGTCCGTTCTTGAAGTTGATGTGATGGAAGCAAAAGAAAAATGGGCAAGCGTAAGGATCTGAGCGACTCTGACGAGGGCCAAATTGTGAGGGCTAGGGGACTGTAGGGGCATCTCCACAATGACAGGTCTTGTGGGGTGTTCCCAGTATGCAGCGGTTATTACTTGCCAAAGTGATCCAAGGAAGGACAACCAGTGCGCTGACGATAGGCTCATGGGTGCCCAAGGCTCACTGATGCGTCAGCCGGTCTGGTCCTATCTCACAGAAGAGTTACTGTAGCACAAATTTTTGAAAAAGGTAATGCTGCCTATGATAGAAAGGTGTCCGAACACTCAGTGCTTTGCAGCTTGCTGCGTATGGGACTCCGTAGCTGCAGACTTGCCCACGCTGACCCCTGTCCACCACCAAAAGCGCCTACAATGGGCACGTGAACGTCACAACTGGACCATTGAGCAATGGAAGAAGGTGGCCCGGTCTGACGAATCACATTTTCTTTCCATGAGGATGGCCGGGTGCGTGTGCGTCGTTTACATGGGAAAGAGATGGCACCAGGATGCACTATGGGAAGGAAACAAGCCTGCGGATGCATTGTTCTGCTGGGAAAGCTTGGGCCTGGCATTCATGAAAACATTGATGAAGACCAAATATACCCCTTCATGGCAAGGGTATTTCCTGAAGGCAGTGGCTTCTTTCAGCAGGATAATGCACCCCTGCCACACTACAAAAACTGTGCAGGAATGGTTTGAGAAACATGACAAAGAGTTCAATGTGTTGACTCCAACTTCCCCCAATCTCAATCCAATCGAGCATGTGTGGGATGTGCTGGAGACACGAGTTTGAGCCTGTCAGTGTCCTAGCCCCACAAAGTGGATTCAATACCCTGTTGTCCACGTCCCAAAGAAAGATGGAAGTGGACAGTTTTTGTGTGGATCACTGTAGCCTAAATGAGATTAATACTACAGAAGCATACCCAATATTTTCTATAGATGAGCTGCTGGTAACTGTCAAATTCTTCTAACTCCTGAAGATCATATGAAATCGGCCTTTGCTATCCTGTATGTCACCTTCAAGAAACCCAGCTACCTTCTGTCAGCTAGAATAATAACGTCTAGAACTTTTATGTCGTGTGAGAGTTTACTTAGGCTTACTGGGCAATATTTGTGTGTATAGTGACACTAGAGAAGAGCATTAGAAGCATCTGCGGCCAATGTCGGCCAAATTAGGTCAAACGGTTTGAAGCTGGGAAAACAACAGTTACTGATGGCAGAAGTATACTATTTGGTTTATCAGATAGCAATTATGAAACGGTCCATTCCTAGTAAACAGATAATCAGTTCCATCTTTACTGGGGCCAGGGTTATAGTGTTGTAAAATAATTTTCTAATTACAATATGCGCAATTTGCTATCTCAACTTGATAGGGTGCAGAACTGCTATGAATATTTTGAAGATTGTCCTCACCAAAGTCTATGGCCGTGACACCCCTGGCATTTATTGCTGCTTTGTCATACCAATGGATTCCGCAGTGTATGGAATCTGAGCCACCTGATTCTGATGCTGTTGGCAAGTGAACATGTATTTTATCTGCACATTGTTGAGAGGTGACTTAAGGTGCCCACACACATACCGATATACTTACGATCCGACGATGTGTCCGATTTCCCTTGAAATTCTCCCCGGCAGCTCAGCACACGATATGTTGTCCAATCTTCATCCGATCTCCTGCAGCCAGACTTTTTTTTTATAGTGCATTGTGATTGTGTCCTAGATTGTCAGATCTGCCGTACTGCACGGCAGATCTGAAGATGCGATGTGCGACCTGCGGGGGTGCGCATCGCATTGTGATCGTGAGTGGGGACTCACGATTTGGCCATTTTTTTACCCGATATGTCATTCCAATGTGTCGGAATCGTCCAGTTCGGGAAAAAAATTGCTATGTGTGTGGGCACCTTTACACTACCATTCAGCAAAAATCTCAATGAAGCCCATTGTGTGGGTGTTAAACAAGCAACAATCCTACGTGTGCGGCCTGGAGCTGTAAGTCCTCACTGTCCTCACAACCTGAACCAAATCGGAGACACATTATAACAATGGGGTTCCATCTGCGGAGGTATATCCTGGGACTGAAAGGGTAATCCAGGACAAAGAGCAAAACTGCAGCAGTAAGCAAGATCTAACACGTTTCCGGTTATTGAATCAGATGGGGCGATTATAACAGGCACTGATTAGAATGGGTTACTGTTTGGGATTATAACTGGGAATGAATCGGGCACTGGAGCTGTAGTGGAACCTAAGAAATTGTCAGCCTAGTTGTTACATTTAGTAATCTGGTTCATGATCAGTAAAGTTCTGCACTTTCTTCCGGCGGGGTATACTGTCACAGAGGGGAGTATTGTACAGAGACTATCATTACAGGCATTGTGAGGAGCCCATGTCATGCGGAAGGTGTGAACACATGGATGATACATGGACATCCCGTATTCTTACTGGAGTTGTCCCAGATGATCCAAATGTGTACAGATGGCAACAGACATTTAATAATAATTTCTTGTGTTATTTAACATTTGAAGGCCCAAACATTCTAGATAAGAGAACCCAGATCTGTAAAAAGAGCACCATCCGGCAATAACCTACAAGAGCTATATGAAATACACATGACATTAACTAATATCCATATATTATGTAGTGATTGCATCCATATTAATACTTTCCATATTGTGTCCTCATATTAGCTGTACAATTATTCATAGTGATTATTGTATCAGTATAATCCAGAACCCAGAAACATGCAGTAGCGTAGAGGATGATCGTGTGTGTGTTTTACTAGCCCGATAAGCAGAACAGCGGAGCTCTCATATCTGGGATTCCCGCAGTTTGGATGAAGCGCGTACTTACCGGACACATCTGGCTCCCCACAGCTCCTAGTGGGGTGGTGGCAGCGTGTGTGGGGGTTATCCGAATGCCTTGTTGATGTGGCGTTCTATTTCATGGCATTACATCAGAAAGGGGCAATTAGATTGTACTACTAATTATATGTAAATAATTGGCATATGAGACTATAACAAGTCCTGTAAGGTGCAATGCAAAGATATTTCTGTATGTCTTCACCTTTTGTGCCTTGTTGGCGTGATCTACTCTGGTCCACACTCACCCGATTTTCTCTTTCCCTTGGGCAGGTATCTTGGATACTTTGGATGGACCGAACATGCCACCACCTTTCCAGAGAGTTGCCCGTGACCTGCCACTGGCGACAAATTCTGTGCTTAATGCCACCGTGCAGGTCCTGTCTGTTCATTCACGCTGAAGTCACAAGTTTGGAAACAGGCGACAACAAGGATTTCTTATTTTTGAGACCGCTGAAAGACTGACCCCATCTGTCCCCTCTTTGTAGTAAATGTCAGTTCAGAGAAGGGATAGCAAGGGTTGTATGGACACGTTGCCCGGGATGGAATCCGCCATGATCTGCACGTTCGGTCTTGCCGATCCTCTTCCTACTAATTGTTAAATTATACACTTGTCCATTGGCCCAAGGGATCTGACTTTAATACACGGCACAAATGAGTCTGTAGGTGGCCCCGGTTACAGCCCCTGTATGCCTATTGCTGTAGGCACCCCCCTCCCCTTTCAGTCTTCTCATCCCCAATTTCCTCTTCATTGTAGCCTGGGGTGTTATATTTGTCTCCGAGCATGAGGTTTGTGGGACTGGATTTTATTGGCTCTATTCAGAAGAGTTTCTGGCTGTGCATCATATCTATGGCACATTACTACTGTGCATTTAGTATATAGTTGTCTGACAGACGCTACCTGATTCCATCTCATGCAGAAAACAATTCCTCCTAAACTTTATAATAAATATAGAGTGGTTTAGTCTGAGTCTGATTCTTTCTTCGCCCACTCAGTGCATTCCCTTCACGCAGTGGGTGAGGTGTGCCGTCTAGGACCACAGGGTCCAGGATTCAATTTGCCAGCTAGAGATGGCGAAGCAACGCTGAGATCAGTGATTCTTGCCCCATCCTTCACCACAGTGGAGTAAGTTCATCCCAGATGCCCAGAGGCAAGTTATAATTTGGTGCCACCCCCCCCCTAAAAAAGAAAGGAAAATAAATATGGTGCCTATCTATATATCTCATATCTATATTTCTATCTATCTCATAGTATATGGTTATGGTAGCTTCTCTGGTGCCAGGAAGAGGTGTCATGTCATTACGGTACACTCCGGGTACATATTTACAGTCCTTAGTGGGATGAATATATTGTGGGCAATAGAGGAGGTGCCCCTTCAATGCTGGCGCCCGGCGTCAGGTGCCTCCATTGTCTCCCATAGTTCTGCCCCTGTTTCACCAGCATATAGCGCTTCCTACGTATGCTCGGAGTGTGGTCTGTGCTGAACTCTGGATGCAGACGGATAGGAATAGCGCTATTAACGTTCTTCAGCTATAATGAATCCACTATCATAAGACAGCCATGGGGAGTAAATGCAATAGCTTGCGAGATACAGGCATTGGCGAGTTCCCGGCGAAACTGGCCAATGTTTTGAAGGGGCAATCATTTAAAAGTTTTGCCTTTTATATGATTACCCTTTAAAACATCAGGCAATCTTGACGATGCCTGCGTCTTGCAAGCTATTACATATACCCCAGATCAGCACACAGGGACTTTGGGCCTGATTCAGAGATGTAGGCAATCCCGATGGTTTGTGTACATCTCCAATATTGTGGGGTCTGCGCAAGAATGGGACCCTTTCTGAGCAATCTCGCTCGCTAATCCCCCAAGCCGCAGCATGATGCAGAGTTTGGGTGGCGGAGCGAGGCCGTGTCTGCCCCCATTTTCCGAAAAGGAACGTGGCCAGGGTCTGTGCCGGTGGATGGAGATTTCCTGGCCTTGCAGGCTGCCCGATACCGGTCCAGCTGAGTAAGTCTGAGCTTAGACAGCATGGCTAAAGAAGTGACTGATGGTCGCGGTGGTGATAAGAGGCAGCATCTACGGACGCTGCAGTCAGATCGCAGATGCAGCAAGGAGGTGTCTTATTTCTTACAGGGGCCTCCTGCTGCAATTGCATTTTAGTTGGCCGTTATTGCACAGCTGCTTCTTTGTGTCTGTGCAGTACTGTCCAGGATCGCATGGGGTGCCTAACCCCCCCCCAAGTTCCTAACCCCCCTGTAAGTGCCTCAACCTAAACCCCTCTTTCACCGCAGCCTAAACCTAGGCATCCCCCCGGAAGACTTAACAACCCCCCCCCTTACCCTAGCCTAACCCTCCTGGGGGGTGCTTAGCCCTAAGTCCCGCTCGGGAGCCCCTAACCTAACCCCCACCCTGCGGCTGTCCGTGTCCAGCTTACCTTCGATCGGTATGCCAGGCATCGGGCTCCCGGCGTGGTAAAATGACAGGTGTCGGGATTTCGACACCTGTCATTAGACCCCTGCCTGGATTAGACAGTCGGGAAGCCAGCGGTCTGCATTTCCACAATCGGCTTCCTGACTGCATCCCGTACTGTCCATCGCTGAATCAGGCCCTTTATCCAGTCAAATGTATACATCCCTGGACAGGAGGTCTAATAAGCGTGCTCAGAGATGGTGATAGTAACCCGGGACAGGAGGTCTGATACCGTGCTCAGAGATGGTGATAGTAACCCGGGACAGGAGGTCTGATAACCGTGCTCAGAGATGGTGATAGTAACCCTGGACAGGAGGTCTAATAAGCGTGCTCAGAGATGGTAATGGTAACCCTGGACAGGAGGTCTAATAAGTGTGCTCAGAGATGGTAATGGTAACCCGGGACAGGAGGGCTGATAACCGTGCTCAGAGATGGTAATAGTAACCCTGGACAGGAGGTCTAATAAGCGTGCTCAGAGATGGTAATGGTAACCCTGGACAGGAGGTCTAATAAGTGTGCTCAGAGATGGTAATGGTAACCCGGGACAGGAGGGCTGATAACCGTGCTCAGAGATGGTAATAGTAACCCAGGACAGGAGGTCTGATAACCGTGCTCAGAGATGGTGATAGTAACCCTGGACAGGAGGTCTAATAAGTGTGCTCAGAGATGGTAATGGTAACCCGGGAGAGGAGGTCTGATAACCGTGCTCAGAGATGGTGATAGTAACCCTGGACAGGAGGTCTAATAAGTGTGCTCAGAGATGGTAATGTTAACCCGGGAGAGGAGGTCTGATAAGCGTGCTCAGAGATGGTGATAGTAACCCTGGACAGGAGGTCTAATAAGCGTGCTCAGAGATGGTGATAGTACCCCTGGACAAGAGGTCTAATAAGCGTGCTCAGAGATGGTAATGGTAACCCTGGACAGGAGGTCTAATAAGTGTGCTCAGAGATGGTAATGGTAACCCGGGACAGGAGGGCTGATAACCGTGCTCAGAGATGGTAATAGTAACCCAGGACAGGAGGTCTAATAACCGTGCTCAGAGATGGTGATAGTAACCCTGGACAGGAGGTCTAATAAGTGTGCTCAGAGATGGTAATGGTAACCCGGGAGAGGAGGTCTGATAACCGTGCTCAGAGATGGTGATAGTAACCCTGGACAGGAGGTCTAATAAGTGTGCTCAGAGATGGTAATGGTAACCCGGGAGAGGAGGTCTGATAAGCGTGCTCAGAGATGGTGATAGTAACCCTGGACAGGAGGTCTAATAAGCGTGCTCAGAGATGGTGATAGTACCCCTGGACAAGAGGTCTAATAAGCGTGCTCAGAGATGGTAATGGTAACCCTGGACAGGAGGTCTAATAAGTGTGCTCAGAGATGGTAATGGTAACCCGGGACAGGAGGGCTGATAACCGTGCTCAGAGATGGTGATAGTAACCCAGGACAGGAGGTCTAATAAGCGTGCTCAGAGATGGTGATAGTAACCCAGGACAGGAGGTCTAATAAGCGTGCTCAGAGATGGTGATAGTAACCCTGGACAGGAGGTCTAATAAGCGTGCTCAGAGATGGTGATAGTAACCCGGGACAGGAGGTCTGATAACCGTGCTCAGAGATGGTAATGGTAACCCGGGACAGGAGGGCTGATAACCGTGCTCAGAGATGGTAATAGTAACCCTGGACAGGAGGTCTAATATGCGTGCTCAGAGATGGTAATGGTAACCCTGGACAGGAGGTCTAATAAGTGTGCTCAGAGATGGTAATGGTAACCCGGGAGAGGAGGTCTGATAACCGTGCTCAGAGATGGTAATGGTAACCCGGGAGAGGAGGTCTGATAACCGTGCTCAGAGATGGTGATAGTAACCCTGGACAGGAGGTCTAATAAACGTGCTCAGAGATGGTGATAGTAACCCTGGACAGGAGGTCTAATAAGCGTGCTCAGAGATGGTAATAGTAACCCAGGACAGGAGGTCTGATAACCGTGCTCAGAGATGGTGATAGTATCCCTGGACAGGAGGTCTAATAAGTGTGCTCAGAGATGGTAATGGTAACCCGGGAGAGGAGGTCTGATAACCGTGCTCAGAGATGTTGATAGTAACCCTGGACAGGAGGTCTAATAAGTGTGCTCAGAGATGGTAATGGTAACCCGGGAGAGGAGGTCTGATAAGCGTGCTCAGAGATGGTGATAGTAACCCAGGACAGGAGGTCTAATAAGCGTGCTCAGAGATGGTGATAGTAACCCTGGACAGGAGGTCTAATAAGCGTGCTCAGAGATGGTTATAGTAAAAGTATAGTCCTTCTTTATCCCATTTAATATTTGCTACAGTGTTCTGAATGCAGTTGTATTTTATTAATCGAGAATAAGGATACTTAATATCATTTCACTAAAAGCTTATTATAATCTCATATTCATAGTCCACTTATCACTGGTTCATATTGTAATATCAAATGACTAAATCAACATGATTTATATTTTTTATCACAGTATTGGTAAAATAATGTATTCAAAGAGAAAATTATTCCATATTTTGCCAAAAAGAAAAATGTATCTGCATTAAACATAAAATAAAAATAAAAACTTCTTGAAATAAATAAAAAAAATATAATGTCTTAAATTAAATAAATAAAAATAAAATAATAATTGTAAACAGTGACAAACTAAATCATAAAAAAATATTTTTGCAGTAGATATCAGAGGTTCCCAAACTATGGGCCTGATTCAGAGCCGGGTACAATTAGCGCTCGCTCGTCCAGAAAATAGGGGTGGCTATTCAAATGAACCGTTCGCTCTTTGCGGTCTGTTCACGCCTCTAGGTCTGAACGAGCGAACAAAACTTGCGGTCGTTTTTTGGAAAAATACGCCCCCTGGCCGCTCGCATCCTACGTCATGTCCGCTATTTATTAGATTAATCGAGTACATCGACCAGCGTATGAACTGCTCGCTATTCTTGTGGTTGGTTTTTGCTACCACAATTTTGCGAGCAGTTCTGGCTATAAAATAACCCAGTGACGTGGTCAATGACGCTGCTGTTTTAATTATGCACACCCATAAAACGCCCGTTTTGACCTTTAAGCACGCCTGCGATAGGATCTCCACTCCTCGTTTTCAAGCACCTTCCCCTGTTACCACCCACATACGCCTCCTCATGTCACTCTGATTATCAGGCATTCGCTATTTTGCGAGCACATAAATTTCGACCGCACTGACTGGTTCGCGCATGCGTATAACGATCCGTACGCATGCGCAGTTGGGCAAACATCGCTCGGAGTGAGCGAGCGGCCACTTACGAGCGGCTCTGAATCAGGCCCTATGTCCTCAAAGCACCCTAACAGTCCAGGTTTTAAGGATATCCATGCTAGACCACAGGCGGCTTAATTAGTACCTCAGTCAATTTGATTTAACCACCTGTGCTCAAACATGGATATCCTTAAAACCTTAACTGTTGTGGTGCCTTGAGGGCCGCGTTTGGGAATCTGACATATATCATCATCGATATCTTGTAAGGTGCCACTGAGTTCCCAGTTCTGTATAATAGGACAAAATAGCACCCTAACATGAACAGAACAAGTGAATGTATAACCTATAACTATATTAGACAAAACACACCAGTGGATACATAGCAGAAGGTACAGAGGGCCTGATTCAGAGCCGGACGCTATGTGCGAACGGTCGTTTAGAAAAAGGGGCCGGCTATTTAAATTGAGCGCTCGCTCTTTGCGGTCTGTTGACGCCTCTATGTCTGAGCGAGCGAACGAAACATGCGCTCGCTATTTTGTAAAGATGCCCCCTGGCCGTTCGCATCATACGTCATCTCCGCTATTTATTAGATGAATCGAGTACATCGAAAGGCATCTGAACTGCTCGCAGTGCTTGTGGTAGGTTTTACTTCCCGCAATCACTGCGAGCAGTTCAGACTAAAAGACAACCAAGTGACGTGGTCGATGACGCTGCTTTGTTAATTATGCATTCCCATTAAACGCCCGTTTTGACCATTTGGCACGCCTGCGTTCGGATCTCCACTCCCCGTTTTCAAGCACCTTCCCGTTACCACCCACAAATGCCGCATTCTGTCACTCAAATTAGCAGGCCCTCGCTGTTTTGCGAGCGCACGATTTCCAACCGCAATGACTGGTTGGCGCATGCGCATTATGACCCATATGCATGCGCAGATGTGCGAACATCGCTCGGAGCGAACGAGCGTCCGCTTACGAGCGGCTCTGAATCAGGCCCAGAGTTCAAGAAGGGGATATGAAGCAGCAACAAGAGGTATGGGGAGCAAAGAGAGCCAAAGGGGGTGATAGGGAAATGTGCTGAAGAATATTTGAGGAGGAAAATGATTTAGGATGGGGCAGGGTAGACAAGTGTGTAGAGGTGTGTTTTGATAAAGTGCTTAAAATATAGATACTGTATATGAAGACTAAAAATGCTAATCAGAGGCCATCAGGGGAATGTCAAATGTGTTACAACATGGGCGAGGGAAGGAAATGTTTTATGACAGGTGAGGGAGTGGAATGTGTTAGTACACAGGTGAGGGAGGGTAATGTTTTACTATAGTAGTGAGGGAGGAGATGCATTACTATAGAGGCGAAGGATGAATATGTTATTGGAGTGGTGAGATGGAAATGGAAACAGTAAATATCTAAGGTCTACATCAGCTAGTACTCTATATGTATAATACTCCTACATCAGTCATGTCCCTGTATTATACTCTAAATATATAATACTTCTACATCAGACCTCTCCCTGTATAATACTCCTAGATCAGACCTGTCCCTGTGTTATCTATCTATCTATCTATCTATCTATCTATCTATCTATCTATCTATCTATCTATCTATGTGTTACTATAGAGGTGAGGGAGAAGAATGTTTTACTACACAGGTATGGGAGGTGAATGTGTTACTATACAGGTGAGGGAGGGGAAGGGAATGTCAAATGTATTACTACAGGGTGAGGGAAGGAAATGTGTTACAACACGGGCAAGGTAGGGGAATGTGTAACTACGGGGGTGAGCGAGGGTAATGTGTTACTCCATAAATGAGGGAGGCGAATAAGTTACTACAGGTGGGAGTGAGTGTAAGGTGTTACTACAGAGGTGTGAGAGGAAAATGTGTTACAATAGTAGTGAGAGGGGAATGAGTTACTATAGAGGTGTGGGAGGAGAATATGTAGGTATGGGAGGGGAATGTGTTACTATATAGGTGAGGGAGGGGAGGGGAAGGTCAAATGTATTACTACAGGGTGAGGGAAGGAAATGTGTTACAACACGGGCAAGGTAGGGGAATGTGTAACTACGGGGGTGAGCGAGGGTAATGTGTTACTCCATAAATGAGGGAGGCGAATAAATTACTACAGGTGGGAGTGAGTGTAATGTGTTACTACAGAGGTGTGAGAGGAAAATGTGTTACAATAGTAGTGAGAGGGGAATGTGTAGGTATGGGAGGGGAATGTGTTACTATATAGGTGAGGGAGGGGAGGGGAATGTCAAATGTATTACTAAAGGATGAGGGAAGGAAATGTGTTACAACACTGGCGAGGTAGGGGAATGTGTAACTACGTAGGTGAGCGAGGGTAATGTGTTACTCCATAACTGAGGGATGCGAATAAGTTACTACAGGTGTGAATGAGGGTAATGTGTTACTGCCGGTGTAATGGAGGGATTGTATTTCTACACAGGTGAGTCAGGGGAATGTCGAATGTGTTACAACACAGGCAAGGGAGGGAAATGTGTTACTACAGGTGAGGAAGTGCAATGTGTTAGTTCACAGGTGAGGGAGGGTAATGTATTACTATAGCAGTGAGGGAGGGGATGCAATACTATAGAGGTGAAGTGCTGATTCGACACTTCCCCCTCCGCCGGGTCATGGACAACCCCATCCACACCTCCCAACGAAACACACACCATACCTGGCCGTCCATGTGAGTAGTTATGTCCCGGAGGGAGGGAAGGGGGACGGGGTAGTCCATGACCCGGCAGTGGGGGAAACGACGAAGGGGCACCCCCTGTGCCAGCACCTGCGGGGATGTAGTTATGAGACCGGCGGCCCGACAAGGGATTTAAGATAGGTGTGGAAAATACAGACGCCTATCTTAATCCCGACGACGGAATGCCAGCCCGAACAAGGTAATTCTGGGGCACCCTTGGCATTAGCAGCATGGGGGGGGATAGGTTTAGGGAGTGTAGTGGGGTTAGGTTTGGGGGGGGGGGTAGGTTTAGGCATGAACAGGGAGTGTTAGGGTGCGAGGTGGGGAGGGTTAGGCTACAAAAATGGAGGGTTGGGGGGGGAAGAGGAGAGCGTAGGTATACTCGGGATACCGCTGTCGGTATTCTGACAGGTGCCATCCCGACAGCCGGCATTACATACCGGTTCCCACCTGCGCACGCCTATAATTATACCTTATATGTATAATGCTCCTACATCAGATCTGTCCTTGTATTATACTTTGTAAGTACAATACTCCTACTTTAGACCAGTCCCTATATTAAATTCTGCATATACGTGTACAAATACTCCTACATCAGACCAGTCCCTGTATTATACTCTATATGTATATTATTATTCCTGTCCCTGTCTTATACTTTATATGTATAATACTCTTCAATCAGACCTGTCCCTGTATTATACGCTGTATGTATGTAAAGTACTCCTACATCCTATGTACCATTATACTACCATACTCCCACATCAGGTCTGTTCCTGTATTATACTCTATACAATACGCCTACTTTATATTTGCAGTGTCCATAACATTTCTTCCCCCTGGTATGTCTCAGGGGATTGTTGTATCTGAGCACTATAAGAGGGCAGATTATTACAGTAGACAGCTGTCAGTGACTTTAATATGGCGGCGCCCGGCTTCTGCATTTTTAAAGGAGATGTGGGAGGAGGGCTCTGCCTGTGATGCGCTGGTTGCCATAGAAACAGGACGGCATCACCAGGGAAAGCGGAAGACGTGGAACCGGCCAATGTTACCTGTGGCCTGGGGTAATTACCCTTCTCTCTCGATACCTTCCTGGCTGGGGCATTATCCTCTCTGTCGCGATACTCCCTTATGATTGGGTTAGTGATCCATTTATAACGGATCATCTTAATTCCCCCTGTACGGTGTTGATGTCATTGATATCTGGCGTCTGGCCCCATATACTGACCACAGTGGGAGTCATTTTGTCTCAATGCCTCCTTGCCTAGGATTGAGGTACTTACCCATCTCTCCCAGTATCTACCTGCCCAGGACTGGAGTACTTGCCCATCTGGACTACTTACCCGTCTCTCTGTATCTTCTTGTTCAGGACTGGGGAATTTACCCAGTCCTGGACGAGATACTGGCAGAGATAGGTAAATACCCCAGTCCTGGACAAGAATATACAGGGAGAGTTGGGTAAGTACTCCAGTCTTGGGTAAGACTGGGGTAATTACTCATCTCTCCCAGAACCCCCCTGCCCAAGACTTTGGGTAGTTATGTTCCAATTCCTCCCTGCCCAGGACTGGGGCAATTATCCATCTCTCCCAAGTTCTCCCTGTCCAGGACTGGGGTAATTACCCATTCCTCCAATAATCTCCCTGTCCATAAATGGTGTAATTAATCTTTTTTCCCAATACCTCCCTTTCTAGGATTGGGGAAGTTACCCATCTTTTCCAAAATGTCCTTGTCAATATAGGGGTAATTACCCATCTTTCTCAATATCTCCCTGTCCAGGACTGGGGTAATTACTCATCTTTTCCAATACCTCCCTTTCCAGGATTGGGGTACTTGTGCATCTCTCCCAATATCTCCCTGTCAATACTATGGATTATTGCCCATCTTTCCCAATATTTCCCTGCCCAGGACTTGGGTAGTTACCCAACAATTTCCTGCTGCCAGGAACTGCTGTAAGTACCCATCTTTCTCAATATTTCCCTGCCCAGGTCTGAGGTAATTACCCAACTTGACAATTCCACACTGCCCGGGACTGGGGTAATTACCCCATCTTTTCCAATTACTCTTTGTCCAGGATTTGGTGAATTGCCCCAGAACGGAGAGAAGATATATTTGGAAATTGCCCATCTCTCCTAGTACAGCCCTGCCCAGGACTGGGGTACTTACTCATACTTCCCAATATCTCCCTGCCCAGAACTGGAGAATTATTTTCTTTCACAATATCTCCCTGCCCATATCTGGGGTAATTACCCATTTTTCCCAATATGTCCCTGCGCAGTACTAGGGATATTACCAATCTTTCACAATTCCTCACTACCCAAGACTGGGATAATTACCTGTTCTTATCTGTCATTCATTAGATATATACATAAATACACTTCTTCCTTCTTTTGTGGGGTAATTATTTATTTACCCCAGTTATCTCCATGCCAGCTTACAGTGTGATATGTTCCCAATTATTGTACAGAGTGTAAATGTCTGATAGGAGTTGCAGTGCTACATGATGACACTATCACTTTGCCCTTATTGCACCCTAGGGGGTGGTGGACACAACGGCCTGAGCGCAGAGACCCCTCTGTCTGTACAAGATGTTACCGGGCTCCATTCAGATGTCAGGGGAGACGCTCTCAGGGGCAGAGGTTAAAGGAGTGTGCGAGGGGCTGGCAGAGGGTACCGTGCGGCTCCTGTCTCTGCGTGGATGCCATCTTTCAGACAGGGACTTTGCCCGGCTGTGTCAGGGGGTGTCGCAGTCTCCCTCCCTGGTGCAGCTGAACCTCAACTTAGGGGTGGTGTCCAGTGCTACGCGAGTCCAGCAGCTGGCGCAGGGTCTGCAGAGTAACCGGTCATTGCAGTCCCTCTTGTGAGTATTGTTCTGCAGGTGAGTGTGTCAGAGTAACTCAGCAGTGTAATTTATTACATCTGTCTGTCCTTCCTGCAGCCTCCATGGGAATCCCCTGGCAGACACAGGCTTGTCCCTGCTTACCCCGGCATTGGCTGGACATCCCTCACTGGTGTCACTAGATCTTGGGGACTGCTTACTGGGTGATGAGGGGATACGTTTGATCTGTGGCCTCCTACCCCCTGATGGGGCTAAGCCAGGTAAGAATATATACAGCCTGTCTGCTATCTTTATATATTCGTCTGTCTGCACTGGGCTGTGGGAGTTGTCTGCCCATCTATATTGGCTTGTGGTAGTTGCCGTCTGTACTTGACTGTGAGAGTTTTCTACCTGCACTTGGCTGTGGCAGTTGTCTGTCTGTTCTGGGCTGTGGGTAGTTGTCTGTCCATCTATACTGGTCTTTGGGAGTTGTCCGTCCTTTAATGCTGGGTTGTATGAGTTGTCTGCAGAGCCGTAAGTAGATTTTTTGGTGCCCTGTACCAGAAAGAGCATTGGCGCCCCCCTCATTTTCCAAAAGGATATAATGCACCCAAGAAAGGGCCATGGCTTCATGGGGAAGGGCCATGGAAGAGACAGGAGAGGCCAGGAGATGCTGGGGATGAAATAAGAGGAAGTTACAAGTGAGAATGATAATAAACAGAAATTTGACAGGCCCAAACAGTGCCCCCTGACCTGTGGTGCCCTGTGCGATGGCACCGGCCGCACTACCCTAGCTACGGCCCTGGTTGTCTGTATGTACCAGGCAATGGGAACTGTCTGTCCATCTATACAGGGCTGTGGGAGTTGTCTGTCCGTCTATACTGGTCTTTGGGAGTTGTCCGTCCTTTAATGCTGGGTTGTATGAGTTGTCTATATGTACCAGGCAATGGGAACTGTCTGTCCATCTATACAGGGCTGTGGGAGTTGTCTGTCCATCTATACTGGGTTGTGGGGGTTGCCTGTATGTACTGAACTGCGGGTGGTGTTCATCTGTCTTTATGTTAGCCAGTCTTTATGTGCACCTGGATAATCCTGGGTGCTGGTGGCTTGTAAGCATGTCTGTTCTCCTTCCAGGAGCATTAGTCATTTCTCATCCTACATACCTATGCCATTCTAGTCAGTGCCCCTCCTAATGTTACTGGAAGAATTGGTGGTTGGTAAAGCCCATATAGCAATTCTTCAATAGATGATATATCTGTCACCAGAATGTCTGAACACATAGCTGAGAGAATAAATGCACAGGATGGCAGGAGGCCTAATAAAACAATCTATTCTTTGGTCATTTCCAATGTAAGACATTATTAGTGTCTATGGGGCCCATTTATCAATGTGTATTTGAGGTATAATCCCCGAAAACACCCGAAAAATATTAAGTATCCCCCAGATGCATTAAGGAGGGACTGCAGTAGGTATCTCCGATACCGGCTGTGATCCCTTCATTACCGCTGGTAGCCGCCTCCCACATAGGTTTCTATGGGGGATGCGATGCTGCCAAATTTACCAATATCCGGAATTCAATGCATTCCAGATAATGGCCCCCGCAGGTAACGCCATCTAGCGTTCCCGCTAGGCCTTCTGGAGGGCAAAAAGCGCCCTGCCCTCACAGCCTGCGGGTGCCATTCTCACCCGCGGGACGCAGTGTCCCGCGGGTGGAGAAACATGCGGTATCCCGTTGACCGCCGGAGAATAGACGCCGGGCACATGCGCCCGGCATCTATTCTCCCTTTCTGCAGCGCTTGGGGGCTGCCCGGCATGTCCGTAAGCGCCGGGCACGCCCCCAAGTATGACGAAAAGGGGACGCGTCTTATAGACATACCCCCTTTTCATGACCACGCCCCATTTTTGGGTGCGCGTGCGCCTTTGGCGCGCGCATAAGGTTGCCGTCTCTAGCTCCGGCGCCCTGCCTGCCGCCGGAGCTAGAGTTAACACTAGCCATCTGAAGATGACGTCAGCCACTGTGGCCTATGGGCTACACCGCGCATAATTAGCCCAGCGGAGGGATCCGCCAGAACCCTCCCCGGCTGTGGCGGATGTGCATGTGCAGTCCTCGGTACTGCGCATGCGCAGCGCCTCCTGCACTGGTCGGCAGCTCTCCGGAGACATCTCAGGGACACGGGTTCCTTTCGGAGACCATATCCCGGATGATACATCCGGCCGGTATGATCACATTTTGCAATGCGATCATGGGCGTTACTGGCATGCCCTGATTGCTTTGCAAAAGCGATCATTGATAAATGGGCCCCTATATCAGAATTCAGAACTATAAGAGATTGGCATCTGGAGTTAGTAGAAGACATCCAAGCGAAGATTTCAATGGAATTCCTTTTTCCACCTGTGTCCAATATAGTGATGATTACATTTGTTAGGTGTCAGTAAAATACCTGACTCCAGCAGTCAGGAATATGATACTATCAAAACAATTAGTAAATCCCCTGCGCTCCACACAGGAAGATGTAGCGTAAAAGATGGGATGATCACCAATCGCTTAAAGATACAGAAAGAGCATGTATCAAGCGCTCCTACACTTAGGTACAGTCTATAAACTCAGTTTGTGCACAATAAATAAAAGACTAATCAGTTTGTACTGCACACAGGGCCTGATTCAGACCCACTCGCTAGATGCGGCTGCTCGCAACCTGCGTATGTAAATTCATCTAAGTGACGTCAAGGCAGGCGCTCGCACGGCAAGGCATAAGCACACCCACTATGTCCTGGCGAGCGATCACTTTGTGTTTACAGACGCCCACCAGCCTGTGTTTAGCCGCCCACTAGCGTACGTCCTCTCCAGGGAGTATAAACAACCATCGGTACATCGGGAGCCATCGGATCTGACCGCAGCGCTTGTACCCTATCGCAAGCTCTGCGAGCATTTCAGTGTAAAATTCAACCAGGTGACGTGTACTATGACGCTGCCTGTTAATTATGCACGCCTCTGAAACGGCGTTTAAACACTCGGGCACGCCTGCATCCGCAACTCCACTCCCCCGTTACTATTGTCCTGTCCCTGTTACCACCCACAAACGGCCTCTCCTGTCACTCATTCCACTGGGCTGTCTATGCTAGGCGAGAAAGCACATTCCGATCGCTCGTACTAGTTTGCACACGCGCACTGCGAACTACACGCATGCGCACATTAGCGAACATCGACAGCAATGAGCAGCCGCTTGCTAGCGAGCGTGTCTGAATCAGGCCCAAAGTTCCAAGAATAATCCTTATGACGGAAAGTAGTCTCCTCCAATGCAAGGTGTCCCTTTATGTTTCCAGGGTATACTTCAACACTAATATATAAATTAGTGTCACAGTACCTCCAAATAAGTCAGAAAAGGGAACATACCATAGCATAATACCATCACATTTATTTGTGGATCGAACAAGGGCATAAAAATTAATAAAAAAACACATGGTTAAAATCAATTCAGTGAAGTTGCTAAAGTCAAGTATTAAAAAGCCCCCAAAACGTACCTTCAGCAAGCACCTGCAATAATAAATACACATCCACAATACTTCCAGACCCCCCAAAGGTTATTTCGCTAGTTTTTAATTTATACCCCCACTTTGATTTTTTTTTGCCCATTTTTCAAAGTGCTTTTTTGGGGTGTCCTTTATGGGGTTTTTTGCGTTTTTTTATGCAGTTAGCATGAGGGGGGGAGTCCAAAGGGTGCAGGGTGGTTCCCGAAACATTGCACCTCAAAACCCCAATTCTGCACTTTTTTCCGCTGGGTATTCATAGGCGAAACTTTTTCGCCTATTACATTGCATCGCGCTTTTGCACCGGTGAAAAGACGTTAAAATTGAATACGGGGATAAATGAGATTGGCGAAAATGACGTCATCGGCGAAAAAGTTTTGCCGAAAACAGCTTTTCGCTCCAAATTGAATACGGCCCTATGAGTCACTGGCAGGGAGGAAGGGAGGGGACAGATGGGAGTCATGTGTCCGGACTCAGGGAGCCGGCTCCTTTTTGCTGCAGTAGCAGCACCAGCCAGGTGGCTTGTCAGTGACACACGCTGACGCACACAGAGCATTGCCAGCCAGGTGAAGGTATGGGGCATCATATAAAACCCACAGCCGGCGCCAGCACTATGTATTCATTTTACTGTGAAGCGGACACAGTGGCGCCTCCCCAAGGTGTCAGCTGCCTAATGGTAGTGCCAGCCCTGGATAGATAGATAGATAGATAGATAGATAGATAGATAGATAGATAGATAGATAGATAGATAGATTGCAAAGGCAAATGCATGCATGGTGGTTTTTCACCTTAGTGTACTGACCATGTGACTTGTATGCTGTTACATAATAAACAGCCTTTGTGATGTCACTCAGCTTTGGTATAAAGGTCACCATTTTCAGGGCCGGATTAAAGGCTACATGGGCCTGGGGTTGTAAATGTTCAAGGGCCTATACTGAGAAGAGGAGGAGCTGTAACTAGTGCTTTGTGGGTGTGACTAGAGCCAAATGCGTTTGCATACCCTATACATTATCAGCCCCTCAGTCTCCCTAAATACAAAAAAATACAAAAATGTATACTTTTGTGAGAAAACTAGAAAAACTATTTTAATACTTATAAGTTATTTCTAACTGTTTGACCAGCTAGGCTGCTCGTCATTATCATACTGATGATGGGCCTATTTTTATGTGGAGGCCTGGAGCTGCAGCTCAATCTGCCCCATTGTTAATCTGGCCCTGGACCAACCAGATTACTGCCTTGTAGGATAGGCTTTGTAGACCTGCGGCTGAACATCTTACTGCCACAGAGAAAAAGCTGGGTATGATAAGCTGTAGGAATGGAAGCGTCAATGGAGAGTTTCAATCATAAATGCCTACCCTCCCGGAATTCGCGGGAGGCTTCCAATTTTCAGGTACCTCCCACACCCCCGGATTGGTATGCATTTCTGCGACTATCGCAGGTCTCTGTGTAGGGGGCGGTCCTTAATGGCGCGATTCTTCATGAATCGCGTAATTTGGCCCCTCCCCCATTTAAATTTGAGACAATCGTGGCAATTACTGCAAGGGGCGGGGCAAAACATCAGGCCCTGCCCCCGTCGTCACGCTCCTGCTTCTCTTACCCGGGCTTCTCCCGGGAAGAGAAAACAAAAAGTAGGCAAGTATGGTTTTAATAGTGACATCAATATAAAACAAAAAAATTTCCAACTTAATGGGATACTAGTTGAATAGTTTGTCTGCTAATCTGATCATTCATCTCACTACAGTCCTTACTCCAGGACAGGAAGATACAAAAATAGGCAGATATTTTATCCCTCGAGAGCAGCCACAAGATCAGATGAAAGTGGAGAATGAACAGCACAGGTACAGGAGTCATTTATTCTTTGGACGCTTGGTACCAGATCTCCGTCAGAGAGAAAGATTGGTGCCAGTGGAAATCGTTTGTTACCTGTTTGGGTAAATGTAATAAGAATCGTGTTTGGTCACGATTGCATTCTCGTATGATTTGCCCCTGATTTTGCAACTCGCAGATTTACTAAAGGCAAACAAGAGTGCAAAAACATGATCCTGCACAGAAATAGACGAACCAACAAGCTAATAGATGTCAATAGACCATCGAACCAACGCGCGAGTACTTTCCAACTCACGGATTTACAAAGAATCGTGTAAAACACGGTAGAACACGGAGCACAATTGAATATATGAATAGAAGTGCCTGTAAGCTGCGTGTTCTTCTGAGGCACTGCTCAGATCAGTGTGATCTGTGCAGTGCTTCTGTGTGTAGTATAAAGAAAGGGTTAAAAATTAGAAAAAGTTCCCCCCCCCCCAAATGAAAAAAAAACACATAACCGGCCCTGGACCTCTGAGCCCATTCTGGTACAGGAACATCCGGGGTAAATCAGCGTGGGGTTCCCCCTATTTTCCTATAACCAGCGCAGGGCTGAACCAGTCGGAGTGGTAATTCTAAAGCAGGTGGGGGACACATACTTATTATAATGCCGCAGACTGCAGTCCCCTTCATAGCTGCAACGCATCGATTGCATCATAGCTAGTTCCACCCCTGAGTCCCCATGTCCCCTCACTCTCAGGACACACATAATACAGTCTCATCTCCCCTTCACTCTCAGGACACATATAATACAGACAGTCCCGATGTTCCCTCACTCTCAGGACACACGTAATACAGACAGTCCTGTTGTCCCCTCACTCTCAGGACACACGTAATACAGACAGTACTGTTGTCCCCTCACTCTCAGGACACATATAATACAGTCTCATCTCCCCTTCACTCTCAGGACACATATAATACAGACAGTCCCGATGTTCCCTCACTCTCAGGACACACGTAATACAGACAGTCCTGTTGTCCCCTCACTCTCAGGACACAAGTAATACAGACAGTCCTGGTGTCCCCTCACTCTCAGGACACATATAATACAGTCTCATCTCCCCTTCACTCTCAGGACACATATAATACAGACAGTCCCGATGTTCCCTCACTCTCAGGACACACGTAATACAGACAGTCCTGTTGTCCCCTCACTCTCAGGACACACGTAATACAGACAGTCCTGTTGTCCCCTCACACTCAGGACACACGTAATACAGACAGTCCTGGTGTCCCCTCACTCTCAGGACACATATAATACAGTCTCATCTCCCCTTCACTCTCAGGACACATATAATACAGACAGTCCCGATGTTCCCTCACTCTCAGGACACACGTAATACAGACAGTCCTGTTGTCCCCTCACTCTCAGGACACATGTAATACAGACAGTCCTGTTGTCCCCTCACTCTCAGGACACATATAATACAGTCTCATCTCCCCTTCACTCTCAGGACACATATAATACAGACAGTCCTGTTGTCCCCTCACTCTCAGGACACACGTAATACAGACAGTCCTGGTGTCCCCTCACTCTCAGGACACATATAATACAGTCTCATCTCCCCTTCACTCTCAGGACACATATAATACAGACAGTCCCGATGTTCCCTCACTCTCAGGACACACGTAATACAGACAGTCCTGTTGTCCCCTCACTCTCAGGACACACGTAATACAGACAGTACTGTTGTCCCCTCACTCTCAGGACACATATAATACAGTCTCATCTCCCCTTCACTCTCAGGACACATATAATACAGACAGTCCCGATGTTCCCTCACTCTCAGGACACACGTAATACAGACAGTCCTGTTGTCCCCTCATTCTCAGGACACATGTAATACAGACAGTCCTGGTGTCCCCTCACTCTCAGGACACATATAATACAGTCTCATCTCCCCTTCACTCTCAGGACACATATAATACAGACAGTCCCGATGTTCCCTCACTCTCAGGACACACGTAATACAGACAGTCCTGTTGTCCCCTCACTCTCAGGACACACGTAATACAGACAGTCCTGTTGTCCCCTCACTCTCAGGACACACGTAATACAGACAGTCCTGGTGTCCCCTCACTCTCAGGACACATATAATACAGTCTCATCTCCCCTTCACTCTCAGGACACATATAATACAGACAGTCCCAATGTTCCCTCACTCTCAGGACACACGTAATACAGACAGTCCTGTTGTCCCCTCACTCTCAGGACACATGTAATACAGACAGTCCTGGTGTCCCCTCACTCTCAGGACACATATAATACAGTCTCATCTCCCCTTCACTCTCAGGACACATATAATACAGACAGTCCTGTTGTCCCCTCACTCTCAGGACACACGTAATACAGACAGTCCTGGTGTCCCCTCACTCTCAGGACACATATAATACAGTCTCATCTCCCCTTCACTCTCAGGACACATATAATACAGACAGTCCTGTTGTCCCCTCACTCTCAGGACACATATAATACAGACAGTCCTGGTGTCCCCTCACTCTCAGGACACATGTAATACAGACAATCCTGTTGTCCCCTCACGCTCAGTACACATGTAATACAGACAGTCCTGTTGTCCCCTCACGCTCAGTCAGGGGCGCCGAGAGGGAAGGGGGGGCGAATACAGATTACCCGGGCCCGGGCTTCCACAGCGTGTGCTGAGCTGCAGTGGGAGGCAGCAGCCACAGCAGTCTATGCCTGTGGGGGGGAGCGATCACACTGATTGCACCCCCCCGGCTTTGCGCCAGGCTGAGGGGGCTCAGAGTGCCCCCTTCCCCAGCGCCACTTTTTTTACAGGTAGGGGACGTGGCCACGCCTCCCGCAATTAGGCCTACCTATAACCAGGGCCCGCCGCGGCTCTTGGCGGGCCTGCGCTCAGTACACATGTAATACAGACAGTCCTGGTGTCTCCTCACTCTCAGGACACACGTAATACAACAGTCCCGATGTCCCTTCACTCTCAAGATACATGCAATACATGCAATACAACAGTCCCGATGTCCCTTCACTCTCAGGATACATGCAATACAAACAGTCTTGATGTCCCCTCCCTCTCAGAACACGTTGCGGGTACTGGGAAGTGTAAAGGGAAGATGGACACCAGGCGCAGATCAACAGGAATCTGAGCGTTGGGTTCTGGCTGTCACTTTGTGTACAGCTCCAAAGTCACTGATGGAGGGCCAGGCATGCTGGGACGTATGGTGCCACTGACCTGATCTATATATTATTATATCACCTCTTCTGCTCCATCCACCTCCCGCCCTGCATTTTGCTCATCATCCCACATATGTCCCATCCTATGTACATATATTACCCTTTATCACACACATGTGCCATCCTATGTACATATATTACTCTTTATCACACATATGTCCCATCCTATGTACATATATTACCCTTTATCACACATATGTCACATCCTATGTACATATATTACTCTTTATCACACATATGTCCCATCCTATGTACATATATTACTCTTTATCACACATATGTCCCATCCTATGTACATATATTACTCTTTATCACACATATGTCCCATCCTATGTACATATATTACCCTTTATCACACATATGTCCCATCCTATGTACATATATTACTCTTTATCACACATATGTCCCATCCTATTGTTAGTGATGGTGGTACAGCTGCATATTAATGATGGAGATGCTGCGTATTAATAATGGAGGTGCTGCGTATTAATGATGGAGGTGCTGCATATTAATGATGGAGGTGCTGCGTATTAATGATGGAGGTGCTGCGTATTAATGATGGAGGTGCTGCGTATTAATGATGGAGATGCTGCGTATTAATGATGGAGGTGCTGCGTATTAATGATGGAGGTGCTGCGTATTAATGTTGAAGGTGCTGCGTATTAATGATGGAGGTGCTGCGTATTAATGATGGAGGTGCTGCGTATTAATGATGGAGATGCTGCGTATTAATGATGGAGGTGCTGCGTAATAATGTTGAAGGTGCTGCGTATTAATGATGGAGGTGCTGCGTATTAATGATGGAGGTGCTGCGTATTAATGATGGAGGTGCTGCGTATTAATGATGGAGTTGCTGCGTATTAATGATGGAGGTGCTGCGTATTAATGATGGAGGTGCTGCGTATTAATGATGGAGGTGCTGGGTATTAATGATGGAGGTGCTGCGTATTAATGATGGAGATGCTGCGTATTAATGATGGAGGTGCTGCGTATCAATGATGGAGATGCTGCGTATCAATGATGTAGGTGCTGCGTAATAATGTTGAAGGTGCTGCGTATTAATGATGGAGGTGCTGCGTATTAATGATGGAGATGCTGCGTATTAATGATGGAGGTGCTGCGTATTAATGATGGAGGTGCTGCGTATTAATGTTGAAGGTGCTGCGTGTAAATGATGGAGGTGCTGCGTATTAATGATGGAGGTGCTGCGTATTAATGATGGAGGTGGTGCGTATTAATGATGGAGGTGCTGCGTATTAATGATGGAGATGCTGCGTATTAATGATGGAGATGCTGCATATTAATGATGGAGGTGCTGCGTATTAATGATGGAGATGCTGCGTATTAATGATGTAGAAGCTGCGTATTAATGTTGAAGGTGCTGCGTATTAATGATGGAGGTGCTGCGTATTAATGATGGAGGTGCTGCGTATTAATGATGGAGGTGCTGCGTAATAATGTTGAAGGTGCTGCGTATTAATGATGGAGGTGCTGCGTATTAATGATGGAGGTGCTGCGCATTAATGATGGAGGTGCTGCGCATTAATGATGGAGGTGCTGCGTATTAATGATGGAGGTGCTGCGTATTAATGATGGAGGTGCTGCGTATTAATGATGGAGATGCTGCTTATTAATGATGGAGGTGCTGCGTATTAATGATGGAGATGCTGCGTATTAATGATGGAGGTGCTGCGTAATAATGTTGAAGGTGCTGCGTATTAATGATGGAGATGCTGCATATTAATGATGGAGGTGCTGCGTATTAATGATGGAGATGCTGCGTATTAATGTTGAAGGTGCTGCGTATTAATGATGGAGGTACTGCGTATTAATGATGGAGGTGCTGCGTATTAATGATGGAGGTGCTGCGTATTAATGATGGAGGTGCTGCGTAATAATGTTGAAGGTGCTGCGTATTAATGATGGAGATGCTGCGTATTAATGATGGTGATGCTGCGTATTAATGATGGAGATGCTGCGTATTAATGATGGAGGTGCTGCGTATTAATGATGGAGGTGCTGCTGCGTATTAATGATGGAGGTGCTGCGTATTAATGATGGTGGTGCTGCTGCGTATTAATGATGGAGATGCTGCGTATTAATGATGGAGGTGCTGCGTATTAATGATGGAGATGCTGCGTATTAATGATGGAGGTGCTGCGTATTAATGTTGAAGGTGCTGCGTGTAAATGATGGAGGTGCTGCGTATTAATGATGGAGGTGCTGCGTATTAATGATGGAGGTGGTGCGTATTAATGATGGAGGTGCTGCGTATTAATGATGGAGATGCTGCATATTAATGATGGAGATGCTGCATATTAATGATGGAGGTGCTGCGTATTAATGATGGAGATGCTGCGTATTAATGATGTAGAAGCTGCGTATTAATGTTGAAGGTGCTGCGTATTAATGATGGAGGTGCTGCGTATTAATGATGGAGGTGCTGCGTATTAATGATGGAGGTGCTGCGTAATAATGTTGAAGGTGCTGCATATTAATGATGGAGGTGCTGCGTATTAATGATGGAGGTGCTGCGCATTAATGATGGAGGTGCTGCGCATTAATGATGGAGGTGCTGCGTATTAATGATGGAGGTGCTGCGTATTAATGATGGAGGTGCTGCGTATTAATGATGGAGGTGCTGCTTATTAATGATGGAGATGCTGCGTATTAATGATGGAGGTGCTGCGTAATAATGTTGAAGGTGCTGCGTATTAATGATGGAGATGCTGCGTATTAATGATGGAGGTGCTGCGTATTAATGATGGAGATGCTGCGTATTAATGTTGAAGGTGCTGCGTATTAATGATGGAGGTGCTGCGTATTAATGATGGAGGTGCTGCGTATTAATGATGGAGGTGCTGCGTATTAATGATGGAGGTGCTGCGTAATAATGTTGAAGGTGCTGCGTATTAATTATGGAGATGCTGCGTATTAATGATGGTGATGCTGCGTATTAATGATGGAGATGCTGCGTATTAATGATGGAGGTGCTGCGTATTAATGATGGAGGTGCTGCGTATTAATGATGGAGGTGCTGCTGCGTATTAATGATGGAGGTGCTGCGTATTAATGATGGTGGTGCTGCTGCGTATTAATGATGGAGATGCTGCGTATTAATGATGGAGGTGCTGCGTATTAATGATGGAGGTGCTGCGTATTAATGATGGAGGTGCTGCGTATTAATGATGGAGATGCTGCGTATTAATGATGGAGGTGCTGCGTAATAATGTTGAAGGTGCTGCGTATTAATGATGGAGGTGCTGCGTATTAATGATGGAGGTGCTGCGTATTACTGATGGAGGTGCTGCGTATTAATGATGGAGGTGCTGCGTATTAATGATGGAGAAGCTGCGTATTAATGATGGAGGTGCTGCGTATTAATGTTGAAGGTGCTGCGTATTAATGATGGAGATTCTGCGTATTAATGATGGAGGTGCTGCGTATTAATGATGGAGGTGCTGCGTATTAATGTTGAAGGTGCTGCGTATTAATGATGGAGGTGCTGCGTATTAATGATGGAGATGCTGCGTATTAATGATGGAGGTGCTGCGTAATAATGTTGAAGGTGCTGCGTATTAATGATGGAGATGCTGCGTATTAATGATGGTGATGCTGCGTATTAATGATGGAGATGCTGCGTATTAATGATGGAGGTGCTGCGTATTAATGATGGAGGTGCTGCGTATTAATGATGGAGGTGCTGCTGCGTATTAATGATGGAGGTGCTGCGTATTAATGATGGTGGTGCTGCTGCGTATTAATGATGGAGATGCTGCGTATTAATGATGGAGGTGCTGCGTATTAATGATGGAGGTGCTGCGTATTAATGATGGAGGTGCTGCATATAAATGATGGTGGTGCTGCTGCGTATTAATGATGGAGGTGCTGCGTATTAATGATGGAGGTGCTGCGTATTAATGATGGAGATGCTGCGTATTAATGATGAAGGTGCTGCGTAATAATGTTGAAGGTCTTGCGTATTAATGATGGAGGTGCTGCGTATTAATGATGGAGATGCTGCGTATTAATGATGAAGGTGCTGCGTAATAATGTTGAAGGTGCTACGTATTAATGATGGAGGTGCTGCGTATTAATGATGAAGGTGCTGCGTAATAATGTTGAAGGTGCTGCGTATTAATGATGGAGGTGCTGCGTATTAATGATGGAGGTGCTGCGTATTAATGATGAAGGTGCTGCGTATTAATGATGGTGGTGCTGCTGCGTATTAATGATGGAGATGCTGCGTATTAATGATGGTGATGCTGCGTATTAATGATGGAGATGCTGCGTATTAATGATGGAGGTGCTGCGTATTAATGATGGAGGTGCTGCGTATTAATGATGGAGGTGCTGCATATTAATGATGGAGATGCTGCTGCGTATTAATGATGGAGGTGCTGCGTATTAATGATGGAGGTGCTGCGTATTAATGATGGTGGTGCTGCTGCGTATTAATGATGGAGGTGCTGCGTATTAATGTTGAAGGTGCTGCATATTAATGATGGAGGTGCTGCGTATTAATGATGGAGGTGCTGCGTATTAATGATGGCGGTGCTGCGTATTAATGATGGCGGTGCTGCTGCGTATTAATGATGGAGATGCTGCGTATTAATGATGGTGATGCTGCGTATGAATGATGGAGATGCTGCGTATGAATAATGGAGATGCTGCGTATTAATGATGGAGGTGCTGTGTAATAATGTTGAAGGTGCTACGTATTAATGATGGAGGTGCTGCGTATTAATGATGGAGGTGCTGCGTAATAATGTTGAAGGTACTGCGTATTAATGATGGAGGTGCTGCGTATTAATGATGGAGATGCTGCGTATTAATGATGGAGGTGCTGCGTATTAATGATGGTGGTGCTGCGTATTAATGATGGTGGTGCTGCTGCGTATTAATGATGGAGATGCTGCGTATTAATGATGGAGGTGCTGCGTATTAATGATGGAGGTGCTGCGTATTAATGATGGAGGTGCTGCTGCGTATTAATGATGGAGGTGCTGCGTATTAATGATGGAGGTGCTGCGTATTAATGATGGTGGTACTGCTGCGTATTAATGATGGAGGTGCTGCGTATTAATGTTGAAGGTGCTGCGTATTAATGATGGAGGTGCTGCGTATTAATGATGGAGGTGCTGCGTATTAATGATGGTGCTGCTGCGTATTAATGATGGAGATGCTGCGTATTAATGATGGAGATGCTGCGTATTAATGATGGTGCTGCTGCGTATTAATGATGGAGGTGCTGCGTATTAATGATGGAGGTGCTGCGTATTAATGATGGAGGTGCTGCTGCGTATTAATGATGGAGGTGCTGCGTATTAATGATGGAGGTGCTGCGTATTAATGATGGTGGTGCTGCTGCGTATTAATGATGGAGGTGCTGCGTATTAATGTTGAAGGTGCTGCATATTAATGATGGAGGTGCTGCGTATTAATGATGGAGGTGCTGCGTATTAATGATGGCGGTGCTGCGTATTAATGATGGCGGTGCTGCTGCGTATTAATGATGGAGATGCTGCGTATTAATGATGGTGATGCTGCGTATTAATGATGGAGATGCTGCGTATTAATGATGGAGATGCTGCGTATTAATGATGGAGGTGCTGCGTATTAATGATGGAGGTGCTGCGTAATAATGTTGAAGGTGCTGCGTATTAATGATGGAGGTGCTGCGTATTAATGATGGAGGTGCTGCGTAATAATGTTGAAGGTGCTGCGTATTAATGATGGAGGTGCTGCGTATTAATGATGGAGATGCTGCGTATTAATGATGGAGGTGCTGCGTATTAATGATGGTGGTGCTGCGTATTAATGATGGTGGTGCTGCTGCGTATTAATGATGGAGGTGCTGCGTATTAATGATGGAGGTGCTGCGTATTAATGATGGAGGTGCTGCTGCGTATTAATGATGGAGGTGCTGCGTATTAATGATGGAGGTGCTGCGTATTAATGATGGAGATGCTGCGTATTAATGATGGAGGTGCTGCGTATTAATGATGGAGGTGCTGTGTATTAATGATGGAGGTGCTGTGCTGCGTATTAATGATGGAGGTGCTGCGTATTAATGATGGAGGTGCTGCGTATTAATGATGAAGATGCTGCGTATTAATGATGGAGGTGCTGCGTATTAATGATGGAGGTGCTGCGTATTAATGATGGAGATGCTGCGTATTAATGATGGAGGTGCTGCGTATTAATGATGGAGGTGCTGCGTATTAATGATGGAGGTGCTGCGTATTAATGATGGAGGTGCTGCGTATAAATGATGGAGGTGCTGCGTATTAATGATGGAGGTGCTGCGTATTAATGATGGAGGTGCTGCGTATTAATGATGGAGGTGCTGCGTATTAATGATGGAGGTGCTGCGTATTAATGATGGAGGTGCTGCGTATTAATGATGGAGGTGCTGCGTATTAATGATGGTGATGCTGCGTATTAATGATGAAGATGCTGCGTATTAATGATGGAGATGCTGCGTATTAATGATGGAGGTGCTGCGTATTAATGATGGAGGTGTTGCGTATAAATGATGGTGATGCTGCGTATTAATGATGGAGATGCTGCGTATTAATGATGGAGATGCTGCGTATTAATGATGGAGATGCTGCGTATTAATGATGGAGATGCTGCGTATTAATGATGGAGGTGCTGCGTATTAATGATGGAGGTGCTGCGTATTAATGATGGAGATGCAGCGTATTAATGATGGAGGTGCTGCGTATTAATGATGGAGGTGCTGTGTATTAATGATGGAGGTGCTGTGCTGCGTATTAATGATGGAGGTGCTGCGTATTAATGATGGAGGTGCTGCGTATTAATGATGAAGATGCTGCGTATTAATGATGGAGGTGCTGCGTATTAATGATGGAGGTGCTGCGTATTAATGATGGAGATGCTGCGTATTAATGATGGAGATGCTGCGTATTAATGATGGTGCTGCTGCGTATTAATGATGGAGGTGCTGCGTATTAATGATGGAGGTGCTGCGTATTAATGATGGAGGTGCTGCGTATTAATGATGGAGGTGCTGCGTATTAATGATGGAGGTGCTGCGTATCAATGATGGAGGTGCTGCGTATTAATGATGGAGGTGCTGCGTATTAATGATGGAGGTGCTGCGTATTAATGATGGAGGTGCTGCGTATTAATGATGGAGGTGTTGCGTATAAATGATGGTGGTGCTGCTGCATATTAATGTTGGAGATGCTGCGTATTAATGATGGAGATGCTGCGTATTAATGATGAAGATGCTGCGTATTAATGATGGAGGTGCTGCGTATTAATGATGGAGGTGCTGCGTATTAATGATGGTGCTGCTGCGTATTAATGATGGAGGTGCTGCGTATTAATGATGGAGGTGCTGCGTATTAATGATGGAGATGCTGCGTATTAATGATGGAGATGCTGCGTATTAATGATGGAGGTGCTGCGTATTAATGATGGAGGTGCTGCGTATTAATGATGGAGGTGCTGCGTATAAATGATGGAGGTGCTGCGTATTAATGATGGAGGTGCTGCGTATTAATGATGGAGGTGCTGCGTTTTAATGATGGAGGTGCTGCGTATTAATGATGGAGGTGCTGCGTATTAATGATGGAGGTGCTGCGTATTAATGATGGAGATGCTGCGTATTAATGATGGAGATGCTGCGTATTAATGATGGAGGTGCTGCGTATGAATGATGGAGATGCTGCGTATTAATGATGGTGATGCTGCGTATTAATGATGAAGATGCTGCGTATTAATGATGGAGATGCTGCGTATTAATGATGGAGGTGCTGCGTATTAATGATGGAGGTGTTGCGTCTAAATGATGGTGATGCTGCGTATTAATGATGGAGATGCTGCGTATTAATGATGGAGATGCTGCGTATTAATGATGGAGATGCTGCGTATTAATGATGAAGATGCTGCGTATTAATGATGGAGGTGCTGCGTATTAATGATGGAGGTGCTGCGTATTAATGATTTAGATGCTGCGTATTAATGATGGAGGTGCTGCGTATTAATGATGGAGGTGCTGTGTATTAATGATGGAGGTGCTGTGCTGCGTATTAATGATGGAGGTGCTGCGTATTAATGATGAAGGTGCTGTGTATTAATGATGGAGGTGCTGCGTATTAATGATGGAGGTGCTGCGTATAAATGATGGAGGTGCTGCGTATTGATGATGGAGGTGCTGCGTATTAATGATGAAGGTGCTGTGTATTAATGATGGAGGTGCTGTGTATTAATGATGGAGGTGCTGTGCTGCGTATTAATGATGGAGAAGCTGCGTATTAATGATGGAGATGCTGCGTATTAATGATGGAGGTGCTGCGTATTAATGATGGAGGTGCTGCGTATTAATGATGAAGATGCTGCGTATTAATGATGGAGGTGCTGCGTATTAATGATGGAGGTGCTGCGTATTAATGATGGAGGTGCTGCGTATTAATGATGGAGATGCTGCGTATTAATGATGAAGATGCTGCGTATTAATGATGAAGATGCTGCGTATTAATGATGGAGATGCTGCGTATTAATGATGAAGATGCTGCGTATTAATGATGGAAATGCTGCGTATTAATGATGAAGATGCTGCGTATTAATGATGAAGATGCTGCGTATTAATGATGGAGGTGCTGCGTATTAATGATGGAGGTGCTGCGTATTAATGATGGAGATGCTGCGTATTAATGATGGAGATGCTGCGTATTAATGATGGAGGTGCTGCGCATTAATGATGGAGATGCTGCGCATTAATGATGGAGGTGCTGCGTATTAATGATGGAGGTGCTGCGTATTAATGATGGAGGTGCTGCGTATTAATGATGAAGGTGCTGTGTATTAATGATGGAGGTGCTGTGCTGCGTATTAATGATGGAGGTGCTGCGTATTAATGATGGAGGTGCTGCGTATAAATGATGGAGGTGCTGCGTATTGATGATGGAGGTGCTGCGTATTAATGATGGAGGTGCTGCGTATTAATGATGAAGATGCTGCGTATTAATGATGGAGATGCTGCGTATTAATGATGGAGGTGCTGCTGCGTATTAATGATGGTGCTGCTGCGTATTAATGATGAAGATGGTGCGTATTAATGATGGAGATGCTGCGTATTAATGATGGAGGTGCTGCGTATTAATGATGGAGATGCTGCGTATTAATGATGGAGGTGCTGCGTATTAATGATGGAGGTGCTGCGTATTAATGATGGAGGTGCTGCGTATTAATGATGGAGATGCTGTGTATTAATGATGAAGATGCTGCGTATTAATGATGGAGATGCTGCGTATTAATGATAAAGATGCTGCGTATTAATGATGAAGATGCTGCGTATTAATGATGGAGGTGCTGCGTATTAATGATGGAGGTGCTGCGTATTAATGATGGAGATGCTGCGTATTAATTATGAAGATGCTGCGTATTAATGATGGAGATGCTGCGTATTAATGATGGAGGTGCTGTGTATTAATGATGGAGGTGCTGTGCTGCGTATTAATGATGAAGGTGCTGCGTATTAATGATGGAGGTGCTGTGTATTAATGATGGAGGTGCTGTGTATTAATGATGGAGGTGCTGCGTATTAATGATGGAAGTGCTGCGTATTAATGATGGAGGTGCTGCGTATTTATGATGGAGGTGTTGCGTATAAATGATGGTGGTGCTGCGTATTAATGTTGGAGATGCTGCGTATTAATAATGGAGATGCTGCGTATTAATGATGGAGGTGCTGCGTATTAACGATGGAGGTGCTGCGTATTAATGATGGAGGTGCTGCGTAGTAATGATGGAGGTGCTGCGTATTAATGATGGAGGTGCTGCGTATTAATGATGGAGGTGCTGCGTATTAATGATGAAGGTGCTGTGTATTAATGATGGAGGTGCTGTGTATTAATGATGGAGGTGCTGTGTATTAATGATGGAGATGCTGTGCTGCGTATTAATGATGGAGATGCTGCGTATTAATGATGGAGGTGCTGCGTATTAATGATGGAGGTGCTGCGTATTAATGATGAAGATGCTGCGTATTAATGATGGAGGTGCTGCGTATTAATGATGGAGGTGCTGCGTATTAATGATGGAGATGCTGCGTATTAATGATGAAGATGCTGCGTATTAATGATGGAGATGCTGCGTATTAATGATGAAGATGCTGCGTATTAATGATGGAGATGCTGCGTATTAATGATGAAGATGCTGCGTATTAATGATGAAGATGCTGCGTATTAATGATGGAGGTGCTGCGTATTAATGATGGAGGTGCTGCGTATTAATGATGGAGATGCTGTGTATTAATGATGAAGATGCTGCGTATTAATGATGGAGATGCTGTGTATTAATGATGGAGGTGCTGCGTATTAATGATGGAGGTGCTGCGTATTAATGATGGAGATGCTGCGTATTAATGATGAAGATGCTGCGTATTAATGATGGTGGTGCTGCGTATTAATGATGAAGATGCTGCGTATTAATGATGAAGATGCTGCGTATTAATGATGGAGGTGCTGCGTATTAATGATGGAGGTGCTGTGCTGCGTATTAATGATGAAGGTGCTGTGTATTAATGATGGAGATGCTGCGTATTAATGATGGAGGTGCTGCGTATTAATGATGGAGATGCTGCGTATTAATGATGGAGGTGCTGCGTATTAATGATGGAGGTGTTGCGTATTAATGATGGAGGTGCTGCGTATTAATGATGGAGGTGTTGCGTATAAATGATGGTGGTGCTGCGTATTAATGATGGAGATGCTGCGTATTAATGATGGAGGTGCTGCGTATTAATGATGGAGTTGCTGTGCTGCGTATTAATGATGAAGGTGCTGTGTATTAATGATGGAGATGCTGCGTATTAATGATGGAGATGCTGCGTATTAATGATGGAGGTGCTGCTGCGTATTAATGATGAAGGTGCTGTGTATAAATGATGGAGGTGCTGCGTATTAATGATGGAGGTGCTGCGTATTAATGATGAAGATGCTGCGTATTAATGATGGAGGTGCTGCGTATTAATGTTGGAGGTGCTGCGTATTAATGATGGAGGTGCTGCGTATTAAGGATGGAGCTGCTGCATATTAAGGATGGAGGTGCTGCATATTAATGATGGGGGTGCTGCATATTAATTATTGTGGTGCTGTGTATTAATGATGGTGGTGCTGCGTATTAATGATTTTGGTGCTGGGTATTAGCAATAGGGGTGCTGCATATTAATGATGGTGGTGCTGTTGCGTCTTAATGATGAAGATGCTGTTACACATAGAACACCTCAGATTACTCCCACTAGTCCAAGTACAAACACACTTTGGGGAGAATCGTTCATTCGTTAAAGAAATCGTTCACTTTAGTTCAGTCAGACTGACCAACTGAACGATTTTCATTAAGGGAATATGCAAAAATCGTTTGTAGTTCAAAAAAATCATTCATTACACTGTAAAAAATCGGACAGATAATCTGTCAAAAATCGTTAATAAAATCGTTGGTAACAAAATCGTTGTGTGTGTATATGCAGCTTAATACATTGATCGAGTTGTATTTTCAAACAGGAAACACCTGGATGAGAGTTTTTTGAGACTGAAAAACATGAAAGTCTGCCTGTTCTGTGACTTTATTACATTGGCTGCCTGTTCTGTGACTTTATTACATTGGCTGCCTGTTCTGTGACTGTATTACATTGGCTGTCTGTTCTGTGACTTTATTACATTGGCTGCCTGTTCTGTGACTTTATTACTTTCTCTGCCTGTTCTGTGACTTTATTACTTTCTCTGCCTGTTCTGTGACTTTATTACATTGGCTGCCTGTTCTGTGACTTTATTACATTGACTGCCTGTTCTGTGACTTTATTACATTGTCAGCCTGTTCTGTTACTTTATTACATTGTCTGTCGGTTCTGTGACTTTATTACATTGGCTGCCTGTTCTGTGACTTTATTACATTGTCTGCCTGTTATGTGACTTTATTACATTGGCTGCCTGTTCTGTGACTTTATTACATTGGCTGCCTGTTCTGTGACTGTATTACATTGGCTGCCTGTTCTGTGACTGTATTACATTGTCAGCCTGTTCTGTGACTTTATTACATTGTCTGTCGGTTCTGTGACTTTATTACATTGGCTGCCTGTTCTGTGACTTTATTACATTGTCTGCCTGTTATGTGACTTTATTACATTGGCTGCCTGTTCTGTGACTTTATTACATTGTCTGTCGGTTCTGTGACTTTATTACATTGGCTGCCTGTTCTGTGACTTTATTACATTGTCTGCCTGTAATGTGACTTTATTACATTGTCTGTCGGTTCCGTGACCTTATTACATTGGCTGCCTGTTCTGTGACTTTATTACATTGTCTGCCTGTTATGTCACTTTATTACATTGGCTGCCTGTTCTGTGACTTTATTACATTGTCTGCCTGTTATGTGACTTTATTACATTGGCTGCCTGTACTGTGACTTTATTACATTGGCTGCCTGTACTGTGACTTTATTACATTGGCTGCCTGTTCTGTGACTTTATTACATTGGCTGCCTGTTCTGTGACTTTATTACATTGTCTGCCTGTTCTGTGACTTTATTACATTGGCTGCCTGTTCTGTGACTGTATTACATTGGCTGCCTGTTCTGTGACTGTATTACATTGGCTGCCTGTTCTGTGACTGTATTACATTGGCTGCATTTTCTGTGACTTTATTACATTGGCTGCCTGTTCTGTGACTTTATTACATTGGCTGCCTGTTCTGTGACTTTATTACATTGGCTGCCTGTTCTGTGACTGTATTACATTGGCTGCCTGTTCTGTGACTGTATTACATTGGCTGCCTGTTCTGTGACTTTATTACATTGGCTGCCTGCTCTGACTTTATTACATTGGCTGCCTGTTCTGTGACTTTATTACATTGGCTGCCTGTTCTGTGACTTTATTACATTGGCTGCCTGTTCTGACTTTATTACATTGGCTGCCTGTTCTGTGACTTTATTACATTGGCTGCCTGTTCTGTGACTTTATTACATTGGCTGCCTGTTCTGTGACTTTATTACATTGGCTGCCTGTTCTGACTTTATTACATTGGCTGCCTGTTCTGTGACTGTATTACATTGGCTGCCTGTTCTGTGACTTTATTACATTGGCTGCCTGTTCTGTGACTGTATTACATTGGCTGCCTGTTCTGTGACTTTATTACATTGGCTGCCTGTTCTGTGACTTTATTACATTGGCTGCCTGCTCTGACTTTATTACATTGGCTGCCTGTTCTGTGACTTTATTACATTGGCTGCCTGTTCTGTGACTTTATTACATTGGCTGCCTGTTCTGACTTTATTACATTGGCTGCCTGTTCTGTGACTTTATTACATTGGCTGCCTGTTCTGTGACTTTATTACATTGGCTGCCTGTTCTGACTTTATTACATTGGCTGCCTGTTCTGTGACTGTATTACATTGGCTGCCTGTTCTGTGACTTTATTACATTGGCTGCCTGTTCTGTGACTTTATTACATTGGCTGCCTGTTCTGTGACTTTATTACATTGGCTGCCTGTTCTGTGACTGTATTACATTGGCTGCCTGTTCTGTGACTTTATTACATTGGCTGCCTGTTCTGTGACTTTATTACATTGGCTGCCTGTTCTGTGACTTTATTACATTGGCTGCCTGTTCTGTGACTTTATTACATTGGCTGCCTGTTCTGTGACTTTATTACATTGGCTGCCTGTTCTGACTTTATTACATTGGCTGCCTGTTCTGTGACTGTATTACATTGGCTGCCTGTTCTGTGACTTTATTACATTGGCTGCCTGTTCTGTGACTTTATTACATTGGCTGCCTGTTCTGTGACTTTATTACATTGGCTGCCTGTTCTGTGACTGTATTACATTGGCTGCCTGTTCTGTGACTTTATTACATTGGCTGCCTGTTCTGTGACTTTATTACATTGGCTGCCTGCTCTGACTTTATTACATTGGCTGCCTGTTCTGTGACTTTATTACATTGGCTGCCTGTTCTGTGACTTTATTACATTGGCTGCCTGTTCTGACTTTATTACATTGGCTGCCTGTTCTGTGACTTTATTACATTGGCTGCCTGTTCTGTGACTTTATTACATTGGCTGCCTGTTCTGACTTTATTACATTGGCTGCCTGTTCTGTGACTGTATTACATTGGCTGCCTGTTCTGTGACTTTATTACATTGGCTGCCTGTTCTGTGACTGTATTACATTGGCTGCCTGTTCTGTGACTTTATTACATTGGCTGCCTGTTCTGTGACTTTATTACATTGGCTGCCTGTTCTGTGACTTTATTACATTGGCTGCCTGTTCTGTGACTTTATTACATTGGCTGCCTGTTCTGTGACTTTATTACATTGGCTGCCTGTTCTGACTTTATTACATTGGCTGCCTGTTCTGTGACTGTATTACATTGGCTGCCTGTTCTGTGACTTTATTACATTGGCTGCCTGTTCTGTGACTTTATTACATTGGCTGCCTGCTCTGACTTTATTACATTGGCTGCCTGTTCTGTGACTTTATTACATTGGCTGCCTGTTCTGTGACTTTATTACATTGGCTGCCTGTTCTGACTTTATTACATTGGCTGCCTGTTCTGTGACTTTATTACATTGGCTGCCTGTTCTGTGACTTTATTACATTGGCTGCCTGTTCTGACTTTATTACATTGGCTGCCTGTTCTGTGACTGTATTACATTGGCTGCCTGTTCTGTGACTTTATTACATTGGCTGCCTGTTCTGTGACTTTATTACATTGGCTGCCTGTTCTGTGACTTTATTACATTGGCTGCCTGTTCTGTGACTGTATTACATTGGCTGCCTGTTCTGTGACTTTATTACATTGGCTGCCTGTTCTGTGACTTTATTACATTGGCTGCCTGTTCTGTGACTTTATTACATTGGCTGCCTGTTCTGTGACTTTATTACATTGGCTGCCTGTTCTGTGACTTTATTACATTGGCTGCCTGTTCTGTGACTTTATTACATTGGCTGCCTGTTCTGTGACTTTATTACATTGGCTGAATTTATAAAAGTGACAGTTTTCTCTCACATTTTCTAAGCTCTCACCCTATTCCATTTGGCCCTATGAATCTATACAGTTAATTATTGCAGCCTTACTGATATAAGATTACATGAACAGTCTATTTCTCTTGAGACCTGGGGCTATATTTATAAACCAAAAGCCTATAGATTGTAAGCTTGCAAGCAGGGCCCTCTTACCTCTATGTCTGTTATTATCCTGTTATGTTCTATAAATGTTTCCAATTGTAAAGCACAACGGAATAAGCTGCGCTATATAAGAAACTGTTAATAAATAAAATAAATAAATAAAAGCCGTCGCTTCTCAATGGGTTGGAGCTGTAAATTGAGAGCAGCACTCAGTCAGTGTAATGCCCTGCAGACTATCTGCTCAGGCAGTAGCTGAGGCAGAACGGGTGTAAACTATTCTAGAAAAGAAACACATTCAAAAATAATATACGTATTTTGGTGCATAAAGGGAAAAGAACCCTATTGGACTAGCTGCTTCTTTTTTCCACAATAATATATATTTTTTGTATAATATTATATATAGGATACACTTTATCCAAAATACATTAGTATTTAGTACACATATTGCTACTTGTGTACTTTACGGACTCATTGCAGAGTGAACCCAAGTGTCCTACACTCATTATTATTATCCATAATGGTAATGTCTAAATCCCCTTCACGGAGAGGACCCTGACGTCATCAGCCAGTGTCCAGCGTCATTCCCAGTGTCCAGCGTCATTCCCTACCATCCAAGTGAGCATAGAGGGGGAATATAACCTTGTGGAGAGCGTAGCGAGCCACCGAGCCCGAAGCACAGAGAGCCTGCGAGGGGACAACTTTCTTCTTTGTACTTGTGTACGTAAAGTACTATTGAAAACATTCATTGGGTTCTCTCTGCAATGAGTCCCTAAAGTACACAAGTACTCACATATTTATTAGCGCCAAGGAATTTTTCGTTTCTTTTTTTTCAGGACATAAACAGATCTCTAGATGTGTCCAGCTGCACTTTGAAAGCATCTGTGCCTGGTTTGTGACTGGCCATTAACATCTAACAGGTGCAAAAAGATACAGTACACTTTCTACCAGGAATATATGCGTGTTTCTGCACGTATCCATGAGCCATATTTGCGTGCAGGGCCATAACTAGAGGGTGGCAGAAGTGCTGCCGCACAGAGCAGAGGGTCCCATGGCACCTGCATCTGGAAAGGCAGCCTGCAGCCACTAGTGCTACAGCAGTGCCGCTTGTAAAGACACCCTGCAGCCTGTGAAGCTAAAGGACGCTCCGGGCAGTCCTCTACTTACTGGAGCTATCGGTTCCATCCCATAGGTGTGGCATCATGACGTCATAGGTTTACGGGGCTAGGGCGGCATAGAGCCCTGTTACGGCGCTATTTGTGTGCACATACAACAGACTGCCACTTCCCTCCCCTGTTCTGCATAACCAGTTGTAACTCGGTATATAGGGATCAGTTGTATTAAGCTCTGGAAAGTGATAAAGTGGAGAGTGATACGATCAGCCACTCAGCTCCTAACTATCTCTTTACAGGCAGTGTTTGACAATTGACAGTTAGGAGCTGATTGGATGGTCGTTTATCACTCTCCAATTTCACTTTCCAGAGCTTAATACATCTTCCCCACAGTGCCGTCTACGCACAATTTCGCATTGGTTCATGTGGGTGCGTTCTGTCTGTAGGATGCACAGTGTGAATATGAAAACTTAGCTTCAGGCCCAAGATTGGAATTATCAGTACCGCTTTGCACTCTGGGCATGCCAGTCTTTATTATCGGGCTGTCTGTCTGTACAGAGCTGTGTGTATAATGTTATGCCATTCTGTCTTACCGTGTTCATGGTTGTTGATACAGGTTTGCGGGATCTAACTCTCTCAGCTAATCCGGCCATTTCATGCACTGGGTGGGCTCGTCTGGCTATTGCTGTAGCTCACAGTTCTCAACTGCGGACCCTAAACCTGGACTACAACCCGCTTGGTGAGTGGAGATCTTTCTCTGTGCGTCATTGTGTGAATGATTGTGTGTCAGCTCCTCCTTGTTATAGCCACACACACTGTGAATATTATACATGTTTAGTTGTATACTGTGGGTTTATCAATGGAACAGAACCTTAGCAGGTTGCTCAGTGTAGAAGTAGTAAGTAATCTACAATGGTAGCCCAAGAAATTCACCTTTGTGATCTGAAACTAAGACACAAAGTATGGCTTCCAGCAAGAGTGTGTCCTCCTGCTTGTTTGTCCAACACTATGTAGATCAAAAAAGTACAAATATACATCAAAACTCCACTAGCGTCATACACACAGACGATAAAAGTGATCGATATGGATGATAACGTTATCGTTCATATTGTCCAGTGTGTATGCTCAAAACGATGGACGATCCGCGCACCCGCGGGTCGTCCACGATGTCTGTTGTCGTCCGAACATGCAGGTCAGTCTGACAATATGATCAGAAATGGCATGTCCGGGGAAGTGCAGGGTGACGTCACTGAACGTAATCGTTCAGTGTATATTCTCAATGTCGTTTGCTTGAGAGATCAAGGCCAAACACTATTGATATCGCCAATGTAGCATATAGTCTAGTGCACAGGTTCTCAAACTCGGTCCTCAGAACCCCAAACAGTGCATGTTTTCCAGGTCTCCTCACAGAATCACAAGTGAAATAATTAGCTCCACCTGTGGATCTTTTAAAATGTGTCAGTAATGAATACACCTGTGATCCTGCCTGGTGATCCGGAAAACGTGAACTGTGTGGGGTCTTGAGGATCGAATTTGAGAACTAGTGTGCATGCCCCATAAGTCAGGCTCTCAGTTTCTTTTTCTGATATGCTGAGACAGGGCCGGCTCCAGGGGTCAGAGCACCCTGTGCTGGCCCAGAACAAGGCTTCCCAAAATTGGGGGCGTGGCCTAATTACCATAGGCCATGCCCCCTACGTGACGTTATTTGGAGGTGCGCCATGCAAGTAACGTCAGGCTGGGGGTAAAGCCCAGCCCTCCATCACTGGCTGGGCTCCCCCAGCCCTCTCCCGTAAGTGAATGGATGACGCACAGCTGCGGTGGTGGGGGTCCCCAACCTCCCGATTGACCACCCGCGGGCCACTTCGGCCTATGGGTGGAACAACGGGACAGTATTGTCCCGCTGAAATAGGCATGCTGGGGAGGGGTGCGCCCTCTACGGGTGGCACCCCTGTGCGACCGCACTGGCGAAAACCCCTAGAGCCGGCCCTGTCAGCTGAGAGAGATAATCAAATGGCAAGTAGGCATTTCACATAAAGTCAGTGATACACTGAGCAGTTATCATCCTGATCAGCAGGTTATCTATTGTATAGCTTATGGCGGAGACCAAATAGCTCTGTCTGGCATGAAAGATCTTTGAGCATGCTGGAAAGCTGCAATGGTGCTCAGATCTGAGAGTGGAAATGCTCACCATCAGACAGACCAGTTATCTGACTGTGTATGGCAATGTCAGATAATTGCTCTCTGTCTGTCTGATGGGGAGCCTAAAGCTGGGTACACACTGCCAGATATATAGGCTGACGAATTGATCGGATTAAAGGGAAGTTGTGTCCAGCGCTAACCTAAAGTATGAATACCTAGGTTGGTATGCCACCTGTACCCAGTATTGAATACTAAGTAATTTGCATATGGGAAAAAAAATGGGAAAGAGAGTCAACGGGAGTTGTTATACGTCTAATAAAATATATTTGTTTTAAAGATGAAAATTTTATGATAAAAGACAAACAGTATGGGCAATGGTTCCTGTTAGTATGGCTCTTATTAGGTGAAGTCAGATGGCTCCTTTAGGATGCCTCTTTCCGTAGGGTAGAGCTACACCTACGTGTACCTATGGCCAATTGCTCTAGAGTTAATTGAGCTGGCAATGGTAGGCTCAGTTCAAAATAACGTCCTTGTAAAGCCACCCTGGTTGTAGGTTACATAAGTGGACTCCTTTAGGGTGTCACTTTCCGTATAGCACCAAGTGCCTACGTCTCCCTTTTAACACTAGTCGTGACAACCTTCCGGGTGTGTGTCTGTGATCTCACTTGTGTTAAAATACCTTATGCCTAGGTGTATGGCATGGGTAATGGTGGGTCTCTGTATATACTTCACACACTGTCCTCCTGTATGTGCGTATCGAGTCTTATGGAAGTACAGTGGAACAGGTGAGGTGAGGGGTCTTGGTCCGCCCTTGCTAAGGGGTGACCTTCAGTATGATTAGCTGCATCATGCGTCCCCTCACAGTCAGTACTGAACAGTGAAAAGTATATTTGTAGGTATCCAGTGGCAGCGTCTCGCACTACTGGTCTTACCGGTGATCACTTGTGTGGTAGAGCTTCACTGCATCCCGTATTGCCTCCTTCAGCCGATGGTATGGAGGATCACCTTCCTCCTGCTGGAACGTCACTTGCTGAGGCTGTACTCGATGGATCAGGGAAATCGGTGTGCCGCTTGAAGCTGCTACTCGTCTCCTGCTGCATGTGTCAGCAGCCGGTGTGGGGTCACGTGTCGCGTGTGGAACAACGCATTTCAGCCTTTGGGCCTTCCTCAAGGCGTTTCAGCCTGTGGGCCTTCAGCCTGTGGGCCTTCCTCAGCAAGTGACGCTCCAGCAGGAGGAAGGTGATCCCCCATACCATCGGCTGAAGGAGGCAATACGGGATGCAGTGAAGCTCTACCACACAAGTGATCACCGGTAAGACCAGTAGTGCGGGACGCCGCCACTGGATACCTACAAATATACTTTTCACTGTTCAGTACTGACTGTGAGGGGACGCATGATGCAGCTAATCATACGGAAGGTCACCCCTTAGCAAGGGCGGACCAAGACCCCTCACCTCACCTGTCCCACTGTACCTCCATAAGACTCGATATGCACATATAGGAGGACCGTGTGTGAAGTATATACAGAGACCCACCATTACCCATGCCATACACCTAGGCATAAGGTGTTTTAACACAAGTGAGATCACAGACACACACCCGGAAGGTTGTCACGACTAGTGTTAAAAGGGAGACGTAGGCACTTGGTGCTATACGGAAAGTGACACCCTAAAGGAGTCCACTTATGTAACCTACAACCAGGGTGGCTTTACAAGGACGTTATTTTGAACTGAGCCTACCATTGCCAGCTCAATTAACTCTAGAGCAATTGGCCATAGGTACACGTAGGTGTAGCTCTACCCTACAGAAAGAGGCACCCTAAAGGAGCCATCTGACTTCACCTAATGAGAGCCATAGTAACAGGAACCATTGCCCATACTGTTTGTCTTTTATCATAATATTTTCATCTTTAAAATAAATATATTTTATTAGACGTATAACAACTCCCGTTGACTCTCTTTCCCATTTTTTTTTCCCATATGCAAATGACTTAGTATTCAATACTGGGTACAGGTCGCATACCAACCTAGGCATTCATACTTCAAGTTAGCGCTGGACACAACTTCCCTTTTATCTGATACTTACTTACAAGTCTGGACAACTCCTGTGCCCAGCAGCTCCCGTAATTTAAGTGGGAAACACTGTAGCCCTAGTGCCTAACACCCCAGAGAATCTGACGAATTGATCGCCCATTACATCGTGTGCCTGCCGGCCAGTGTGTACCAAGCAATAGGTTTGTGAACGACGTAGTTCACAGACATATTGCTTCGGCTGTGCTGTACAGCCGGTGGCAGATATATCAGCATAGATATCTGTCCATCATGCTCTGTGAATGGGCAGTCAGCAGAGGCTGCATGGAGGAGGGCGCGATGTGCCCCCCGGCCAGCGGGACCTGAGGCCAGATGATGGTTCAGTGTGGATAAACAACCATCATCTGCAGATCACTCGATCTACAGATATATCTTTTAGGTGTGTACCCAGCTTAAGGAAGAAAGCAGGTGTGACTACCTGTAGCAGGAAAGCACATTTGCATATATATAATGCAGTTTCAGGGAATCTATAATGTAGATTGAGGCAAATCATCAACAGTAAATGATTAAATAAAAAATAATAGGAGCACAATATATGAATTATTCCGTGATGACGTGATTCAGCACAAACTGCATCACCAAGCTGCCCAGATGAGTGCAGTGGGCAGTCAGCGGGCAGAAGCGACATCCAGGAGACATCCCGGAGTCCAGGAGAGCCACATGTGATTCAGGATTCTTTACTTCTGGAGATGGCAGTGGCATGTTTTTTGGTTGTACTTTCCTCCGTTTGTAGAATCCTCTAGTCTCCGGCCTCACTAGAGGAGAAATAAACTGCACATAGACAGAAGGTCTCAACCCAATGGCCCGATTCGTTTCAGTCCTGACTTGGGGGCTCAATGCATGCAGCCACCCTTTACCAGATTAGTCACCCTGCTACCGTCACCTTTGTGACTGGGGTGTAAACCACTTGCAGCCATACTTGCCTACTGTGCAGGAAGGTGCATAACTGACCCTAAGGATGACATATAAGTACAATGTACATCATTTTTGCTGAATTTCTCAATAAGAAACTATTGGCTGTGGAAAATATTGGTGATACTCTAGGGGGCTGATTAAAGAAAGTTTGGGAACCACTTCCCCACATGATCATCAAAGAACCACTCACACAAGAAACAGGGTCTCTGGCGTGTTTAACACCTATTGAACTGTGAATGTTACTAATCTGTCCTCACAGGTTGTATAATATGTCATGGTTGCTGTATTTTACTATTATTATCACTAATAACCTTTTTCTTTTAGAGAATGAACATATTACTGTAAGCAAACACTTTACAGAGAGTACTTGCTGGCTGTGTGTCACTGTGTTGTTCTATTTGTGCAGGAATCAATTTGCTGCTACATTGTCTGTATGATATTGTGTTGTATCCGTGCAGGGAATCCTATTACCACTACATTGTCTGTATGTCATCTAGTTATATATATATACCCCTCCCCAAAGCCTAACAATAACCCCACTATGGTGCCTAAAACTAACTCTCCCTCCCTCCCCCCGCGGCTAGCAGCTTAGATACCCTAGTGTACCTTCGATCGGGATGGTGGCTGTCGAGATTTCGGGATTGGGATTTAGATAGGCGTCTGGATTTCGACGCCTATCTTTAGTCCCGGGTCGGGCTTCGACTTCCGGATTTTGCCGGCCAGCATCTTGTCCACCGACATACTCACTACATCTTATTTGCAGGATATCATCTTGTCCCTATGTTGCCAGTATACTATTGTGTTGTTGTATCTGTGCAGGAGTCATCTTGTCACTAAGTTGTCTGTGTATCATTGGGTTGTTATATCTCTACAGGGATTCATATTGCCGCTACGTTGTCTGTATACTAGGGTCCGGTATATTTTGACGACTTTCACCATGTTGACATTGACACTGATGAAATGTCGACATGATTAGAATGTCAACAAATGTTCCTGGTGGTCCAGCGGTGACTTACCTGGTTCAGTGGGTCTGGCGGCTCCAGAGGGGTCTTTCAGGTCCGGCAGTAACATCATGATGACTTCCTGCTGATCCTGCACTGGTCCTGCCGGTATCGCTAACCCCTAACCCTAAACCTCCCCCCCACACTGCCTAACCCTAAACTAACCACCTGTAGCCTGACCCAAAACCTCCACTCCCGCAAGCTAACCCTAACCAGTAGCAAACGCAGGATTTTGAAAGGGGGTTTTCCAAATTCTTGGTTACCAGACCAATGAAAAAACATCTAGCCACAAATATATATATATATATATATATACATACAGTGGGGCAAAAAAGTATTTGGACAGCCACCGATTGTGCAAGTTGTTGCATTTTAAAAGATGAGAGAGGTCTGTAATTTCCATCATAGGTACACTTTATCTTTGAGAGACAGAATCAGAACAAAAAATTCCGGAAATCACATTGTATGATTTTTAAGCAATTTATTTGTATATTCTTGCGGAATATAAATATTTGGATAATCAAAAAGTTTAACTCAATACTTTGTAAAGTAACCTCGGTTGGCAATTACAGAGGTCAAACGTTTCCTGTAGTTCTTGACCAGGTTTGCACACACTGCAGCAGGTATTTTGGCCCACTCTTCAATGTAGATCTTCTCTAGATGTCTCATGTTTTGGGGTTGTCGCCGGACAACACGGACTTTCAACTCCCTCCACAGATTTTCTATTTGGTTAAGGTCTGGAGACTGGCTAGGCCAATCCAGGACCTTGAAATGCTTCTTACGGAGCCATTCCTTAGTTGCCCGGGCAGTGTGTTTGGGGTCATTGTCATGCTGGAAGACCAAGCCACGTTGCATCTTCAATGCTCTTACTGAGGGAAGGAGATTTTTCCCCAAAATGTCACGATACATGGCGCCATTCATCCTCTCCGTAATATAGATCAGTCCTGTCCCCTTTGCAGAAAAGCATCCCCAAAGCATGATGTTTCCACCCCCATGCTTCACAGTGGGTATGGTGTTTTTGGGATGCCACTCATCATTCTTCTCCCTCCAAACACGGCGTGTGGAGTTTATACCAAAAAGTTCTATTTTGGTCTCATCTGACCACATGACATTCTCCCAATCCTCCTCTGGATCATACAGATGGTCTCTGGCAAACTTAGGCCCTCATTCAGAGCCGCTTGTTAGCAGCAGTACACTCGTTGCGTTCCGATGTTGAGAAACAGCGCATGCGTCGGTGTAACACTGCGCATGTGCGTACGGCAGTTTGCGAGCTTTTTTTCACTCGTTCGGCAAATTGCGAGCAGGAAGTGACATGTCAAATGTGATTGACAGAACAGGCCGTTTTTGGGCGTTGACGGGGGTGGAGATGGGAAAACGCAGGTGTGGCAAGGCGTTTTTGGGGTGTACATAAATTACCTCATGCGAACGTCAAATGTGTTCGTACCAAGTCATACGTCACTGGCTGATCCTCTTTCCGTTCAAACTGCTCGCACAGCTTGGGGTCTGGATTACTCGACCACAATGGCGATGGCCTTGTCCTCTGGTCCGGGCCTCGTCGATGTTTCATCGATTTATCACGGCTTCTCAGAAAAACAATCAACTTTGGATTGCAAACCAGCTTGTAATGTGTTTTTTTTTTTTTTTCTTTGGGATAGCACAAAACCGTACGCAGCTGAAAATCTCAGCTGCTAATTTCAGGATTACACAATCAATTAGCGTTTTTTTGAAGGAATGTTTTTTACAATTTTGTTAGTGTTTTGTGATATTGTAACAATATTGTCATCATGTTTGTGTGTATTGTAACCTTTTGCATTGGGCTGGAGTTTTTGGTTTTTTTTTTAACAAAGTGTTCCTTAAAGAAACATTTTTTTTTAACACTTTTTTTGTTTTTTTTTAAAGCTAAGATTTCGTTTTTTCCTTGTGGTACAGGATTAACTAGAAACCATTTTTCAAATAATGTCACAATACAGTTGAGAACATTTTTTTTTTTTTTTTTTCACCACACATTTTTGTACAAATCGTGCATTTTGACTTAAAAGTTTGGGGTCATTGTTACCCACTAATATTTTGTACATTTGACTTGTAAAAAAAACCAATTTTGGACCAAAAATAAAACAAAAAAAAAACCAATTCACAAGAAAGGAGAGGGAAGTTTTGGCCCTTAAGGAATATGGGGCAAGCACAGAAGGAGTGTGGGAAAAGTAGCCAGTGCTGTCATCGTTTCTTTCCCCGTTTGGCTGGGGTAGGGTGGGCGCCAGACCGGGTCCGGGATGTCCTCTGGCTGGCCTGTCCAGAGGCAGATGTTGTGGCCTCTGGACTAGGCACAGGGCTAGGCACATTTGGAGGAATGGCTGTTGTTGTGCCAGAGGTGGAGGATCCAGATGTTCCGGCAGGAAGGGAGGTCGGCTCCACCATGTGCTGGCGAACGAGCTGCTCCAGGGCATTGGCGATTCGGATGTTGGCCCTGGTATTTTCAGCCAGGGCTTGACCAATGGTCACGTTGGCCGCAGCATTTTGCTCCAGGGCCTCAGCCACCCGTAGCAGACTGGCGTCCATCCTCTGCAGAATCTCCGTATGGGAATCCGATTTAAAATTGAGTTCTGTGAGGAGTGCCACTGCCTGCGAGGGGGATTGCCCAGGACTGGCTTCTGCAGGGTCCTCAGCCGGATGTACTGGTTCCTCCCCTGCAGAGCCAGCAGAAATTCTGCGGCCAAGGCTCCCCTCTGGAGCAGACTCATCCGCCTGTGTCTCTGTGAGAAAAAAGAGAAAAGAGGAACATTACAATCTACATATTGTCACAATAACATTTCAGAGTTGGTTACATCACAACATTTACCTGGGACAACATGAGGAGCCGCAAAGTCTGGCATGTCCGTATCCATGTTGGACACGCCAAACACCTCCACATCCTGCACACACCCCTGTGCCAGTTCTTCCAAATCATTAAACTCCAATGACACAGGGGTGGGACCCCCACCTGTCCCCCTTACATGCCTAGCCCTGTCAGCCATTTTTTGCTTCAGGCGATATTTGAAGTCTTGCCATCTGTGGGTGAAAAAGTAGGCATTATTCCTGCATTATTTGACCCTTTTTATTTGTGTTGGTCAAGTTTTTACTTACCGCCGTTTGACATCCCGGGCTAGACGGACATAATCACCCACCCTATTGACAGCACTGGCTATCTCCTCCCACATTCTCCACTTCTGGCTTACACCCATATTCCTGTCTGCCTGTGGCAGGATGTCCACACACTTCTGAACCAAAACCTCCATCTCCTTTCTTGTGAATTGTGGCTGCCTTTTCTTTTTGCCAGCTTTGGCCGGAATACTGGGCCCAGCAGCCTCTTCCATGTCATCCTCAACACCTATTTACATTAAATTATTGTTAAGTTAGATGTCAATCTTTCACTATATTCTGCTTCTAAATAAGCCTTGATTTGAAATGTGAGAAATACTTACCAGCCGCCTCATGGCCATTGTTTGGCTGGTCTGTAGCCATTTTTCAAGCCAAAACAAGAAATACACCAGACCGTTTGTTTTTTGTCATGACGTATTTATACATGCATCCTTATTATTCGGCCGCATCATTGATTGTGCGTTCCTATGATCCGTCCTTAATTTGAGCGGGAAAATAAACACTATTTATGGCTTTTGGCGACTCCAGTCGAGGTGGCGGGTGTTGTTTGTTGGAGGTTACGTTGGTCGGAGTGGATTGTTGGCGGGAGTTGTATTTGGAGGTGTTTTGGAATTTGTTAGAGGCGTTTTTTGGGGGTTTAACTTTTCGTTCGCATTTTTTGGTGTGGTTCTTTTAGTTGTGGTGTATTTTTTGGGTAAGTTTTTTTTCTTTTGTAGGTTTATTTTGGCTCTGCCCCAACGACCTTTTTGTTCTGTGACTTCTATATCGTGTATTGGTAAGTTTGGATTTTAATTTCTTCTGGGTTTTTGGGGATGTGAAAACTGCGAACTATTTAGCGCACTTTTGTAGGCTTGATTTCTCTTGTTAAAATGCGAACTATCTAGCGCACTTTTGTAGGCTTGATTTCTCTTCTTAAATTGCGAACTATTTAGCGCACTTTTGTAGGCTTGAATTCTCTTGTTAAATTGCGAACTATTTAGCGCACTTTTGTAGGCTTGATTTCTCTTGTTAAAATGCGAACTATTTAGCGCACTTTTGTAGGCTTGATTTCTCTTGTTAAAATGCGAACTATTTAGCGCACTTTTGTAGGCTTGATTTCTCTTGTTAAATTGCGAACTATTTAGCGCACTTTTGTAGGCTTGATTTCTCTTGTTAAAATGCGAACTATTTAGCGTTCACAATCTGGGTTGTTTTTTGGGGGCCAAATTGTGGAAGTCGTCGCAATGTCGGTTTGCTCTTTGTAGAAATGTGTGTTTACCCCCTTTATTTTTGTGCCTTTTCAAAAATCAAGCTTACAAAATGGACACCCCAAAATCTGTCCTTTTTATGGTCTGTTGAAATGTAGTTTTTGGAAATCATGACAATACCCCGGTATGTAAGCATCTTTGGATTGTATTATTTTTTGGGGGCAACATACCTTAACTTCAATTCTTACCATTTCAGGTTGATGTTGGTCGTATTATTGTGGCCATGCTACCGGAAGCCGACCAACCTCAATCTCGTCCCAGGCATAGGCATCGTAGGTGTGCAAGGCCCCAGATATATAGAACACGTGTCACCCTTTTTGGAATGCCCGATGATGAGGTGTTAAGGCGATACCGTCTTCCGCCCCAAATCATCATAGACACTCTCTCATTAATAGAGAGTGATCTGGAGTGGCAAATTGACAGTCCTAAAGCAATACAACCACTTACGCAATTTATGGCGGTGTTACATTTCTGTGCCTCAGGATCCTTTCAAACCACGGTCGGAATAGTTGCGGGAATCTCCCAATCCTCCTTTTCAAGGATCCTGAGGGCAGTGATGGAGGCCCTTTTCAAGCACCTCCATCATTTTATTAAAATACCTTTGGATATGGGTTCCCTTAGTGTGGCCAAGGCCAATTTTTACCAAATAGCTGGCTTCCCACACATCATAGGGGTTGTGGATGGTACTCACATACCACTTCAGCCTCCAGCACGGCTGGAGGCCATTTTTAGGAACCGAAAACACTATCACTCACTGAATGTAATGGTGGTATGTGATGCCTCCCTCCAGATCCTGTCCCTGAATGCAAAATTACCCGGGAGTGCACATGACTCATTCGTCATCCGGCAATCAGGGATTTGGCAAAAATTAAACAACCTACAAGCTGGTGATGCGTGGCTTCTGGGTAAGTGGAGACCTTTAGTAGATACCAATGCAAAGCTTGATACACAGTGATCCTGATGTTGTCACTTCTTTTTCACAGGAGACAGTGGCTACCCTTGCACGCCCTGGCTGCTCACTCCTTATTTGGCTCCCACACCAGGCCCACAAAGTGATTTTAATTCTGCACTTACAGCCACCAGGCAAGTGGTGGAGCGCTGTATCAGCCTTTTAAAAGGCTGATTCAGATGCCTCCACCGCTCTGGTGGCGAGCTCATGTATTTGCCGGATATGGTTTCGAAAATTGTGGTCCTGTGTGGGATATTTCACAACATCGCCATAAGGAGTGGTGTCCCAATGCAGCCAGAGGATGCCTTGCCTGAGGATGGCCCCTCCGAGGTTGGTCGGAGGTCAGTATGTGGGGGGGCCATACGCGATGATGTGGTGGCCAGATTCTTTAGGTCATTTTTGACACAAAATAAGTTATTTGACACAATGTAGAAAGGTTATTTTTTTTAAATCAAATTAATCGGTTTTTATTTTCCCATCTTGTTTTTTTTTTCAAAATATTTTGGAATGAAATTATGACTACTTCCTGCTCCCAAAAAATGACTTCCTGTGGCCACATTGGATATATCTTCTGGACCCAATTTTGCAACGCAACATTTGTGGAATCATGTTGGCATGCTCATTCGTCAACCAGTTCTTGATTGTTTTTTTGCTTTTTTATTATGGTGTAGGCTGGATTTTTGAGTTTGTTATCACTGTGTGTATTGATTGTGACCCAACACTTTGTGTTTATTATTTATTTTTAATACATTTTTGGTTATTTTAAAAACATCATTTCTTTTCGACATTACAAGAAAGTGTAAGCAGGTTCACCCAAGGAAAAGTTGCTTAATGGCTAATCCTGTAATGTGTCAAATTGCTCATTATTTTACTATGCTTTGTGGGTTAAAACCAACACCAAAAGGTATTATGTAGAATCAGTATGTTTTACAATCTCGGCCTAAGCAGGTTTCCAAAAAAATTTACAAATCCCCCCAAAAAAACAAAAAAAAACAAATGATGGTAACTCTACAAACCTATTGTTAGTGTTAGGTGTTTCATGTGCCTGCTTAAAAAAATCAGCTTTACACAATCTTAGTTACATTAGTTTCAAATACTTGCTGCAATAGTCTACTTATGTAAGTTTAAACAATCTAAGATTTTCAGACAAGGAATGAGACTGTATTCAAAATTTAAATGTTTATTGTTTTAAAATATTTTGGGAAAAAAAAATAATAAAAAAAATTAGTGGCGCAGGATCCCCGACATTCGATCCAGGACCACCAGCAGGTCGATCACATGCCCCCTCAACATTTGGACACACCCGGCTAGCTCCGCCAAACGTCTCTGGTCCTCTGTGGGTTATAAAATTGTGGTGCTTACTAAAATGAATCCTTAATTTATGATTCTAAAAAACTACAAAAGCAAAATCGACTTAGCAAAAAGTGACAATTGTTTTACAAAATCCAAAAAAACACCAATTCTTTTTTCAAACCAAAAACTTAATCCCCCCCCCCAAAAAAAAAAAAAAACATTCTTGCTACCGTAAACAAGAGATACAAGTATGAGTGTTTTGACATGTGTGATATGTGTATGGGGAAATCAGCTGAGAAATTTATAAACAAACAGATATATAACCACCCTTTTAAAATACTAAAAAAAGGAAAAGGCACAGACAAAGGATTACATCAACACATAAAAAAAAAAAAAGGATAAAAGGGAAACATACCGTTCAGAATGACGCCTGGACCAGGAACCACACCATCGTCCTCCTCGGAGGTGGGACAATTTCCTAAGGAGGTCGGCAGGGTGATTTCAGACTGTGGTGATGGGGTGGTCAAGAGAGGGGTGGGTTGAGGGGAGGGGGAATTTGGATGGATGGGAAATCTCCAAGAGGGAGGGGCGTCAGGGTCTGGGCAGGCTGGGGTGAAGGGGGAATTTTGGGGAGAGGAGGTTTGGCTCGGGGTTGGGAAGAGGGGACGAGGGCGACGTCTGCGCAGGCGATGACGCCGTAGTCTTCGCTCGGCCCCTAAATGATGGATAACAAATTGAGGTTAGTTTTGAACATCACCTTTCTAAACGCTAATTGGTTAACAAACAAAAAGGAAAAACATGCACACGCAGATATGTGTGAAAAAAAGAAACAGGCCAAACAAGAAAACATGCACACGCAGATATTTGTGAAAAAAAGAAACAGGCCACACAAGAAAACATGCACACGCAGATATGTGTGAAAAAAAGAAACAGGCCAAACAAGAAAACATGCACACGCAGATAGGGCCGCAAATATAAACATGAAAACCAATCAAAACATAACTTACTTTCCGCTATACGCTGGCGAAAACATGCCAGCAAGCAGGGCGTCCGCCGTTGAAGGTCGGACCACCTGCGCTCCAGCTGGCCGATCTGTCGGCGTGAGCCGAAGGAACGCAGGCGGCGGTGAACCTCCGCATAGGCGGCACGCTTCTCCCGATTGCTGATGGGGGGAGGCTGGCTGGTGATACGCCGGTCCATCACCTCTGTCAGGACAATAAGCTCCCGCTTGGTGAATGCAGAGGCTCTCATGATGGCAATGGTGTATTTTTAATAAAACAGTTTTAATAAAGACCAGAAAATTTTTTTGATTGGCTAATGTAGTTGGGAAATTAAAAGGAAACATTCTATTGGTTAGTGTATGAGTCATGTGTTCTACAGGCCAAAAAATCTATTGTGAGTTATGATAGGCTTGATGCAGTGACATGCGTAAGCTAATTTAAATAAAGAAATTAAATCAGTAAAATATGCGCGGGTAAAAACACGGAAAACAATTTGATAATTGGATCAAACATGTATTTTGGATAAAGAAAACCATTGTTTAAACCGTACGTATTCTGCGGGTAAACAAAAACACGGACAAGAGTAAAGTTTATTGAAAAAGAAAAAAAAACGTTTTGAAAACATGTGAAGAGCAATTAAGCTAATTGATATATTGATTGGCATGATACGATTGAAGTAGGTAGGCAGAATGAACGAGCAGGTAATCGAAATCTGACAGGCCCACTTCCGGTTTGTACTTGTGCGAGCGTTCCCTGCAAGCCACATTGGGGATGTACGCTCGCTATTTGGCTCGCTCGTTAGCTAGAGGAGGGGTTGGGAGACTTTGGGGAGGAAGTTTAGCTGCGTACGAAATTACGAGCGATCGCTTAAATTAACATATTTCGGCACGTACGCCGAACGTACGAACGGCCACTTGCGTCCGGGTCTGAATCAGGGCCTTAGACTTAGACGGGCCTGGACATGTGCTGGCTTAAGCAGGGGGACCTTTCGGGCGCTGCAGGATTTTAATCCATGACAATGTAGTGTGTTACTAATGGTAACCTTTGTGACTGTGGTCCCAGCTCTCTTGAGGTCATTGACTAGGTCCCCCCATGTAGATCTGGGCTGATCCCTCACCGTTCTCAAGATCATTGATACCCCACGAGGTGAGATCTTGCATGGAGCCCCTGGTCGAGGGAGATTGTCAGTGATTGTATTTCTTCATTGTATTTCTTCCATTTTTTAATAATTGCGCCAACAGTTGATCTCTTCTCACCAAGCTGCTTGCCTATTGTCGAGTAGCTCATCCCAGCCTTGTGCAGGTCTACAATTTTGTCCCTGGTGTCCTTAGACAGCTCTCTGGTCTTGGCCATGGTGGAGAGGTTGGAGAGGTCTGACTGTTTGAGGGTGTGGACAGGTGCCTTTTATACAGTTAACCAGTTCAAACAGGTGCCATTAATACAGGTAACCAGTATGGATAGATGAGCTTCCTAAAGAAGAAGTAACAGGTCTGTGAAAGCCAGAATTCTTGCTGGTTGGTAAGTGTCTAAATATTTATTTTCCGCAAGAATATACAAATAAATTGTTTAAAAATCATACAATGTGATTTCTGGAAATTTTTGTTCTGATTCTGGGCCTGATTCAGACCCACTCGCGAGCGCTATGTGCTCACAAGCGGGTCGATGGTGGCCCAGTGCGCATGCGCCCGACGGAGCCGGCTCCGTCGTGCGCATGCGCGAGACCCGGATAGCGACGGGCAAGCCGTCGCTCCGGGTCTCGTACCAAAGGGGGCGTGCTGTCGATGTTGAGTGACAGCACGCCCCCTTTGGTGGGCAGGCCGGGGGGGTGGCTGCCCAGACGGAGGCGTTCCCATGGGAACGCCTACCGTCTGGGTCCGGCCCCACTGACATCACAAGTGATGACAAGTGAGTCATTGGGAGTGCTTTCGGCTCTGTTAGAGACCCTCGGCAACGAGACCCTACCACAAGGGTCTCGTCGCAAGCCCGATGGTCGCGACCATCTTCCTGGCCGCTCGCTATAGCTGTGGGTGGTCACCCACATCTATGCGAGCGGCCAGGAGACCGCTCTAAAAACACAGAAGGCCGGCCCTGATTCAGAGTGAGCGCTCTGTCATAGCGTCCTGCTCTGATTCAGGGCCTGTGTCTCTCACAGTTTAAGTGTACCTATGATAGAAATTACAGACCTCTCTCATCTGTTAAAGTGCAACAACTTGCACAATCGGTGGCTGTCCGGGGTACACACACAGACAGACACAGACACCTCCATCACTAAAAAACATGAATGCAACAGGCAAATAAATAGCCAGCAAGATTTATTAAAGAGCCCCCTCTCCCCAGTAGTGCCCCTTATACAGTGCCAACAGTAGTGCCCCTTATACAGTGGCCCCAGTAGTGCCTCTTATACAGTGCCCCCCGTAGTGATCCATGCAGTGCCCCCAGTAGTGCCATTATACAGTGTCCTCAGTAGTGCCCCTTATACAGTACCCTCAGTAGTTCCCCTTATACAGTGTCCCCAGTGGTGCCTCTTATACAGTGCCCCCAGTAGCGCCAGTGCACCCAGTAGTGGTCCCCCTATGCAGCGCCCCTTGTACAGTGCCCCCAGTAGTACCCCATATACAGAGTCCCCCTATGTAGTGTCCCCAGTAGAGGGCCGCCTATGCAGTGCCCCCAGCAGTACCCCTTAGAGGTCTGCCTATGCAGTGTCCCCAGTAGAGGTCCGCCTATACAGTGCCCCCAGCAGTACCCTTATACAGTGCCCTCAGTAGTGCCCCTTATACAGTGCCCCCAGTAGTGCCCCCCAGTAGTGCCCCCCTATTCAGTGACCCCAGTTGTGCCTCTTATACAGTGCCCTCAGTAGTGCCCCTTACACAGTGGCTCCAGTAGTGGTCCCCCTATGCAGAGCCCCTTATACAGTGCCCCCAGTAGTGGTCCCCCCTATGTAGAGCCCTTTATACAGTGCCCCCAGTAGTGGTCCCCCTATGCAGAGCCCCTTATACAGTGCCCCCCTATGCAGTGTCCCTTACATATATAGGACAAAGACAAAATAAAAAAATACCTGAATCCCCGTGCCCGCCGCTGTCTGTCCGCTCCTCCCGGCACACTCTGCACTATGGGAGAGACGTCATGACTTCTCTCCCATCGCTCACTGCGGGAGCCGGAAGGTGAGGCTCATGAGTGAGCTCCAAGCCAGCTATGGCAGTGGGCGCAGCAGCCAATGGATGCTGTCTGAACTCAGAAACCCCCCCTGCGTGTTGTTAAAAATGTACAGGGGTTCATCTTGCTGCTGTACTTCATTGTATGGTTGTCTCTGTGCAGGGGTTAATCTTGCTCCTGGATTGTCTGTACTTCATTGTATGGTTGTATCTGTGCAGGGGTTAATCTTGCTCCTGGATTGTCTGTACTTCATTGTATGGTTGTATCTGTGCAGGGGTTAATCTTGCTCCTGGATTGTCTGTACTTCATTGTATGGTTGTATCTGTGCAGGGGTTAATCTTGCTCCTGGATTGTCTGTACTTCATTGTATGGTTGTATCTGTGCAGGGGTTAATCTTGCTCCTGGATTGTCTGTACTTCATTGTATGGTTGTATCTGTGCAGGGGTTCATCTTGCTGCTGTATTGTCTGTACTTCATTGTATGATTGTCTCTGTGCAGGGGATCACATTGCCTCCATGTTGGCTGTGTGTGTAGCATCGAGTCGTACTCTGGAAGTTCTGGATTTGGAAGGAACCGGACTCAGCAACCAGTCTGCGCAGGTATGCCCTCCTTCTGCCTGATATTCTGGCTCCTTTGCCCTGTGCAGCAGGCATATTATATTGGCAGCTCCTCACTCTGGGGCTGTTGCACACAAGTCCGATATTTAGCACTGCTCATGCTCCGCGGCCCCCGCTTACACAACCGCGAGCACCTACAGGCAATTCCGTCTCAAGCGCAACTCGCTCACATCTCCATTTGCAACTGGAGAGGTGTAACGTGTTGGTAATGATACAGTGAGGGTGTCTCAGGGGTATGGGCTGTGCGAAGTTGGGTGAAAGCAAAGATCCGGCTGATTTCAGATGTGTCTCTCGCAGCAGGTTCAGGGCTGGTGCTAGTGCGCACTGACAATAATGACGGATAATTCCACAAGTGGATGGATAGGGGGCGGTGCAATCAGATAGATGTCTACAACCCTGCATGTGGGCGAATATTTAGTTGTGCACACAGTGCGAGTACAATAGCTTGTGTGCAACTGTGAGTTTACATGGTTATGCTTATACCATAACGGAGGGCCTGATTCAGAGATTATCGCAAAGAGCGATTGCTTGCAGTTGCACATGCGCTACAGCTGCGCAGCGATTGCATTGCGAATATGCACAAGGTGTGCCAGGTAGTCAGCTTTTGGGAGTAGTAACCTGGGGAATGGGGTTAGAAAAACGCTGTCATGTCTGACCGTTTAAACGCTGTTTCATGTGTGTGCAGAAATTAGCCGTTGCGTTCACCTGCTCCTGACATGACCTCTATGCATGTCAGGAGATCTGCAGTGATGGTGGCTGGTCAGACTTCCATGCTGCGTGACTGCCCAATGTGCGTTGATGTTTGCGCTGTTGCATGCTGTCGGACGGATACGAGAAGGCAGCAGTGGGCGTCCCTCTGCCCGGCTGTGCTTTGGAAGGCATTAGCATATTTTAGCAACTGTTTTCCGTGAGAGATGGCAGTCGTGATTGCATTGTCGTGATTGCATTGTCGTGATTGCATTGTCGTGATTGCATTGTCGTGATTGCATTAGCATAAATCTCCAAATCAGGCCCAGTATGTACTGTTATTAAGTAGCATAAGCAAATTCATAAATGTATGACCCAATGTGGGTGCTATTATCACGTAGCGTCAGGGCCACCAAAAGCAGAGGCGGCTTGGCGTGGCTGGTGGCTTACCTTATGTGTGTAAAAATATGTACTGAGATCTCTGCAATTACTATATAATTACTATTATTATATAGGATGCAAATCTCTTTACTGGCCTATGTGCAGAGTGCTGGGGGATTGTTTCATTTATCACTCCCCAATAAAGATCATAAATGGACACAGATTATCTCAGCTACTATACGCCACAATAGTCCTGGTCTCTTGTGCTTTCCTGCCGTTGTGGTTCTCTAATAGGGCTGGGAATTTACACATCAGGCTCCACCATTTTACTGCTTGGTTCTTCTGGGAAGCTCCTTTACTTGTAATAGCTGTGTCAGGCATGAGCAATATTGGAGATACTGATGGGCTCGCTGTGGAAGGCAATGTGTTAATGAGGTGTCCAGAGGGAATGGCAAATCCGGTATGCAGTCGGGAAGCCAGCGGACCTAATCCCGACAGCCGGTCTCCCGACTGCTTAATCCCGGCGAGGGTTAAATGACAGGCATCTAAATCTAGACGCCAGTCATTTTACAGACGCCAGGAGACCAGCGCCCGGCATCCCGATCGAAGTGATGCCGAGCGTGGACAGCCGCGGGGTGGGGGGTAGGTTTAGGGCTTCCGGGGGTACTTGGAGTTAGACACCCCACCCGGGAGGTCAGGGTTAGGCTAGGGGGAGGGGGACTTAGGGTTATGCACCCCCCCAGGGGACTTAGGTTTGGGCAGCGGGGAAGGGGGGTTAGGTTTAGGCACTCAGAGGGGGGATTAGGGTTAGGCACTGGGGGTGAAGGTTAGGGTTAGGCACCCCTAAGGGAGGGTTAGGGTTAGGAGGTAGAATTAGGTTATTAGTTACCTGGGGACGATCGGGATTTTCATCCTTGTTGGGCTGCCGCTATCGGGATTTGAACCGCCAGACCCAAATCATACCGATTCCATCAAATCCCTTGACTCAGAGGTTCAGTGGTATTAGAGTGGGGACTGTGGGCCTGATTCCCTACCAATCGCAAATGCGAATGGAATAGCGATCACGCACGCAGTTCAACTGCGATAGTATGCTAATTAATTGCGATCGCTATGCTGCCGCAGCTCTGCACGGGGACGCCCACCTTACCTTACACACATCTGTAATGTTTAGCAAAACTGCAAAAACATTGGTACAATGGAATACCATCGCAGCCTCACGCACACTGGCAGAAGGTCAGACCTTACTCAGAAATTGCTAACTTCAGCGCACGCTATGAGTCCTCAGGCTGCGTAAGGGATTGCAGTGGGTAATTTATGCGCGCCCCTACAACGGCGTTCAAATGCACTGGCTCGCCTGCGTTTCGCCAGCCACCCCCTCCCCCCCCTGCGACCACCCACAAACACACTTCCTGTCAAACACTCTGCAATGGGTCTGCATAGTCACCGCGATCGCAGTTCCGATCGCAGAGGCCGGCTCGCGCACCCGCACTGCAATCTAAGCTGAATCGGGTCCTGTGACATCAGCATGGGGCTAATAAATACTTCTAACCCAGAGTATAGACAAGTTATCACCTGCAGTTGTGTCTGTCTGCAGGATCTACATTGCCTGGGTCCTGTCAGTATAAAAAGTGAATAAAGCAAATGATCTTAAACGCAGCTTTTTCCCAGATTCACCGATCAAAAGAAATCAACACAAAACTTTCTGTAGCTGAAGTAAAAACATACGGGGGGGAGATGTGTAACTTTCTAAGGAGGACAAGTGGAGAAGCCAGCTATCTTTTATCTAGTGCAGTGTTGGCTAACCTTGACACTCCAGCTGTTATGGAACTACATAACCCAGCATGCACTGCTACAGTTTTGCTATTAGGGCATGCTAAAACTGTGGCAGGGCATGCTGGGATATATAGTTCCACAACAGCTGGAGTGTCAAGGTTAGCCAACACTGATCTAGTGCATTCTATAAAATGACAGCTAGAATCTGATTGGTTGCTTTAGGTAACTTCTCTACTTATCCTCTTCAGAAGGTTTGATATATGTCCCCCACAGTAAGATTCAGTACAGGAAGAATAATTGTAAAATATGTGTCCCCGTGATTGAACAGCACCAGTTACTATAACAGTTTTATTTAGGTATGTTAGTGTCTGTGAATGAGCAGCATCGGATATTATAGCAGCTCAGGTGTGTTATGCTGGGTACACACTGGCTGACATGTCGGCCAGTGTGTACAGACAATGGGCAATGGGCAAAATTTACTAAGCGGCGGTTTGATGGCAGTTTCTATTCTATTCTAAACCCCGGGGGTTTGGTGGCGGTTTTGCAGTGGTTTCTAAATGACAGCCCTGTTCTATTCTATTCTAAAATGTGTTTTGATGGAAGTTTTGCAGCGGTTTTGACCTTAGTAAATCTACAGAAAGCAAAACCGCCACCAAACCACAGTCAAAACACATTTTAGAATAGAATAGAACAGGGCTGTCATTTAGAAACTGCTGCAAAACCGCCACCAAACCCCCGGAGTTTAGAATAGAATAGAAACCGCCACCAACCCCCCGGGGTTTAGAATAGAATAGAAACCACTACCAAACCGCCGGGGTTTAGAATAGAATAGAAACCGCCACCAAACCGCCAGGGTTTAGATTAGAATAGAAACCACTACCAAACCGCCGGGGTTTAGAATAGAATAGAAACCGCCACCAAACGCCAGGGTTTAGAATACAATAGAAACCGCCACCAAACCGCCGGGGTTTAGAATAGAATAGAAGCCGCCACCAAACCCCCGGAGTTTAGAATAGAATAGAAACCGCCACCAAACCGCCGGGGTTTAGAATAGAATAGAAACCGCCACCAAACCGCCGGGGTTTACAATAGAATAGAAACCGCCACCAAACTGCCAGGGTTTAGAATAGAATAGAAACCACTACCAAACCGCTGGGGTTTAGAATAGAATAGAAACCGCCACCAAACGCCAGGGTTTAGAATAGAATAGAAACCGCCACCAAACCCCCGGAGTTTAGAATAGAATAGAAACCGCCACCAAACCGCCGGGGTTAAGAATAGAATAGAAACCGCCACCAAACCCCCGGAGTTTAGAATAGAATAGAAACCGCCACCAACCCCCCGGGGTTTAGAATAGAATAGAAACCACTACCAAACCGCCGGGGTTTAGAATAGAATAGAAACCGCCACCAAACCGCCAGGGTTTAGAATAGAATAGAAACCACTACCAAACCGTCGGGGTTTAGAATAGAATAGAAACCGCCACCAAACGCCAGGGTTTAGAATAGAATAGAAACCGCCACCAAACCCCCGGAGTTTAGAATAGAATAGAAACCGCCACCAAACTGCCGGGGTTTAGAATAGAATAGAAACCGCCACCAAACCGCCGGGATTTAGAATAGAATAGAAACCGCCACCAAACCGCCGGGGTTTAGAATAGAATAGAAACCGCCACCAAACCGCCGGGGTTTAGAATAGAATAGAAACCGCCACCAAACCCCCGGGGTTTAGAATAGAATAGAAACCGCCACCAAACCGCCAGGGTTTAGAATAGAATACAAACCGCCACCAAACCCCCGGGGTTTAGAATAGAATAGAAACTGCCACCAAACCGCCGGGGTTTAGAATAGAATACAAACCGCCACCAAACCCCCGGAGTTTAGAATAGAATACAAACCGCCACCAAACCCCCGGGGTTTAGAATAGAATAGAAACTGCCACCAAACCCCCGGGGTTTAGAATAGAATAGAAACCAGTGCCAAACCGCCGGGGTTTAGAATAGAATAGAAACTGCCACCAAACCGCCGGGGTTTAGAATAGAATAGAAACCGCGGTCAAACCTCCGCTTTGTAAATTTTGCCCAATATGTCTGAGAACGTCGTCGTTCACAGACACATCGCGTCATCTGTGCAGCACATCCGATGGCAGATATATCTGCTCATCGTGCTGTTTGTCGGCCCGTACACTTGCTGTAGAGGGCGGCGGTTAGGGTGTAGTGGCACGACCCTCGGCCAGAGGCAGTGATGGATGGTCAGTGTGTATGTACAACCATCGTCTGGTGATATATCTTTTCAGTGTGTAGCCACCTTTAGGGCCATATTCAATTAGGTGCGAAAAGTCCGGGCTTTTCGCATGCCAGAGTTTTCGCACCACATCGGAGGTTTGACAGGGGATAAAGTATCGGGCGCGTGCCTGATTATCCCTGTATTCAATTCAGAAGCTGCGGAATTGGGACCCGGCAGAAAGGTAAGTGGCGAAAAGTCCTGTCAATTTTCGTGAATATATCCTGACACCCCCCTAAAGATGCCCTGACATGGGGGACCACTATGGGTACCCCCAATTTTGCCTGCTGAAGCTAATTGGGGTTTTTTAATAGCTGCCGCAGGTGCATAAATCCTCCTGTGAAGAAGTAGTGAAGAATAGCATTTATTTATTTTTTGGGGGAAAAATAACTACAGGTTGAGTCTCCCATATCCAAATATTCCGAAATACGGAATATTCCGAATTATGGAATAATTTTGGCATGACAGAGATAATAAAACCTTTGATTTCTAATGGTTCAATGTACACAAACTTTGTCTAAGGCACAAATTATTAAAAATATGGTATAAAATTACCTTCAGGCTGTGTGTATAGGGTGTAAATGAAACATAAATTTATTTCATGTATGTACACAAACTTTGCTTGAGCCACAAAATTATTGAAAATATTGTATAAAATGAGCTGCAGGCTATGTGTATAAGGTGCATATAACACATATATGCATTCTGTGTGTATATTGGGGTCCCATTCCCAAGATATTTCATTATGATATGCAATTATTCCAAAATACGGAATATTCCGTTATCCAAAATACCCCTGGTCCCAAGCATTTTGGATATGGGAGACTCAACCTGTATTCCCATCAAATTTGGGATACATGAAAATGGGTGTAAGCATATTTTTAAGTCCCTAAAGTTAATTTTTAAAATTCTTCAAAAATGCACCTGCCTCATCCACCCGTATTCTATAAAACACCTGCTACATACATAGGGAACCCCCCTGAGGCTATTTCGCTAGTTTTTAAGTTTGTTCCCCTATTTATTTATTTTTTCCCAAAAAAGTACCTTTTTTGGGGTGTCTTGATTATTATTTTTTTTAACACAGATTACTTTATATGGACATTCTTAAGGCTGCAGGCTATTCATTTTTATTCTGCACCCCAAAACCCCTATTCTGCACTTTTTTTCGCCACCTCTGCAAAGACTTTTCGCACCTGCAAGAAGTCTTTGTAATTGAATACGGGGATAAGTGAAACAGGCGAAAAGAATAACGGGTTTTCGCAGCCTAATTGAATATGACCCTTAGTCTCTCCGGGCTCAATTCAATTCAGCGCGATGCAGAATAGCCCCGGGAGGGGGCTCCTGGAGCTATTCAATTCAGCGCGCTGTTTGATCCAACAGTTGCCTGGGTGTTTAGTCGTGAGAACCTACATTCTCTGACTAAGATCCCGTTCGCGAGGCTGTTAGCACCGCGCTAAGCCAGAAGACAGCCTCGCGGCCAGCACTTTTGTGGCATTTCTTCTCGCAGCGCGCTGAATTGAATTGCTCCCGGAGTTCGTTCCCGGGGCTATTCAGCATTGCGCTGAATTGAGCCCTCTGAATGACCAGCATCAGTTATATAAAATCAAATGTCCTGACTGACTCACTGACTCATCAACGCCCAGCCCAAACCCCTGGACCTAGAGACATGAAAATCGGGGAGCATATTCCTTCTATGATGTAGGTGCCCAAATTCGACTCCTAGCGGGATGAAAAGGGCTAAAATGTTTCCTCCCCCTGTGCAATGTCCTGACTGACTGTCTTATCGTGGCTGTAGCACAGTTTAGAATTCAAATACCAACTTTCATCCCAAGTGCTGCCGCACATCACTGGCAGTTGGTGTGGCTCCCGTATTTGAATAGTGAGGGAGGGGAATGTGTTACTACAGAGGTGAGAGAGGAAAAGGTGTTACTATAGAGCAGTGATTCCCAACCTCGGTCCTCAAGGCACACTAAGAGGGGTATTCAATATGGGAGCGAAAAGTCCGTGCTGGACTTATCGCTCCACATCGGAGATCTTCCAGGGATAAAGTATCGGGCGCGCGCCCGCTTTATCTCCGTATTCAATATAAAAGCTACGAAAACGGGACCCTGCGAAGTGGGATCTGCGAAAAAATACAAAATTTTCCTGGAATAAATTGTAGGACCCCCCTAAAACTGTAAAAACATGGGGGATCACTATGGGTACCCCCGTTTTAGCCTGCAAATGAAAGTCGGGGATTTAAATAGCGGCTGCAGGTGTTTTTTTTCCCGGCATTGAAGAAGTGTTGCAGAAAAGCACTTAGGTTATTTTTTTTCATTTTTTTAGTGGTCCCATCAAATTTGGGGTACATAAAAATGGGTACTAGCATATTTTTAAGTCCCTAATGTCTTTATTTAAAAATTCTGCAAATATGCACCTGCCGCTAATAACCTATTCTAGAATACACCTGCTGCATACTTGCAGAATAGCCCTGAACCTATTTACCTATTTTTAAACACTTTTTTCCTTTTTTTTTTTTTTTTTACACCCCAAATTTAACATTTTTTTTGGGGGGGTGTCCCTATTTTTTTTAAAACTTTTTTTGACACAATTTATTTTAAAAAGACATTCCCAGGGATGCAAGCTATTTTTTTTAAGCCTGCACCCCTAAACCCCAATTCTGCACTTTTTTTTCACCACCTATTCAGTGGTGAAAAGTTATCCCCGTTTTTTTTCAAAGACTTTTCGAACCTGCGAAAAGTCTTTGAAATTGAATACGGTTCAAAACCAGCGAAAATGACGTCATCGGTGCGAAATTATCGCAAAAAATTACTTTTCGCTCCATATTGAATACCCCTGTAACAGTCCTGGTTTTAGTGATATCCATGATTGTGCACAGATGGTTAAATCAATATAACTGAGGTACTAATTAAGTCACCTGTGCTCAAGTATGGCTTTCCCTAAAACCTCGACTGTTATGGGGGGCATCCACTAGACGATTTTTATCCCTGTCCAACCTCTTAACGATTTTCCCTTGAAGTTTCCCTTGAAATTTGATCTTCCACTCTGAACAATTTGCAAAAGATTTGCAAAAGATCTAACGATAAACTATGTTGTTTCAATCTGTGATTGAGAGCTTTCAGCTATAGTGGGCAGATAGTGGTTCATCGTTTGATCGTTCAGCTTGAACGATGTGTAAATGATGTGTAAACGATTTGTAAGCAATCAAGTGAAATTGACCTGCATGTTCAGTCGATGGAGGAGACAATCAAACGACCAGCGGGAGCGCGCATCGTACATCGTTAGAAACAATTACTGCACGATTTGCAAACGATGTTCAAACGATGTTTGAACGATTATCAAACGATTATCGAACGATTTAATCATTATCGTTCAATCGTTCAACTTTATTGTCTAGTGGATACCCCCCTTTAGTGTGCCTTGAGGACCGTGGTTGGGAACCCCTGCTATAGAGGTTAGGGAGGGAAGGGGAATGTCAAATGTGTTACTACGGGGTGAGGGAAGGGAATGTGTTACAACACGGGTGAAGGAGGGGAATGTGTTAGTACAGGGGTGAGCAAGGGTAATATGTTACTCCAGAAGTGAGGGAGGGGAATGAGTTACTACAGGTGTGAGTGAGGGTAATGTGTTACTACGGGAGTGAGGGAAGGATTGTATTTCGAAACAGGTGAGGGAGGGGAATGTCGAATATGTTACAACACAGATGAGGGAGGGAAAGTTGTTACTACAGAGGTGAGGGAGTGGAATGTGTTAGTACACAGGTGAGGGAAGGTAATGTCTTGCTACAGCAGTGATGCATTGCTATAGAGGTGAAGGATTAATGTATTATTGGAGTGGAGAGATGGAACAGTAAACCGGGTACATCAGCTAGCTATAGTTTATCAAGTGTGTTTGTCTCTCTAAATGACCAGCATTGGATATTATAGTATATAAGGTGTGTAAAGCTGGGTACACACCTAAAGATTTTCTGTCCAACCATCCAACTAGATGATTGGTTGGAATGAAAATCTGGTAACGTATGGGAGTAACTGATGATCAGCAATTTGCTCCTAAATGCCAGAAAACAGATGAAAATGGTCGTCAGACAAGTTTGTTAAATGTTTGATCTAAACAATTTGTTCAAACAACAGTTTTTGTCTATTTTCCGGAGTTTGGGAGCAAATTGCTGATTGTCATTTGCTTTCATACCTTACCAGATTTTCATTCCAACCAATCAACTAGTTGGATGGTTGGACAGAAAATCTTTAGGTGTGTACCCAGCCTTAGTCTCTCTAAATGAGCAGTATCGGTTATTATAGTTGTTCAAGTTAGTCTCTCTGAATGAGCAGCATTGGATATTATAGTAGTTCAGGTATGTTAGTCTCTGTTCCTGGTGGAACGAGATAAGGTTCTTGGATACAGAAGGTTAATTAAGCCACACAAACCAGTATCTTGAAAAAAGATATAATTTATTACAACAGATAACAAGATATGGAAGAATAATAGTTACTTAGCTTCGGAATATAAGATGGTTACATGATCCAGGAGCCTCCTCTGAGAATGGAGAGCTGGAAGGAACAATATCCTGGCCACCAGCTGCAGTCTCTGGTCCAGGCTTAGGGCAGGCCACTGGAATCTCCTTTGTTCTTCGTTTATATAGTATCCTACTTGCATACCCATCTAACTCTTACTAATATGGGCATAAACCTACTTCAAACTACTTTATTGGTTAACTACTGATAAGGACTTTCTAAAACTTAACGCAAGCGTACATCACAGTAGACAATGCCTTGTGGATTTATGGCCTGTCTGCTTCCACACTCCTGTACCATTTCATGCCTGATACACCACTTCATGTCTGATACACACATAAGAACCATGAATAGAAATGTCTGTCAGTAGCCATTTTGCTATCCCAATACAGTCTCTCTGAATTAGCAGCATCGGTTATTATAGTAGTTTAGGTATGTTAGTCTCTTTGAATGAGCAGCATCGGTTATTATAGTAGTTCAGGTATGTTAGTCTCTTTGAATGAGCAGCATCGGTTATTATAGTAGTTCAGGTATGTTAGTCTCTCTGAATGAGCAGCATCGGTTATTATAGTAGTTCAGGTTAGTCTCTCTGAATGAGCAACATCAGTTATTATAGTAGTTCAGGTATGTTAGTCTCTCTGAATGAGCAGCATCGGTTATTATAGTAGTTCAGGTATGTTAGTCTCTTTGAATGAGCAGCATCGGTTATTATAGTAGTTCAGGTATGTTAGTCTCTCTGAATGATCAGCATTCGTTATTATAGTAGTTCAGGTATGTTAGTCTCTTTGAATGAGCAGCATCGGTTATTATAGTAGCTCAGGTATGTTAGTCTCTCTGAATGATCAGCATTCGTTATTATAGTAGTTCAGGTATGTTAGTCTCTCTGAGCAGCAACGGTTATTATAGTAGTTCAGGTTAGTCTCTGAATGAGCAGCATCGGTTATTATAGTAGTTCAGGTATGTTAGTCTCTCTGAATGAGCAGCATCGGTTATTATAGTAGTTCAGGTATGTTAGTCTCTCTGAGCAGCAACGGTTATTATAGTAGTTCAGGTTAGTCTCTGAATGAGCAGCATCGGTTATTATAGTAGTTCAGGTATGTTAGTCTCTCTGAATGAGCAGCATCGGTTATTATAGTAGTTCAGGTATGTTAGTCTCTCTGAGCAGCAACGGTTATTATAGTAGTTCAGGTTAGTCTCTTTGAATGAGCAGCATCGGTTATTATAGTAGTTCAGGTATGTTAGTCTCTCTGAATGATCAGCATTCGTTATTATAGTAGTTCAGGTATGTTAGTCTCTCTGAATGAGCAGCATCGGTTATTATAGTAGTTCAGGTATGTTAGTCTCTCTGAATGAGCAGCATCGGTTATTATAGTAGTTCAGGTATGTTAGTCTCTCTGAGCAGCAACGGTTATTATAGTAGTTCAGGTTAGTCTCTGAATGAGCAGCATCGGTTATTATAGTAGTTCAGGTATGTTAGTCTCTCTGAATGAGCAGCAACGTTTATTATAGTAGTTCAGGTTAGTCTCTCTGAATGAGCAACATCAGTTATTATAGTAGTTCAGGTATGTTAGTCTCTCTGAATGATCAGCATTCGTTATTATAGTAGTTCAGGTATGTTAGTCTCTCTGAATGAGCAGCAACGGTTATTATAGTAGTTCAGGTTAGTCTCTCTGAATGAGCAGCATCAGTTATTATAGTAGTTCAGGTATGTTAGTCTCTCTGAATGATCAGCATTCGTTATTATAGTAGTTCAGGTATGTTAGTCTCTCTGAATGAGCAGCATCAGTTATTATAGTAGTTCAGGTATGTTAGTCTCTCTGAATGATCAGCATTCGTTATTATAGTTGTTCAGGTATGTTAGTCTCTCTGAGCATCAACGGTTATTATAGTAGTTCAGGTATGTTAGTCTCTCTGAGCATGAACGGTTATTATAGTAGTTCAGGTATGTTAGTCTCTGAATGAGCAGCATCGGTTATTATAGTAGTTCAGGTATGTTAGTCTCTCTGAATGAGCAGCATCGCTTATTGTAGTAGTTCAGGTGTGTTAGTCTCTCTGAAAGAGCAGCATCAGTTATAGTAGTACACGTGAGTTGGATAGGGATCCCGGCAATCAGAATCCCGCCACCGGCATCCCGACAGGGTTAGGATACCAACACTTGTCGGTCAGTGTCCTAGCCCTCCCCCTCTTAGTCAGTATCCTAACCCTCCCCCTAACCCCAGTACTTACTGTCGGGATACCGACGCCGGGATTCTGACAGGTATTCTAAGTGCTGGCAATCCGACTGTCCCGTTCAGATTTGTTAGTCTCACTGACTGGCCAGCATCGGTTGTTATTATAGCGTATCATATGTGTTAGTCTCTCTGACTGGCCAGCATCGGTTGTTATTATAGCGTATCATATGTGTTAGTCTCTCTGACTGGCCAGCATCGGTTGTTATTATAGCGTATCATATGTGTTAGTCTCTCTGACTGGCCAGCATCGGTTGTTATTATAGCGTATCATATGTGTTAGTCTCTCTGAATGAACAGCACCGATAATAATAGTATTTCAGTTGTGTTGGTCTCTGAATGGTCAGCATCAGTTTTTGTAGTATTTTAGCTGCTAGGCCTCTGAATGACCAACAATGGTTATTATAGAATATCAGGTGTGTAGTCTCTCTGAATGGCCAGCAGTGGTTATTATAGTATTTCACGTGTGTTAGGGTGGGTACACACCTGAACGATACCGTCCCGATTTGGCCAAATCGGGCATATCGTGCAGTGTCTATGCCCGATTTGCGCGCTCCCGCGATATCGTGATTGGCCGTGCTGCACGCCCAATCACAAGATATCGCATGTGAGGCTGTACATATTAATGAAGGAAGGAACCGTGATCGTTCATTATATCTTTTAAGTGTGTACCGGCGATCATACGATGTCCAGGGTGAAGGCAAATCGCCCTGAACATCAGCACGATTGCTTGTCGTTTAGGTGTGGTGTACCCACCCATAGTCTCTCGAGGGGCAGGATGTACTAAAGTGTAAATAAGGGCAAAACTCAGAAAACTGCAGTGTTTGAACTTTTGACCGCATACCCCATATATACAAAGCTCCTGGAAAACAAAATTATCCAGAACTTGTACCCTGTAGGCAACGTCATCTATAAATGGCTTTGCCTATTAGAAGCCTATGGGCTTCTTTTCACAATGTTCCCCGCAATGGATCCAATAGGATCCCTCCCAGGTTCCTCTGCGGCTCGTGCAGAAAGACTCTGAGGTCGTAAACCTGTAAGAGCTGTCAATTGTATGCGCATACTCGCATTAATAACACTGGTATGCATGCGTGGTAAGTAGTGAGATGTATTGCATCCACGTGCCACGCTTGATACATCCCGCCCTACATCACCTACACCGATTAATAACAGATGCTGGTCATCAAACACATGTACACACTTGAAATACTATATTATTGTTTCTACTTCAGGGTCCATAGGGGTCCACAGGGTGACCTTGGGGTATAGCTGGATCCTGGATCCTCGGGCACCACGGAGTTAAAGCTTTTAGCTGCTCCCAGGATGCACTTGGGTCCAACCTCCCCTATACCCCGCCCCCGAGCCACAGGCACCTCAGTTTAAGATGGTGCCCGGCCGGAGTCGGGTCACCCTGCGGGGGGGGTCTGCAGGAGCAGCCCCCTAAAGCTTTTTTAACTTAGTTAAATTTATTTATTTCTACTTCAGGGTCCATAGGGGGTCCACAGGGTTGACCTTGGGGGGGGTATAGGTTGGGAACCAAATCCGGGCACCACGCAGTTAAAGCTTTTAGCTCCCAGGATGCACTTGGGTCCACTCTCCCTATAACCCCGCCCCCCAGCCAGAGGCACCTCAGTTTAAGTTGGTGCCCGGCCGGAGTCGGGTCACCGTTACTGCAGGGGGGCTGCTTAGCAGCCTCTAAGCTTAAAAGAGTTTTGTTTTATTATTTTTTTACTACTCTTCAGAGCGGCAGCATCAGACTGTCCAATGGACGTCTGAGCTGCCGCTCCTACACCCCGCCGGCGCTGCGACGCCAGTACAGATCTGGGGATCGCAGCGGGACCCCAGAGTCTGTACTAGCCGGGCTCTGGAGGAATCCCTGGGCTGCTGCCGGATCGACGGGGACAGGTAAGTCGCGTGGTCACCGCTTGCGGTGACCCGCGTGTACATGCAGCCTTATGCCTCCGGTCTCTGGGGACAGACCGGAGGCGCTAGCGGTGGCGGCGGGCTCCCCCTCCATGGAGGCATACCCCGCGTGTCCACAGCCCACCAGGGATTATAGCGGCAGCGGGAGCCGGCATCCCGGGGGGTTAATTGCTAGCCAGGGGAGGAAGCCTTCCCTGTCTAGCGGCTCCTCCCCTCAGCTCAGCGCGCCTTTCAATACTACAGTCTGGCGTCACTGAGCTGCTTCCTCCGCGGGCCACGCTTCTTCTGAGGTCTCCAGCGGCCATTATCTCTCGGTGGTGCTGCAGAACTCCTAGGATGACAGTGAGCCCAGTCCCCCTGCGTACCTGGCCATTTTGGGTGAGTGTACACAGCGCTATAGCCTTCCCAGACACTGAATCTGGGCAGTTGAATGTAGCGACATTGTGCAGTATATTATATGTCATGCTTATGTATGTATATATATTTTTCTGCATTGTATGTGACTTTTGCTAGTACTGACTGTCTGCTTTTTCTCTCACCTGTCAGTGTATATCTATCCCTTTTCTTTATCTGCCCTAATACAGGTGTACCTGGGGTGGTTCTGAGACCTCACATATATATATTTGTTAATATCTGTGAGGTTTGTCACATACTGTTGCGTGCTGCACGTTGCCATATTTTAGATGGAACTGTGAGTTGCGTACGCTGATAATGGGTTCCTGCAGCTAATCTTAGCGTCAGTCAGGACCGGTATGGCGCTGCTTAATATTTCCGTCAAGATAGTCAGATATATCTGACCAGGAGATTGCACACGATACTGCACCCATTATTGCTATCCTGCAAGTCATAGCCTGCAGGAATTAGTGCGGAGGATTTTAACTCAGAAAGGTTTACGTATGCGGCACCATCTGGTGCCGGGCCCCTTGCACGACCCCCTTAAAGGGCGTTGTTTCTCAGGATCCTCTCCTTTGAGGATCGCCGGGCGGGCCCCATTGTCGTCACTCGCTTGGAGTTACTTCACCATACTGCCCTTTTGAACTCGGGGTATCTCGCAATTTCTTGCAATTTACCCCTGTGTCACAGACTATCGCTCCCTGCCGGGGTTTTTCACAGTACATGAATTACCTCCGATACCACATCGGTCTGTCATTCCCCTTGCAGGGATTACCACAACGGCCACCCTGGTGGATATCGTTTTATACGAAATACTAATTGGCGTGATATACGCCCTGTGGTTACTGACCAGTGGCTCTGCCGTGAACTGGATGGTATATTCGGCTCTTTCCCTCTCACATGGGGGGAGCCGATCTCAAGTATTATTATCCCTGCTTCGGGGCTGGTAGCCAGGCTCATTCTGGATATAGAGAATGTCGATCCTGCACCAGTATCATACATCTCCCGTTTTCTGCCCAGCGGGTGGATCTCATAGCGGGAGTCTGGCTGTCCCCAGATACGAGGAGTCACAAAGGCCTCCTGTTTCCCATTCCCTGAGGGTCCTCACAAGTAATGGAAATCCCCTTCTGGGATGGATTTGTATGTTAATCATCGGGTTACAGGCATTAATACGCCTCCCATCCCGGCCTGGACGAATTTTACGGATCCGTAGGTGGTAACTTTGCCTGAAATCAATGTACTCGTTTTCAGGGCCTGTTGCCCGTCCTACCATGGCCATCGCATGGTGATGCTTTTGTGACGTTTTTCCCCTCCAACACGTCTGAGGTTCAAATATCTTTTTGCCGCTCACAAAATATGCAGTGGTCATATATGGGATTACCTCATGGGATGCCGGCCTTCTAACTTTCAGGGTTTCGGCGGCGTCTGTATCCGCCGCAGTACCCTATGGCTGCGTTATGGGAAAGCAGAGGTGCACACTCCTTCCAGGGGGAAGTTCTTGTTTGGTCCTGACCTTGACAAGATCGTTGCATCATTGGCAGTATCACTAATGGGGAGATACCGTCTTTAGCTACTCCCACTACATTCGGACTAACTCTGTTAAGTCTTTTTGTCCTCAGGGTCAGCCTAAAGGCCTGTTTTTTCCTAGGCTGTCGGCCTCCACGGGGGCCACCATATCCAGTACCGAGCAGTCCTGGACTTCCGGACGACCCTGTTTCTACACCTGAGGATATACCCTCAGCCTGACGGGACAGGTCTACATCTGGGGAATTTCCAGAGTGAGGTACTGATTCTCAACTGCCTCTCATTGCTCATGCAGCCTCCTCACAGGCATTGTTACACGGGCCCTTCTTCAGAACTGATCAGGGCCTTACAATCCCAGAAAGCTATACAGTCTTTGTGGTAAGCAGAGCTATTTCGGCCAACCTCACTATCTCAGTGAGGGACTGGTTGTTCTACTTTCTTTTTGGGGCGGTGACCGACTGGTCCTCCTTTGCCTATACTCTGTCTCAAATCCCTGAATCAGATTCCAACGGTGCCTTGACTCAGGTGGAATCGTCCATGCTCCATCATCCGATGTTTGGAACCTGGGGATTTTATGGTATATCCGAGTATTCAGGATACGTACCTACGGGTACATACAGAGCCCTCTCATCAGCATGGGTTCAGGTTTGCTGTGCCACAGCAACACTTGTAAGTTTCGGGCTCTGCCTTTTGGGGCTGTCCTCAACTCCACCGGGGTTTACCAGCTTTATGGATTTTCTGACAGTTCACCTGTTCAGTGTATCCGAATGCTCCTTTCTCTGGACGGTCTCCTGCTTTTAGCAGGATCACCAAGGTACTTTACCGCCAGGTCAGGATAACCGGGGCTTCTTCTCGGCACAGATAATTAGTCAACGGAGGAAAAGTCCTCCCTGCATCCCTCACAGGGTTTTCTTCATCTGGGAGCACTGCTGGATTCTCAGAATCTGAGAATTTTTCTGGCGTAAGACAAGATCTCCACTCTTCAACTTCGAGTGTGCGGATATCTACGCAGTCGACATATGTCATTACTCTTTGTGATGCGCGGTCTACCAGAGTGTCTACCTTTTGGTAGGGTGGAATGTGCTCAGTTCCATTCCAGGCCTTGCCATAATTGACTCCCCTCCAGATGGATCGAGTTTTTTCCATCGGATCGCTGTTCGAACGATGATACTTTCTCCGGAGGCGAGTTGGTCTCTGTCCGGGTGGCTATGGCCATCTCGTCCAGGGTGTTCTTTGCTAAAGACAGTGTCTGGTCCGCATTCGTTTCGGGGCAGTTGGACGTCTGTCGCTTCTGCCCTGCCACTTAACTTGTTGATACTTTAAGCTGTCTTGGACTTTCACTCTGGCCTAACCCATTTGTCACGGTAAACCTGAATAGGTTCAGTCCGACAGTGTCACAACAGTGGCTTCCATCTAGGCAACACTGGTAGTTGGGTGGCAATGTTAGGAATGTCACCCATTCTGACATAGTCCAAGGGTCTTCTCCTGGCCAACTCTGCGGTGTTTATTCCCGGAGCTCTCCATTGGGAAGCGGGCTTCCTCAGCCGTCACGGCGTGCATCCCGGGGACTAGTCTCTTCTCCAAGAGAGGTTTCAACTCCTGGTGAGCAGAGGGGGCCTCCCTGAGGGGATTGATTCCCATGGCCTTCTGACTCGATCACACATTACCGGTGTTACAGTCCAGCTCTAGGAGTACTGAAGCTACCTTCAGTGACTCTTTGTCAGTGAAGTGGTCCTTCCACTTTGTGTACCTGTGTCCTCCGGTCTCCCTTCTTCCTCGAGGTCTTCGGAAGTTTAATTCGAGACGGAGGGGCTTTCCTTCTGGGGGCTCCAGGTCGTCCCAGACATCACTGGTACTAAGATTTTCGGAGTCTCCTCCTCGATGCTCCGTTCCTACTGCTTCACTATCTGGACCTGTTGTCTCAGGGTCCTTGTTTTTCCCTGGATCTGGATCGCTTGTCTTTAACTGCGCCCCTACTGTGGTCCTCGGGCTTCCCTGGCTCTGTCTTCATTGAGATGTTTAGAGCAGATAGGCCAGACTTTGCTGGGATCTGCCACGGACTGTGGCATACATAATTCTTATGGTATCGTACCTGTCGATACGATCCTCCGGTGTCCAGGATTTCCAGATATTCTGGCATTCCTTCCAGCTGGCTTGGGTTTCACCCTTGGCCTGGCCTTCCTGACAGTGCGGATCTCTACACTGTCGGTATGGTTAAGATATGGAATTGCTCCGCTCTGGTATCCAGTTCATCCTTTGGAGTGTTTTCTGGATTATGTCTCCACTTGTCCTCCCTAGGGACTCCTGGGGAGTTAGTAGTGGTTCTTTGTTCCCTCCGGGGACAGTCAATGGAACCGCTGGTTGTGATAGCCATTACATGGTCTATTGTTTAAGCTCTCTCTCTCTCTCTCTCAGGGTGTTTAAATCAACCAGGAGAGTGTCTGAATGGGGAGCGTTCTCATGTGGCTCCCTCTTCTGGAGGGCATCATGTCAGGGTGTGAGTTGCTCTCGCCCTGTGTTTCTTCTTAAAGTGGTTTTTAGGTTCCATATTATTCTGGAACTTATGGTATGGCCATTCAGTTCCCAGTCCTCTCAGCTGTTGTGGCCTCATGGACTGTGGTCCGGCCTCTTTGGCTTTATGTGATCCGTTCAAGTTCCTTATGGTAAGCGGACTCCTTATTGGTGGTCTGCGGTTTCTGGTTTTAACAGGAAACGATGGCCGGCCTATAATGAAATGTTGACTGGATGGCCTCGTATGTCTTCCTCAGGGGCCTACCCATGGGTGGGCATTTCTGTCGTTGAGGCTTGTTTTTTTCTCGGGCCGTGTAACCCTCGTGGGCGGCTCGTCGTGGCGCCTCGGCTGTTTTGCCTTACTAGGTGTCCACGTGGTCTTCTGTCCATACCTTTTTAAGGTTCTAGGCATTGGTTTCCTTTGCCTCTCAGGATGCTTCCTTTTTGGCGACGGATTCTCCTCTCAGCACAGGAGCGTCCCCACCCTTGGTTGAACTGCTTTGGGACATCCCCAAGGTCAACCCTGTGGACCCCCTATGGACCCTGAAGTAGAAAACAAGAGATATGGTAAGAACTTACCTTTGTTATCTCTGTTTCTACGAAGTCCATAGGGTCCACAGGGCGCCCGCCCTGACGCACCTGGCTTCATATGGGCTGTGTTACTGGTCACCGGCTTCCCGTCTCCTTTTCTGTGAGTATGGTTCTAGAGTGTTCCAGTTTTCTCTCTCTTTTTCTCTCCTCCTCCGGCCTTTGGCTACTTACAATCTGAGGTGCCTCTGGCTGGGGGGCGGGGTTATAGGGAGAGTGGACCCAAGTGCATCCTGGGAGCTAAAAGCTTTAACTGCGTGGTGCCCGGATTTGGTTCCCAACCTATACCCCCCCCAAGGTCAACCCTGTGGACCCTATGGACTTCGTAGAAACAGAGATAACAAAGGTAAGTTCTTACCATATCTCTTGTTTTTTTGACTACAGTTTTTTCTTTTTCTCCAGAGCGGCAGCGATGGGCTGTCTGTACAGACGCCCACGCTGCCGCTCCTTCTCCCTGCTGGCGCCGCGACGCCAGCACTGAACTGGGGATCGCGGCGGGGGAAGCCAGAGTCTTTACTAGCCGGACTCTGGCTTCCCCCGGGACTGCTGCCGGAAGACGCCGGGGAGATCAGGTAAGCCGCGCACCGCTGATTAGCGGCGGTGCGCGGGTAATGCCTTTCATATGCAGTCCCATGCCCCCGGTCTAGGGGACGGACCGAGGGCGCTAGCGGTGGCGGCGGGCCCCCCCTCCATCGGAGGCATACCCCGCCAGACCACTAGACCACCAGGGTAATTAAGCGGCAAGCGGGATGCCGCAACCTTGGGGGTTAAATATGCTAGCCAGGGGAGGAAGCCTTCCCTGTCAGCGGCTCCTCCCCTCAGCTCAGCGCGCCTTTCAGCTCGGAGTCTGGCGTCGCTGAGCTGCAGCTACTCGGCCACTCCTCCTCTGAGGTCTCCAGCGGCCATTTTCTTACTGGCAGCGTGGATACTCTCAGGGAGCACGCGGACCGGTCCCCCTGTGTACCTCTCCCCCGACAAGGACAGTTACACAGCGCTATAGCCCTCCCAGACACTGAATCTGGGAGGTTGATTGTGGTGGAAAGGTGCAGTGAGTATATCTTCCTGCATGGTATGTGACTTTTGCTAGTGCTGCCTGTCTGTGTCTTTTTTCTACTTACTGTCAGCCTGTACCTATCCCTTTCCTTCTCCTACAAGCCCTACAGGTGTGCGGGGGAAGGGTGTTTCTACTGACCTCACCTATATAGATCACGTATTTGTGAGGTCCGTCACATACAGTTGTGTGCTACACGGTGTCATATTGTGGGCTGTTGTTCAGCACACTGGTGAGTGCGCACGTTTTCTTCCTAAGTCATGTCTGAGGAGGAGATTGAGCACTCCGGGGCTCCAGCATTGTTCTCCTGCAGGCGCTGTTCTGCAGGAGTGGATAGGGAGGATTTGTCACAGGACGGCCTGTGCGGACGGTGCCAGGCGGTCCCTGGTACGTCTAAACCTCCCATTTCGCAGGAGCCACCATGGGCGATGTTTTCCCAGGTGCTGGTGTCCATCGCGGACCGTCTGTCGGTCCCGACTGCCGCCCCTACTAGGGCGTTGCCCCAGCCTGCCATCCCCCATTCCCCGGGTGTCCCACAATTATTGCTGACTCCCCCGGGGTCTCAGCCTGTTGGTCCCTATGCGGGGTTGCCAATGTATATTCAGTCCACCCCTGTGGCACAGCCGGCTGTGGTGCCGTTTCAGGCTCCTGTGACAGCTCCTCCACCCTGGGTGGATGCGCTTTCCCACACTGTCCAAGATTTGGCGGCAGCATCTTCGGCTTTTCAGTCGATGTTGCGCAGTGACGTGCCCTCCAGGGCGTCTAAACGCTCAGTCATGGCACAGGCTGCGCATCTTTCGGATTCTGAGGGGTTCTCGGATGATGGTGAGGTACAGGATGACTCAGCCTCAGATGCCTCAGTCCAGGAGGTAGACACTAAGTCTTCCATCAATGTGCGGGCTCTGGTTAAGGCGGTGCGGGCTATTCTTCTGATTGAGGATGAGGCACCTGCTCCCAAGTCAAGGTATCCTAGTTTTAAAAAAAGCTAAGGTTACTTCTACAGTGTTCCCCTTGTCTGATCAGTTGACTGATCACATGGCGGTGGCCTGGCAGACGCCCAGTAAGCGTTTCCTGCCACAGAAACGCTTGGCGTCCAATTATCCATTCCCGGAAGCGCATTGTAAGAAATGGGAAACTCTGCCTGCAGTCGATTCCCATGTAACACGCCTCATCAGGAGTGCTACTTTGCCATTGCCGTCTATATCCTCGCTGAAGGATCCTACGGACAGGAAGGTGGAGACTTGTCTAAAGTCTATTTATTCTCTCTCAGGGGCTGTAGCCCGGCCGTCCATGGCCATCTCCTGGGTGGCCAAGGCCATTGAGGGGTGGGCCAACGCCTTGGAGGACACGTTTACGGATGAATCTCCGGACGTCCAGAGGGCGTTGTTAGGACAGATGAGAGATGCCGCCTCCTACATTGGAGAAGCATCTTTGGATGCTAGCCTGTTGACCTCTAGGGTTTCGGCGGCAGCAGTGTCTGCTCGTAGATCCTTGTGGTTGCGGTCTTGGAGAGCAGACGCGGATTCAAAGAAAGGCTTGGAGGCCTTACCTTTTAATGGGGAATTACTATTTGGTCCGGACCTGGACAAAATAGTAGATACCCTGGCAAAATCCAAGTCAGCCTTCCTCCCTTCAGCTACTACACCTGCTAAGGTCCGGAGCTCGGCGTTTCGTTCCTTTCGGGTTCAGGGCAAGGCAAAGGGTCAGTCCTTCCCGAGGCAGTCCGCACCCAAGACCGCCTCAAAGCCAAAGAAGCAAGCCTGGAGTGCTAGGCGCCCTTCTTCCAAGCCAGAAGATAAGCCTTCTGCGTGATGGGACGGGCCTCCCTCTGGGGGACCCCAGAGTGGGAGGCCGACTTCTTCAATTCGCCCAGTGCTGGCACAATACCACCACGGATGCCTGGGTGCGAGAAGTGGTCTCCCAGGGGTACGCCCTGTCTTTTTGGCACAGGCCGCCTTGCCAGTTTTTTTGCACAAGTCCTTCTCAGGACAAATCCAAGGCCTTGCAGGTTCAGGAAGCCATAGAGGCCTTGCTGACGGCGGGGGTCATTATCCCCGTACCACAGTCTCAACGTGGGATGGGGTATTACTCTACGCTGTTTCTGGTGCAGAAACCCAATGGCTCTCATCGCCCCATCCTCAATTTGAAGTCCCTGAACAGGTTTCTCAGGGTTCCCAAATTCAGGATGGAAACTTTGCGTTCCATCATACTGGCGATGGAACCGGGGGATTATATGGTCTCCCTGGATATCCAGGACGCCTACCTCCATGTGCCTATAGCAACATCGCACCAACGGTTTCTGCGGTTTGCTATTCTCCACAACCACTACCAATTCAGGGCTCTACCCTTTGGTCTCTCCACGGCACCAAGGGTATTTACCAAGGTGATGGCGGTCATGGCGGCTCACCTTCGGAGCCAGGGGATACGGTTGCTACCGTATCTAGACGACCTCCTCTTGCTGGCAAGCTCCCCGGAGGTACTGATCCAGCATCTCCACCTGACGGTCGCTTGTCTACAGGCGCACGGCTGGTTGATCAACTGGAAGAAATCCTCCCTCATCCCATCACAACGGATGGTTCATTTGGGGGCCCTGCTGGACTCTCGTCAGCAACGGATTTTTCTGACTCCAGAGAAGGTCTCCTCCTTACAGCTGCGGATTCACAGTTGTCTGAGCAGTGGCAGAGTGTCGGTGCACTCTGCGATGAGGGTTTTGGGGTCCATGGTGTCGGCATTCGACATGGTGGAGTTTGCCCAGTTCCATTCCAGGCCCCTGCAGGGGCTGATTCTTTCAGAATGGAACGGATTGCCACACAGGATCCGCTCTCAGATGCTGGTGTTGTCCTCGGAGGTGCGTCTGTCCCTAGCCTGGTGGCTGCAGACAGCGCATCTCCTGGAGGGGCGCCCCTTTTGGATCCCGGAATGGGTTCTGCTCACGACAGATGCCAGTCTCCGGGGTTGGGGGGCGGTGACAGGCTCCTTGTCACTTCAGGGTCGTTGGTCGGCGGAGGAAGCGATTCTTCCCATCAACATCCTGGAACTGCGGGCAGTATACAGAGCCCTGCAGTCGTCCGGCACCGCTCTTCACGGAAGGGCCGTTCAGGTGCAGTCAGACAACGCCACCACGGTGGCGTACATCAATCACCAGGGAGGGACTCGCAGTCGAGCTACGATGTCGGAGGTGTCCCGCGTCCTGGCTTGGGCGGAGCGCTATTTTCCAGCTCTCTCGGCAGTTTTCATCCCAGGAGTCCTCAATTGGGAGGCAGACTTCCTCAGCCGTTACGATGTGCATCCCGGGGAATGGTCGCTTCATCCAGAGGTATTCCAACTACTCGTGGACAAGTGGGGGCTGCCAGAGCTGGACCTGATGGCGTCCCGTTACAATCACAAGCTGCCTGTGTACGGGTCAAGGACAAGGGACGCAGGCGCAAGTCTGATAGGCGCGCTGTCGGTGAAATGGCTGTTTCAACTGGCTTACTTGTTCCCTCCGATATCTCTGCTGCCTCGGGTCCTGCGCAAGTTCACAGGACGGAGGCACACTGATCCTGGTGGCCCCAGCGTGGCCCAGAAGGCCGTGGTACTCCGGTCTGCGGAGCCTGTCCATCGACGCTCCGTACCTCCTACCTCAACGGCGGGACCTGTTGTCTCAGGGGCCCTGTCTTCACCCGGATCTGGGTCGACTATCTTTGACGGCGTGGCTCTTGAAACAGCCGTCCTGAGGTCTCGGGGCTTTTCTAGCTCCGTTATTACCACCATGCTGAGGGCGCGCAAGCCTGCTTCCGCGAGGATCTATCACAGAGTGTGGCACACTTACTTTCAGTGGTGCGAGGCCAGAAACTATGATCCCCAGGTGTTCCGAGTTTTGCGTATTCTGGCTTTCCTTCAGTCCGGTTTGGACTTAGGATTAAGTCTTTCTTCACTGAAGGTACACGTGTCTGGTCTGTCGGTGTGGTTCCAGCGCAGGATCGCTGCTATGCCGGACGTACACACCTTTTTCCAGGGTGTTTTGAGAATCCAGCCTCCCTTTGTGCCACCTGTGGCCCCGTGGGATTTGGCGGTGGTTCTTAGGGCCTTACAGGGTCCTCCTTTTGAGCCCTTGGAGTCAGTGGAGCTCAAGTGGCTAACTTTTAAAACTGTTTTCCTCTTGGCAATTGCTTCTGCCAGGAGGGTTTCAGATTTGGGGGCGCTTTCTTGTCGTCCCCCTTTTCTGATTTTTCATCAGGACAGAGCGGTGCTTCGCACTCGTCCTGATTTCCTGCCTAAGGTGGTTTCCAGGTTCCACATTAATCAGGAAATTGTTGTACCAGCCTTTCAGTCACCTGATCTTTCGGCTGGGGAGACTTCCTTAGACGTTGTAAGGGCACTCCAGGTTTATGTGGACCGGACTAGTTCTGTGAGGAAGTCGGATTCTTTGTTTATCCTCTTTGGTTTTCACAAGAGGGGTTGGCCTGCCAACAAACAGACTCTAGGCCGTTGGCTTCGTTCTGTTATTATTGAGGCTTATATGCAGGAGGGTTTACCTGTTCCAGCCTCTGTTAAGGCTCATTCCACTCGGTCCGTGGGCCCTTCTTGGGCTGCTAGCCGTGGCGCCTCTGCTGTTCAGCTCTGTAAGGCGGCCACCTGGTCTTCCATTCAGACCTTTTTGAGGTTCTATGCGTTTGACACCTTTGCCTCTCAGGATGCATCCTTTGGGCGCCGGGTTCTCCTATCAGCACAGGAGCGTCCCCGCCCTTAGTTGGACTGCTTTGGGACATCCCCAAGGTCACCCTGTGGACCCCTATGGACCCTGAAGTAGAAAACAAGAGATATGGTAAGAACTTACCTTTGTTATCTCTGTTTCTACGAAGTCCATAGGGTCCACAGGGCACCCGCCCTGACGCACCTGGCTTCATATGGGCTCTGTGACTGGTCACCGGTTTTCCGTCTCCCATTTCTATGAGTATGGTTCTTGTGTGTTCCAGTCTTCCTTCTCTCTGTTTCGTCTCCTCCTCCGGCCTGGGCTGCTTACCAACTGAGGTGCCTGTGGCTCGGGGGCGGGGTATAGGGGAGGTTGGACCCAAGTGCATCCTGGGAGCAGGTAAAAGCTTTAACTCCGTGGTGCCCGAGGATCCAGGATCCAGCTATACCCCAAGGTCACCCTGTGGACCCTATGGACTTCGTAGAAACAGAGATAACAAAGGTAAGTTCTTACCATATCTCTTGTTATTTCAGGTGAGTAGTCTTTCTGGATAATCAGCATCGGTTATAATCAAATTTTACTCAAAAGCTTTGTAAAAAACAAAAAAAAAGGGCCAATTAAAATCGGAAAAGTCATTACTTCATCTGCTAGAAACACATATGTGGCCTTAAAGCTTTGCTAAGTAGAATATTTCCTAAAAAGGCCTATTTGATGACAAACTGTTGCACACAGGCACCTCTCTGTATGTATTGCTGAGAAGTGACCGTTATCTGCTTCAGAATAACAGAAAGTTTCCCATATTTCTGCAGATTCTCTTTGACATGGTCCAGAACTACCCAACACCCCTGAAATCACTTGTACTCTCTGAGAATAAGATCAGTATGGATCTGCAGCAGCAGATAGCGGATCTGCTCTCAGAAGGTGAGGATGAGGACGACAGCGAAGGCCAAAAACCGCCTGCGAGGGAGAGAGGACTGAAGAACGACTTGGGTAAGGGTTGACCTGTCCCTGCTATCAGGTATGGAACAAAATGCAGACATCGTACATGTGGAAAGTCCGTGTGTCAACATAACATTTTTCTACTACTTTAGCCCGAACACTACCCTAACAGTAACACCAGCCTAAACCTATGACGACAACATTGTGAATGTTGATATAACTACACATCCTATTTTTCTAGTCCTGCGACTCATTCCCCAAATGTCCAGCCACACTATACCAGTGCTCAAGACAAGTCATTCTATTGCTTCTATCAACTTCAGGAATATATACAAACCTTGAGCAATTAGAACACTGAGGAACCAGAATCCTTACTAAGTTATGACGTTTTTCCAGCAAAACTTGGTGCGTCACGGACATCCAGGAAAAGGTGATTGCGGCCAGTGAAATAGACAAAGCATTTAACCAGTGCTGGGCCAGAGTGTGAAACACGTAGAAAGTTGCAGCTAAAGCAGAACGGACCTCAGCGCGAGGAAGAACCACGGCTGCTCACACCAGAGCCGTTTTTACACAGATTCAGACGTCGGTCGCACATAGATGTACAAGTGTCGCACAATTCATTGATCAGTGTACACTAGCTTTGCAGTTAAGGGGCTTCTATGTATTTAAATGATGCAAATAAGGCACAGATTTTGAGCGAAAAAAGTTGCAGCCGAGTCACACGGGACCTGGCGCGCCAAGAGGGGCTGGTTGGTACAACAGTCAGAAAGTACATCTGTTCATCGTTTTATTTGTTCTTCCAATAAATAGAAAAACAGCAGCTCCTAACACAAAGTGTATCCATTTGTGAGAATTCATATTAGTACAATGGGCGTAGAGATGAAGGGGAAACGTTTGCTGTACAGGTGTATTGGAATAAAGAAGACAGACTGCTACTACTGAATAGTTCTCTGTACAGTAATCTAGAGATCACTTCTAGGAATCACTTCTATCAGTTAACACTGCACTTTCTCCAGATGCTCAACAGACCCGACATATATTCCTCTTCTGCGCACACTCCTCATGTTGGTGGAGCGTCTTCTAGTGAAAACACAACAAGGCACCTGTGGTAGTATGAGAGTAATTAAAGATTCACTTGAGTTCATCCTCAAGCTTCAACGTAGGATATGTGTCCTTAAGCAGCTCCTTGCTTGGTCAGATTGGGACTATATTTGAGTTTGGAGGCACGCATGGGTGAAGGCTCAGGTTGGTGGGAGGTGAGCTTTGTAGGGATGAATGTGAAGGGTGGACCATGCAGTGATGAATATGAAGGTTGAGGGGAGATGCGCAGGGATTCATGTGAAGCTTGGAGATAGACGGGCTGCAAAGGGATGAATGTAAATGTTGTGGGAGGTGGGCTGCACAGGGATAAATGGGAATGTTGGGGGGAGGTGGGCTGCACAGGAGTGAATGTTGGGGGGAGGCAGGTTGCACAGGGAAAAATGTGAATACTTGGGTGAGGAGGGACGATAAGAGAAGAATGTTAAGTTGGAGGTAGGTGGGCTGCACATGGCGCAGTGATGAAGGTTAGGGGAGGTAGGTGGGCTGCACATGGCGCAGTGATGAAGGTTAGGGGAGGTAGGTGGGCTGCACATGGCACAGTGATGAAGGTTAGGGGAGGTAGGTGGGCTGCACATGGCGCAGTGATGAAGGATAGGGGAGGCAGGTTTCTTAGTGAAACGAGTTTAGGCTGAAGCAAGTCATGGTGAGCCATTGATCAGTGGTTCTGTGTTTTTCTCCCTCTTCTTTCTCAGGTCCTGGACCTCACAGAGTTCTTCTGACTTCAGGCCTTGGTGAAAGCCTCCTTGCCGAGACAGAGATGTGAGGCTCTTAATCAAGAAAGCCAAACTCCCTAAGTCTTAAGAAGCAGTGAAGAAGGATATGAATGGTTTATTTAATGTGGAATGACTGACATATTGCACAAATAAGGATAACAGGGCAGAGTTTATTTATTGAGTGTATGTGTTACATAGTTTACCAGATCTGGCCGCAGATTGCAATCAAGGTCTTCGTGGGGTAAACTGCAGGTCGTTATACTGTTAGTAAAGGCATCAAATATTTATATATACACACATATTATATATAATATGCTGCACATGGGGTTAAATCCCAGCACCTTAACACTGGCACGAAGTCAAGATGTAGATGGACACCCTTAGCTTCACCACCAGGGGGCAGTGACATTCATCACCCATAAGACACCCAAAGAAATAGCACAAGAAATGGAGCAGCTGGGACAGCGATGGACAAAAAAAAAAAAAATGTTTAAGGAGTGTTTTTGCTGTTCCTGGAAGAGGGAGGGTATGGGCAACAGAGTTACAGATCTGCTCCATTGTACAAGTAAATCATTAAAAATGTTATTGCAAAGATGTAGATCTGGCAGTGTGTGGTGTAATTGCACTGGGTGACTGGGTAGTTTTAATATCACTGTCTCAAGACAGAAAAGTGTTTTATAGGTAAAAGAGGGATATCCTGAAAGTAAATTATTACATGAGTGCGTGGGGACTATTCATTTATTTCATAATGACGGATCAGCCATGTGAAGTGTGCTTTGTGATGTAAGGAGGTGGTGCTCTTGGTGACTTGTTAGGAGTGACAGGTGCACACAGAACACAGACATGTCCTCACTATGATCACCTATGTGACTGCTGATAGTTTCCAGCTGAGATCATTACAAAAAAAATCCTGCCAGCCCAGTGCATCAGGGTGGGCGGCCTGTGTCCCCTATGGAGTTCGAAGAAAAGGATTTAACCACGTAAGACATGTCATTTTTTTTTTATCCCACACAGTCCATAGGCAGACACCATGGGACGCCCCAAAGCAATCGCATTACGAGGAGTGACGAGCCGGAGCTGCACCGAGAACCCCTTCGGCCAAAAGCCACATCCGCGGTAGCGAAGGTATCAAATGAACAGAACCGGAAGAAAGTATGGGCGGAGGACCATAGGGCCTTTCTACAAAGCTGCTCAGCTGAGGCACCTCTGGCGAGCCACCCAAGAAGGACCCACAAATTCGTAGAAAAGATCAGACTGTAAAGACAGAACAAAAAGGACTGCCATCACTGAAGCATGATGGAAAATCAAAACTGAGCCAAGTTCCATGCGTTAACTGGCCAGTCCCATTTATGAAATTCGTATAGGACAAAAAGGGGATCTGTCCCATGGAGAACCAGAGTCCTGACCACAAAGATCTGCAGGGCCGACACAGTCCAAAGAGGCCTCCTCCATAGAAAAATAGGTGCCTGAAACACAGCAACCAAACAGTCCTGGGTGATGAGAAACAGAGACTACCATAGGAAGGTAGCCTAAGCAAATTCAAAGAAAAGCCCGGTCCAAGTGAAAAACCCACAATGGGGAGGGACAGTGCAACGTGCCCCCAGAGAAACACTCGAAAGGCCGGCAGCATAGCCAGCAGGATAAAACAGTCATCCACGTAAGTCAACAAATGTCAGCAGAGTCCAAGGGCAATGACTGAAGAGCTCGAAACAGCAAAGGCCAAGGAGCTGGGGAACGCCGCTGTCCGAGGAGAACAGCTTGAAGGAAAGTTCATACGACAGGCATCAGAGCAATCTGTCTCTGAAGAGGACAACTTCCAATAACAGAGGCAGAGGGATAAATCCAGCTCCACCTGCAGAAGGGAAAGGACCCAAGAGAGGAAAACACTCTGGGAATAAAATTCCAGTAAGAGCACCAAGCGGAGTAAATCCACCAAAGCAGTGAGTCTTGCAGAGGAGAACTTACGGGCATACAGCATAGTACAAATGACTGACCTGGAGAAAACTGTAGTGCTCAAGACTAAGGAGTCAAAAGCAACGAGACGGGCCACATCTTGATAGAAGCCTGAGACAATAGATCCGGCCACAAGGAAGATAAAGCAGAGTGTTGATAGAAGATCTACGTTCCAAGCTCACCAAGGCCCATAGGCGGCAACCAGGATTACCATGCTTCACTCCCACTGCAGCCTGCAGAGTACCAGCAGAATCCACAAAACCGGAGGAAAGACATACGAGAGAATGAACTCCCGCCGGACTGGCAAGACGTCCACCCAAAGGATGCCCAGAAGCATGGTATGGGAGCAGTAACTCAGTAGTCTGTGTTCGTGCCGAGATGCCATTAAAGCGATGTCTGGCCACCACCAGGGAAGAATTAGGATGAAAAAAGGCATCTGGATGAAGCCCCCATTCGCCTGGGTGGATGCCCAGGTGGCTGACTAAGCTCTCTTCCTCATCCCGAACTCTGGGGAGGAAGACTACCAACAGAGGCGGAAGATGTCACACTGCCCAGATGAGAATGCAACTCACCTTCAATGCGCTGTGACTGCGAGTGCCGCCCTGATGGTTTATGTAGGCGATGGCAGTCACGTTATCGGATTGAACCTGGACCGGACTATGCTGTAGGAGCAGCCGAGCCAGACAGAGAGCTCTGGAGATCCACTAAAGTTGATCAGCAATCTTCAAACACTCAGCTCACGGACATGGTCCACTGACCCCTTGAAGGTTATACCCTGTGTGGAATCCCGAAGGGGGCGGCCGCTGTCTAAGCGGGATGCCTGGACCACCAGAGGAAGAGCCAAACCTCCCAGGAAGGTGTGAGCTATCAGTGGGACCTGTTCCACAGGGACCATCCTCCATCTGAAAAGGCCGGGAGTGAAACTGGGCATACTTCGTGATGACTAATGTCGAGTCAAACTAGCCTAGGATCTGAATGCAAGAGTGTATTGACACTCAGCGATTACTAAAAATTATGTGAATCCTGGCCTATAGGTCCCAAGCTTTTCTGGTGAGCGGAAGTCCCGCTGAATCCAGGAATCCAGCAAGGCTCCCAGATGGTAAGATGGTACATCTCCTGCGACAAAGTCCAGGTGGAATACATCCCATTGATGTTCTTTCCGTGGGACTGGTGGAGACCTATTGAGAGACTGTGTTCCTTGAGAACATCCGGAGACCAGGCAAGGATCAGAAGGTTGTTTAGAGAAGGTAGAAACCTGATGCCCCTGCTGCGTAAATGATTTAACATGACTTTCGTTAAAAGTCGAAGGGCCCTGGAAAGACCAAATGGCATCTTGAACCGCAAGCCAGAGGAAACTCTGGTGACTGGGCCGGATAGGAAACTGCAAATAGGCCTCCTGGAAATCTAAGGAGGCCCTGAGATCCGCCAGAGCTAGCGCCAGAATGTTGGATAGAGACTTCATGCGGACTCACCAAAAAGCCTGTTGAGGATTTCCAGGTGAACAAAGAAGAGACTAGTATAAAAATCCTTTCCTCTCAAAGGGAAACTGGAACACGCACTCTGGAGAAAACCTCACCCTCAGGCATCCTACGCGGTCACCATCCAGGTGATGGAAACAGCAAAAGTTGGCATCCCATGCTTGGACCCCCTAGGTGGAGGTCTGCCTTGTCAAGCGCAAGCCTGTCAGTAGGGCTGGAGGTAGGATAACTGGTTACCTGGGCAGTCTAGCTGGGGCCTGGAAGAGCGATCCGAAGCCTTGAGAAAGGTTGGCCCTTCCCTCTGAGGAAAGGAGCAAAAAATAGACGTTTGTGACCTATGTCACAGAAGGGAGGAATGCCGTCCTGGACACCATCATTGTGGCTACAATCATGTCTAAAACAGGATCTCAGCGAGTGACCTGAAAGCGGAAGAGCCCCTATGGCCTTCCTAAATCTGAGTTGGCGCACCAGAAATTAAGCCAGAGCGCTCGCCTAAGAGCCACCGAGAATGCAGACTCCCTGAAGTCAGGACACCAGTATCTGTTGTTGGCTCTCCTATATAAGAGGCCACCCTTTGATGTTCTCACCTGACGCAGCTCGTTCCAATGGGAAACTGAGCTGAGGCTCTCCTGAAGAGCATCCGTCTAACCTTGAATGGCTTTAGCTACCTAAGCAGAAGTCAGGGCTGGACATGCGATAGCGTCTGCAGAATATAAGTCCCTCTTAAGAGAAGTTCCATTCCATCGGATCCAAGGGAGATGCCATATTTGGACTAGGAAGAGTAGCTTTTTAACTAGGCGGGCCATGTGAGCATGCACTGTGGAGGCTTACTATGCCCAGTGCAGGTAGAGAATTGAAGGAGGCGATGCACTTAGAAACCTGCAGGTGCCTATTATGGTGAGCCTTCAATTGAAGGTACACTCGCTGCACAAAAGACGGGAATTCTGCAGAAACAGTCTACAGAAGCTTGAAGACTGAACCGCAAGCCTTAGGGATCTGTAGCTTACAGCACCTGGTATTCCCAGGCAGTCCAAGTACTAACCAAGCCTGACCCTGCTTAGCTTCCGAGATCAGATGATATCTGGTGTGTTCAGGGTGGTGTGTCCGTAGGCCTCGCCATCTTTGAAGCGAAGAACAGCTCTTATACTGTTAAACCAGACGGGTACATCTAGCTGCGGTATGGGATAGACGAAGATCTCGCCTGAAATATTAGACAATATCCCAGTAAGCTGAGGAACTTTAGAGTCCGAATTATTACCGGACAGAGAAGCAGCACTATCTAGACTGGTGAACAATCCAAACCCCATTCGGTAGGAAGGAGCTTAATGTATAACCAGACCTCAGAGGACGAGTTATACAGGGAGACACGAGCCCTTTACTGCTCTCCAGAGACTGAAGCAGGCCCAGGTTAAAATGGCTGCTCAGTATCTCAGTTGGGAGGAGAGAGAGGAGGGAGAATCCCTCTGGCATGGCTATCTCAGTGAGGGAGTGTGCCAAGGGAGTGTGCCAAGGGAGTGGGGGAGGGGCTGAAAGGGGAGAGCCTACCTCCCCGTAGCTGAACCAGATCCCCCAGTGCAATGGCCGGTTCTTATGAAGCGCCCCATTGTCTGTGCCCTGGTGGTCTAGCGGAGGCACCAGGTGGCCTGGGTGACAGCTGTCAGCGCCGCTGATGGTCTCCCACACCGGCGTAACAGCCGCTGCCTGGGCGACCGCTGCCAGTGGTCTGCCACACCGGTGGTAACAACCGCTGCAGCACAGCTCTCTGTAAGCAGGGAGCCACTTTTACCTTTGAGCATCGTCCGTGCTCCCCCCGGCGTCCGGCTGCAGGACCCTTGTGTGTGCTGGGGGACCAGCCGAAGTCACTGAACCGCTCGCCAGTGCTGCAGCCACTGGCACAGGGGGTCGGTGGAGCGGCAGTGCGGGCGTCCTATAGGATTCCTAGCACTGCCCACTCAGGAAAAAAAAATAGATGAAAGTCTCTAAACATGTGCCTTGCACCTGCAGGGCACCAACTGAAACTGGCCTGCCAGAGGCTGGGGTACAGGGTGGGGGGAGTGGGGAGAAAAAAAGGAGGGGGAGAGTCGGGGCTGCTGGGAGAAGAAACTTAACTAGTTGGTGCCCGGGCTCCTCACACTCCACCTTATACACATGGTCTCTGCCTGTGGACTGTGGAGAAATTAAAAAAATTACATTTCATGACCACAAAAACTCACCAATTGAATTTTTAAAATCCACATCACAATTTGAATTCTTCTGAGGTTGCAAATATTTTATTGTTCTGTGACAAATTATGGTGTCTCAGTAAACAGTACATTGCTGCCAACTTGTAATTACATGCAGTGCCAGCATCGGATGTAAGTTCATTTTCAGTCTAATTGTACAGCCAAGAGTGGTCTGCAAGTGGTTTTGTGGCCTCAGCGCTAATATAGCACCCACTGGGGAGTGACAGTAACCTGTGGGACAGGCACAATGATGCAATAATCCAGGCACTGTGACATATCATCATTAAGGCTGAAAATCCTCATGTTTGGGTGGAAAGGAGTTCCATCCCTTGCTCACTCTGTGGGGTCGATTCAATTAGCCACGAGGCATCGCATATATCGTAGCTCCGAGATGACTGACTGATGCTGACCCACTGCACCGGCAACTAGCCCCCCCCCCCTTGCTGCTAATTGAATTGACCCCTATATGAAGATAACAATGCAACATATCTTTATTATGCGATACCTGAATTATAGGCAGTGATACTTGAACTATATGCAGTGCCAAACCACTTTCCTATAGGAAAGGGTGAGACTAATAACTCATCCCTCCCAGTGTTGTGCGGAGTGTTGTGTTCATTCTAGCACCCTGCATCGGTCACAATCCGTGCAGTTCCTCTTTCCTGCCTGGGGGGTGTCACTGTATGCTCTGGTGCTTCTAGCACACTCAGGTCTGTACGTCAAAAGTTTGTGGCATTAACTGAGTGTGCTAGAAGCACAAGAGCAGAGAGCGACACCCCAGGCAGGACGGATTGTGACAGGTGCAGGGTGCTAGAATGAACACTGTGTATGCAGAAACATGTAAAAATTATACAGAATTGTGTCATAATATAGACGCAATTCATACCCCCAATAAGATGAGATTTCCTTGTATGCGATGTGACTATTGTTTAACAGGATCTATAGAGCTCACTCAGACAATTGGTATGTTTTATTGGCCGAACTCAAGCATCAAGCAGACTTCTACCATATTACTTTTAAAATAGTTTATTTTGCATTGGAAAATAGACATCAGCTCTGAAAAAATGTCAGTAAATAAAATCTAAAAGTAAGATTAACAGTCTGAAAATCAAGAGGATAGGGGGGGTGTCAGAAACTTAGTAACAGGTAATACTGTGCTGGGTACAAAAATAGATATATTTATAGATCAATGAGAAAAAATACTCAGTATGAGCAGATACCATATAGTCTTTTAAACCAGAACAGCAGAGAGACGCGGACAGACGAGTGGGTGTGACAGAGGTTAAGTGGGCTCTGGGTCCATTGTGTGGGCCTAAGAGGGCGCCACTGAAATGTTACTGGCAGGAATTTACCACAACAAAGACAAAAAAAATATATATCAATGATCAAACAAACCACAAAAAATACAAGCTCCCGCCACTGTGCTGTCAGAGAAGGGTTAACTGACTAACTTCTGCTCTCAGAGGTCAGTGTCAATCAGGTCCATGCCAGCTCCAAAGCATTAGAAACCAGGAAGAGGGGGGTGACCTATTGCCGGAATTCGAGGGGAATTGGGAATTGTTATTGAATCTCTCCAACAATTAACTAATTGCATAATCCTGGAATCCTCGCACAGAGGGCAGGCCGGAACAAGCGGTCTGCCATGGCAAAGCAGAGACAGTCTTCCCGATACTATATCCAGCCCCACTTCTCAGCTCCTCCCTCTGCCCGATACTATATCCAGCCCCACTTCTCAGCTCCTCCCTCTGCCCGATACTGGCCAAAATTGTATCTGGCCCAAATTCTCTGCTCATCCCTCAGGCCAATACTATATCCGGCTCCACTACTCAGCTCCTCTTTTTGTGTACTTGCCCCCACTTCAAAGCTCCGCCTCTTTCCAATACTATACCTGCCCTTCTGAGCAGCTCCCATTGAACAATACTGTACCCTCCTCAACTTTTCAGCTCCTCCCTCCGCCTGATACTGTACCCTTCACCATCTTTCAGCTTCCTATTTTCAACCACTTAATCCACTGCACCCCCTGCTTAAATCAAACAATCCTCCAATTCTGTAGGTCTCCCTCTGCCTGATATAATAATGCCACCCGTTTATCTCTTCAATTTCTAAATGTCATCCTCATCCACCAATTATCTAATTCTCTGCTTCTGCATTCCACTGCCTGACTCCAGATCTCTCCCTACACTCACTGATCCCTCTGCCCGACCTCTCCCCAGCCCCACTACTGCCTCTGCCCGACCTCTCCCTATCCTCACTACTCCCTCTGGCCAACTCCAGACCTCTCCCTATACTCACTGCTCCCTCTGCCAAACTCCAGACCTCTCCCTATACTCACTGCTCCCTCTGCCCAACCTCTCCCTATCCTCACTACTCCCTCTGCCCGACCTCCCCCTAGCCTCACTGCCTCTTCCTGACACTCTCCTATCCCCCCTCTGCCTGACCTCTCCATAGCCTCACTAATGCCTCTGCCCGACCCCAGACCTCTCCCTATCCTCAATACTCCCTCTGCCCAAATCCAGATCTCCCTAACCTCACTACTCCCTCTGCCCAACCCCAGACCTCTCCCTATCCTCACTACTCCCTCTGCCCGATCCCAGACCTCTCCCTATCCTCACTACTCCCTCTGCCCAACTCCAGATCTCTCCCTATTCTCACTTCTCCCTCTGCCCGACCTCCCCCTAGCCTCACTACTCCCTCTGCCCGATCCCAGACCTCTCCCTATCCTCACTACTCCCTCTGCCCAACTCCAGATCTCTCCCTCTGCCCGACCTCTCCCTAGCCTCACTGCCTCTGCCCGACCTCTCCCTATCCTCACTTCTCCCTCTGCCCGACCTCTCCCTATCCTCACTTCTCATTTTGCCAGACCTCTCCGTAGCCTCACTACTCACTCTGCTCGACCCCAGACCTCTCCCTATCCTCACTACTCCCTCTGCTCGACCCCTATCCTCACTACTCCCTCTGCTCGACCCCAGATCTCTCCCTATTTTCACTTCTCCCTTTGCCAGATCTCTCCCTAACCTCACTGCTCCCTCTGCCCAACCTCTCCATATCCTCACTTCTCATTTTGCCAGACTTCTCCCTATCCTCACTGTTCCCTCTGCCCGACTCCGGACCTCTTCCTATCCTCAGTTCCCTCTGCCTGACCTCTCCCTATCCTCACTACTCCCTCTGCCCGACTCCAGACCTCTCCCTATACTGCTTCTTTGCCCAACCTCTCCCTATCCTGACTACACCCTCTATCTGACCCAAGACCTTTCCCTAACTTCCCTTCGCCCTCTGCCTGATGCCAGACCTTCTTCCAACCTCACTACTTGCTCTGCCCAGTTGCAGACCTTTCCCCCATCTTCACTATTCCCTTTGCCCAATACAACCTACAGTCCTCAAATCATCCACACATTCCAACAACTCTGGCCACACCAGAAACCATTCATCCCCGATCCTGCCTGCCCTCTGCCATTTCTCCAGCCATCTCTGGTCAGATATACAGTCCTCACAGAAGCCAGATGAGGAGGTTAGATTGGGAAATTAATAAATATAGTATTTATCAGCCTTTTGGTTTATTTTTAGTCTACTAAACAGACAAAAATCCTCCCTTAACTGCTGGGGGCAGATGCACTTTCTGGGATGGATTGTAACCCACCTCCTGTAGTGCACTCGTCAGGGCTGCAGACATAAAAGGGAATTTAGCCAGCCAAGAAGGCAGTGAAGCCTCAGACACTGATATCTGCATATACAGTACGTTCTGGATGCAGCCCATAATCTTCCATTCCACATACATTGACAACACAATTCTTCATCTAGTTTAGTAGGTTACCCTGCTCCTGTGCTCGGGTCAGGCTATCCTTCCGGTGCAGATGATGTACGCCCATTCTTTTTGGGCTGCGGTGTGGCCGGCCACTAGGAGGTTTCTCCCTAAAAGTCTCCACCTCCTGTTCTATGCGAGTCTCATGAATATGATCTTCTAGCTCAATATCCTCCTCTATTGCCTCCGAAAGAACTTGTGGCTCTTCTGTCTCCTCCTCTTCTTCCATAGTCCCAGACAGGAGGTCTTCAGCCTCCTCCTTGGAGAACTCCTTTCCATACTCATTAGGTAAGTGACCTCTTTTTGTCCCAGTGCTTTCTGCATCGAAGCTGGACTCCCGGCTGCTCATCCAGCTGTTTCTAGCGGTCTCCTGTTCGGAAAAGGCCTGTGCTACACGGCTCAGTTCCTGCATGGAACGGCTGAACCTCTGTTGCAGTTCCAGTGCAGTGTCCCGGCTGAAGGAAGTACGGTGTGCCAAAGACCCATCTGTGCTGGGTGCAGCTTTCTCTACAAACATCCTCTGCCAGTTTGCCAACATGTCCTCCTCTGAGCTAGCAGAACTGGGTGCCGCACTACTCAACGGAGACCGTGTGGGATTGTCAGCGCTTCGCGCTCGTTGTGGGTAACTGCCAGAGGAGGCTGGGCTGTTTGGTACGGTGCGATGTCTGTTTGGGCTCCCCTCCTCACCCTGCACTAGGCTGAGAGAAATGGCTTGCCGCGTGGCATAGGTACAATTGGGCAGTGGACTGTTTTTGGGGATCTGTACCTTCTCATCAGAGAACTCTATGACCTTGCGGCCTGGGAACATAGTGTGGGGAGGTGGAGGAGTAGGGTACGGGCTTAATTTCTCAAAGGCTGGAGGTTCTTCAGTCGTACTGTCCAAGCTCCCCTGTTGTTGGAGGACACCATTTTGTTGCTGCCCAGGGCAGCTCATGTCTACATGCACAAAGAAATCTTCAGCAGTTGGGCCACTGCCGCTGCTGGATGTGGCTGAATTAAGGATAAGAGATTCTGGCTTTTCCAGAACACGGGCAATGACCGATGTGGGTACTACGTCCGAATGAGAGAGGCCAGGTGGAGGAGTGTCTTGCCCAGAACCTGGAGAAGAAGCTGAGCTCTGTAGATGTTTACTAACCATGTCCTGTAACTTGTATGGTAACTGCAATAAGAAGGAAAGGTGGACATGTCAGCAATGTCACTCTACAACTGAACCTGCAAACACAGATGCTTCCTTATGTGTTGACACTGCTCACCGCCCCCTGGAATTCACTAACAAATATTATGGAAGCTTCCTTTTAGAATTTGTATTGTATAGGATGATGAAGAGCCTAGATATAATTACATCTCACTGCAAAAGACCTCTTTACAACTCAAACTGCAAGAAGATACCTACACTGCAGGAGGGCCTAGAAGACCTCTACATAACACACTGCAAGACGATATCTACCCTGCAAGATGGCCTACAGAAATCTACATAAAACACTGCAAGGAGATAGCTACACTGCAGGATGGCCTATAGACCTCTACATAACTCATACTGTAAGGAGATATCTACACTGCGGGATGGCCTACAGACCTCTACATAATACATACTGTAAGACGATATCTACACTGCGGGATGGCCTACAGACCTCTACATAACACACTGCAAGGATATATCTACACTGCAGGATGGCCTAAAGACCTCTACATAACTCATACTGTAAGGAGATATCTACACTGCGGGATGGCCTAAAGACCTCTACATAACACATACTGTAAGGAGATAGCTACACTGCGGTATGGCCTATTGACCTCTACATAACACACTGCAAGGAGATATCTACACTGCAGGATGACCTACAGACCTCTACATAACACACTGCAAGGATATACCTACACTGCAGGATGGCCTACAGACCTCTACATAACTCATACTGTAAGGAGATATCTACACTGCGGGATGACCTACAGACCTCTACATAACAAACTAAGGAGATATCTACAGACCTACACTGCAAGTAACACTGGATAACTACACTGCAAGTCAGATACTCACATCTGCAAATTTGTGGTTCCTGAAATGGGACTTGTTGCATTTCAGCAGCTGAACAGCGAGATTACAGTCTTGTCGATATCGCTCCTGTAAAAGGGTGGAAATTGCCGTTAGTAACGGGCGCTGCGTCACATGACAGTAACAATCAGTGGGTTTTACATTATGTGTAAAACCCACAAAGACTGCCTTCTGTGATTTAATTATATTCATATCCCGGGACTGGAGAAACGAAAACTCTATCTCCATTATGGTCTCCCATTTACACGTTACATGTTTCAGCTCCTATGAATAGATCTCAGTCTCAACTCCCCGTAACCTGAATATTACACAATTTACATTTAACTCTTCCAGTTTGTTGATGGCGGTTTTTGCATCCAGAAGTTTGTTGGTGAGTTCAACTATTTCCCAGTCCATAGTTTTTCGGTCCATCTCAGCTTTCTTAATCTGCAAGTGAATAGGGAAAAGTGAGTAAGTGGCTGAGTGTATCTGGAGGGCAGGCGTGAGGAGGCACATGCACCCGAACACGCAACACACAGAAGACGGAGAGTGCCAACCACATAGAGGGATAGAAAACAGCTGAGTTGTGGTGTCAAACTGGATGTTAATTCCAAAGCTGTCAGAGGGTCTGTTTTCTGGAAGGTGAATGACAAGAGGTTAAGGGTAGGTGAGGTTCTGGAAGCCCAGACACGCAAGACAAGGAGTGCAAGTGGCCACCACCCTTCCCACCCCCAACTTCTACCAAACGCAACTGAATAGATCCAGCTTTGGCTGAACGATGCCTGCAAACCCGACAGCGCAAGGCAGAGAGAAAGAGACAGTTAGATGTAAATAAGGTTAGTACATGAAGAGGGAAATTACATGATGACCTTAATCGTGTATAATTCCATACTACAGACCCCAAACAGCCATTCACTGCAGCATCACCACCACCAGACAACCAGGAAGCCTACACCAGAACCAACAGTCGCAAACTACAGTGATCTAATCACCAGGCAACAACTAACTAGGAAGCCTACACCATCACTGCACAACACTACAGTAATTGAATCACCAGGCCACAGCCAACAAGGAAATATACACCATCACTGCAAAACCAACAGTCATCCACGACAGCAATATTACCAAACAACCAATAAAACTATCATAACTGATACATGTACAGTGCAGCACCATCCCTGGGCATACGTATCCTGCACTTACTGTGCTGCTACTATGCTGGGTACATGATGCTTACAGCATGAAAACTTTTTAGCTTTTGTTCTCGCTTGTCCGGGGGCAGCCCAGCATTTCTGGGAGTGCTGGTCAAGCCCCTAAAATGCCACTAGGTCACATCCCTAGCAACCAAAAAAGGAAACCTATACCATTACTGCACTTTGACAGTCAGTCTTTCAATATAGCCATTAAATCACCAGCCAAGCAACAATCAACCAGAAAATCTACACCATCACTGCACAACCATCAATCACTCACTAGAGAAATATAACAACTAGGTAACAACCAACCAGGAAACCTATACCATAACTGAAAAACCAACAGTCATCCACCACAACAGCAATATCATCACCAGACAACAAGCAACACGGAAACCTACATCATAGCTTCACAGCAGTCATCCATCACAACAGCAATATTATCACAAAGTCAACAACCAAACAAGAAACCTAAACCATCACTAGACAACCATCAAATCAACCACTAGAGAAATAACTAGGCAACAACAAACCAGGAAACCTACACCATAACAGCACAACCGTCATCTACCACAACTGCAATGTCATCACCAGTCAAACACCAACCAGGAAACCTAAACCATCACAGGACAACACTACAGTGATATTAATCACCAGGCAACAACCAACATCATCACTGCACAACCATCAACCAACCACTACAGCAATATAATCACTAACAAACAGCCGACCAGGAAGCCTACACTATCACTGCACAAACAACAGTCATCCACTACAGCAATCTAATAATCAGGCAACAACCAACTAGGAAACCTACAAAATCATTGCACAACCAACAGTCATCCACTACAGTGGTATAATCTCCAAGCACCAACCAACCACGAAATCAAAGCATCACTTCACAACCAACGGTGGTCTAATAACCAGGCAACAGCCAACATGGAAGCCTCCAGCATGAGTGCACCATATCCAACAGTCAACCACTACACCAATATGATCTCAAAGCAACAAATAACCAGGAACCCTAAAACCAACAGTCATCCACTAAAATGATATAATCACCAGGCAACAAGCAAGAAGACTACATAAATTCCAGCACAGCTACCCACTACTGTGATTTCACCACCAGACTTAGAACTAAACAGAAAACCTACACCATCATTGCATTGCAACCAACAGTTGTCTGCTACCCGTCCACCACAGCATCACCACCATTCACCTGTCCACCACCATTAAAGCAAGATATGAAGTGTGCATATAAATATGTCACAATGATACAGTAAAAGCACTGGCAGAGGTATGGGACATTGCTCTTATCATCCATAGTGACACAGACTACACTACTTAGTCACAGTTATCTCCTGCACAGGTTACACAGTGCACCTAAAGCACTTACCAGCGTGTGCAGCTTCTCCTCCAGGTCCTGGTTGGTCCTCTGTGAGGCCGTGTAGCTATTCTGTAATCTGTAAAACAGAAAATGTGAGGAACCAAAGGACAGAGAACAAACGAAGATTGATATATTTGTCTTCCGTTGTAAGGATACCTGCGAAACTTGTCTTTGAGTTTCTCCAACTCCTCCCGATTACGACTCAACTCTACCTCCAGATAATGCCGACTTGCATCCACCTCGTGCTCCATGGCTTCCATTTTCGTAGTAGCGTACGCCAAGCGCCGACGCAGTTCATCATTCTGGTGCTGGAGAAAGCTGGAATAGACAGGAAAAAAACAAACAATAGACACTTTATAGAAAAGGTCATACGTTTCTCAATACTGTACTTTAAAGGACAACGTGTCTGATGCAGAAACGCACTCAAGAGTGACTACCACCACAACGTGTGCACGGAAATAATATATTCACCTGTATACTGAATTGAACGCGCATCTCTGCACTGCACCCGTCCCATTAGTTTGAAAGTTATTGTCGTGAGGGTGCAAGTGAACTCGCCTATACTTGCTGTAAATGATATGGCTGGAAATTACGCTTCCGTCAAACTCCATTTAGACGCAACTGCATCGACATGCCCTCTCTGTTGCCTGAGAGAGACTGTTACAACCCACTAAGTGAAGATATGACTGGGATGCAAACGGCTATATACCACTGTACCATGTGCGCATAAAAGTAAACCTGTGAATAATCTCAAATGAAAAGGGTTGGTATCCCAATTCTTTAGATCATCCTGGCAGGGTCACTCATTCTATTTCCCTAGACATGGCATTGGATTCTCAGCTTTCCATGCAATTGTATTCAAGAAAGCAGCTTTGTGCTGCCTCCCAGAGCAAGGAAAATAAATAACTCTGCCTGATGATGTAACAGCGAGGCTGAAAGGGCTTTCTGCATTAGCGACATGCATCTGTAGAACACAATAAAGTTCTACTGTGCATAGCAGAGAGGATCACAAAAGAATGGATGGTAATGTTACACGGGACGCAGCTACCGTTACACACTAAATCATTCATATGTCTTTTCCCGGGGTGTGTGTTACATGTATGCAGCAGTCATACATACAGCAAGGATTGGTGGTATAGTAATGATAGCACACTGAGTATTATCTGCACTGACTGTACAATGGTGATACCGCGGTCCACCCCCCCTAACTCCTACCCCCCTTCTCCCGGCCTAGATTCAGTACAATACGTCACTCTCCACTGGGTAACACTAAACTAAGTGATGAGGTGGGGGGCGGGTGGCTGGTGCTCTATAGATCACGTCACTGGATGTTAGGAAAAAGATATTCCTGTCTGTGTGCCCCTACTGTAAAGCTATGTAAACAGTGGATGACATTTTTCATCAATATAGTCATCTCACTGGTGCTATCGCTGTCTACAGAACGCTTGTGCTCACATCTAAATCTCCTAATCTGCTTATTATCCTACGGTGTAACACAAGTGCCCACAGAAACACAGTGAGACACCAATGGCTGTATACTGCACACAATATAATACGGCTCACACAATGCTAAGCACAAGCCATTTATCATATAGCAGGACACCTCTTTCTACAACTCTGTCCCACCGTCTGGGATGGATAATGCGGAGGCTGAGACCACAAGATAGGGAGGGAAGAGGAACTTACTGAATTCTGTCCGCTTCCGTCACGGGTTCCTGGAGGACAGAGAGATAACAGACATCATTGCAGGCGATACTACTGATAACCGCTGCATCAGACACCAAATACCCGACAGTATTAACGGATTTTAAATCATTCCAGAGTTAAATCTACATGAGCAGAGATGATGGTGCTTCTTTAAGCGAATATAAAAGAGGACATTTTTAAAATGAAAACATTCCAACTTTTTGACATTTGGTTGGCTATGGCCATCAGCTTTTGTTGCCCCAATTCATAAAAATAATTTCATGTTTACTGACAAAACCTGAGCTCCCTCTGGCAACACCAGAACTATTATCACATAACAGCCTCTGAAGACATTGGGGTATACAAAATAGGTTGCAAGTCCGGCCCAGCGGTGCGATTTCGGCAATCTCTGCTGTAGATTGAAAGCGCAGTTAATTAAAAAAGGCAAAAGCGTGTTTTGCCTTTTAAATTATTGCCGATTTAAATCTACGAGATCACCAAATTTGTGCCACTTCATAGAACTCGCAACCTATTACACATATCCCGTTACCGGTGTTAGAAGCATAATTCCTGCCTAATTAATTGGTCCATTTTAGTTGCCGTCATGAACAGAAGTCTAGAAAACAGGGATCTGTATGCAACTGGTGGAGTAATGTATTATCATGCTTAAAGAGTAGGAGTGGCTGGAAGAATATATGAAATATGGCAAACTGCATAGGTTCTTCTCATGCACAAGTGTCATCAAGACGTGGCCATTATACAAATTCACATTACACATGTATACACTGGACTTAGGAAGGGTGGGAAGTGACGCAGAAGGGGACTCCGAAGTCACTGAAGAAACGTACGCCACACTAACCTTGCCTCGGGTAACATTAAGCGAGGGTGAAGTCCTGGGGGAGGGGCTTTTCCCCTCGGGGCTCAAATGGGAAGCAGAAGACAGAGACTCTGTGTCCAGGAAGCCAAGGTCAGAAGGGCTCTGACATCTGTCCTTACTGTGTAGCTCTACTCTATTAGCCTCCTTAGTACTGGACTCCTGGAGATCCTGATGGAACAGATCTGACTTAAGATGGTCAGATGCGGCTGGTCTGGCTCTCTGTCTCCTGTCTGCTGGCCTCCTGCCCCCGTGATGACCCGGAGACACCGTCCGACGTCTGGCCCTTTCTGAATTGTTCATGGGTTTCAAGTCTACCCTGCAGCCAGAGCCATTTCCAACCATTTTGGTACCAGAGATTGGGGATTCCTCATCAGTGCTGGCTCCCGTACCTATCCGTTGGGCTGTCTGGAGGTTGGTTGGGCTCAGTACCCTAGAGGTAATTTCATCAAGAAACTTTGAAAAGTTAACTTTCTCCTGCTGGGTCTTCCGTTCTGGAGAGGGAGACCCACCCCTCCCTGCTTCCAATTTAGATGGAGAGAGTGCTAGCGGAGACCTTGCTTTCCCAGACCTCACTTGGTCTGGATTTAACTTTGAGGCAGCATTTATGTTCAATGGTCCCGGGGGTTTCAGGATACTTTTAAGAGGCCGAGAGCAGGACGAGTGATGGCTTTTCTTGGGTGCCAGAATTTCTGCTGGCTCTTTGAAGACCAGGCTCCGCTCCAGACTCCGACTTTTGCCTTCCTGCTTTCCACCTTCGGTCATGGCAATGTTCTCCTCGCTGCGGCTCAGGAACCGGCGTAGCCCTGTAAGCCGTGACGATTTGTTTAGCTTTCCCTTACCCCTAAGAGATTTCACCCTACGAAGCAATGTCTGGGGTCTGCAACTACGTGCCCCCTCCCATTTAACTTCTTTATCGTTGCTGGATGCTATAGACCAGGAGGAACAGCTAAAAGTACTAACATCTGAACCATCTGCCTCCTTCAGCTCCACAGCCTCCGCTTTGCTGAAACACGTGCGCTGGTACAAAGATCCCCGACTTGAGGTTACCTGACTAAGCTGCTCCGACACATCCTCCCGCGGCTCAGGCGGCTCGTGTCGAACCTCGCGGTGCTGCGGTGGAGCCTTGCGGTAGGGCTTCTTGGTGGGGGCGGTGCTGGTCATTCTGAGAGCCCAGTGTGCTGACCCTGCAGGAGAGTAGAAAGGTGTCAGTGACTTCCCATGCAGAGTGTACGAGTTCTGGGCCACAAGTGTTCTCTTCATCACACTGGCATTCATACTCGTCAGGCACACACAGGACAGGGAGCTGCAGGCAAGGTATTGATCTCTATAAGAGGAGGAGAAATCTGGCTGGGGAACTGGCAATCGACCTGACACACAGGACAACATGTGCTGGGGGAGGGGGGGAGCGGCTTCATGAAGATGACCCAACATCATACTCTAAACTAAATACACAGAGACCACCAATCGGATCTCAATACACCAAGAAGGTTCTGGTGGATGAAATAACCAACATTATGTCACTAAGAGTACATGCAACATATTCTGTGATCTCACTAGGAGTGTGTGGCTCTGTGATAGGCGTGTCTGAAGCTACCTGAGTTACATAGGGACAGCAATTGATGTGGGAGGGACGACCCATTAAGAAATCGGCTGCATACGGAAACATTCACAATTCTCTCTGTAGGAATCTCTATGTCATGACGGAAAGCTAAGAGCAACTGTCTGGTGCTACCAATACTGCTGTACGTGAAGCTTTCCCAGTAAACACAAGAGGCTGTAACTAATGCAATGTAAACAAATAATATGAGATATGGTAAGAACTTACCCTTGTTATCTCTATTTCTACGAAGTCCATAGGGTTCCACAGGATACCTTGGGGTATAGGTGTGACGTCAGTCGCAGGGCACCAAAGAGTTAAGCTTTCAGCCTCCCAGGATGCACTAGGTCCCCCTCCTATACCCCGCCCCCGAGCCAAGGCACCTCAGTTAGTTACCAAGCCATAGGCCGGAGGAGGAGAAGGAAGAGAGAGAACAAAGATCTGGACACATACAAGAATCACATTCTCACCAGAGGGAGACGGAAAACCGGTGACCAGAGCAAAGCCCATCTGCAGCACAGGTGCGACAGGGCGGGAGTCCTGTGGAACCCTATGGACTTCGTAGAAATAGAGATAACAAGGGTAAGTTCTTACCATATCTCATATTTTCTACTTCAGGGTCTATAGGGTATCCACAGGATACCTTGGGGATGTCCCAAAGCAGTATCCTTTAAGGGTGGGGACGCTCCTGTGCAGAAAGGAGAATCCGCCGCCCGAAGGAAGCATCCTGAGAGGCGAAGGTGTCAAACCTGTAATACCTCACGAAGGTATGGACAGAAGACCACGTAGCAGCCTTGCAGATCTGAACTGCCGAGGCACCACGTCGAGCTGCCCACGAAGGACCCACAGACCTAGTGGAATGAGCCTTCAGAGAAGGAGGGACCGGTAGGCCTTCATGAAGATAAGCTTCAGAAATAGCCATACGGATCCAGGCTGCCAAAGTTTGCTTTGAAGCAGGCCAACCCTTTTTACGGAAGCCAAAGAGGACAAACAAAGCGTCCGACTTCCTAAACGAAGAAGTGCGGTCAACATAAGTCCTTAAGGCCCGCACAACATCCAAAGAGGCCTCACCCACGGAAAGACCCGGTGAGTTAAAGGCCGGAACAACTATTTCCTCGTTAATATGAAACTGGGAAACAACTTTGGGAAGAAACTCGGGCCGAGTGCGGAGCACTGCCCTGTTCCCATAAAAAACCAAGAAAGGGGGTCTACAAGAAAGAGCCCCTAACTCAGAAACACGTCTGGCCGAAGCAATGGCCAGAAGGAAAACAGTCTTAGCTGTTAGCCATTTAAGATCCACTGAGCCCAGTGGTTCAAACGGCGGTCCTTGGAGAGCCCTCAGGACCACAGCCAAATCCCAAGGCGCCACAGGTGGAACAAAGGGCGGCTGAATGCGGAGAACACCCTGCATAAAGGTGCGCACATCCGGGATTGTAGCAATCCTACGGTGAAACCAGACAGATAGGGCCGAAACCTGTACCTTCAAAGAAGCAAGGCGAAGCCCATGATCTAGTCCCGCTTGCAGGAAGGCGAGAATCCGAGACAGACGAAACTCCCGCGGTGCATAACCTCTCGGTCGACACCACTGGAAGAACGTATGCCACACGCGATGGTATATCCTCGCGGAAGACGGTTTCCGAGCTCGTAACATGGTCCGCACCACCGAGCTGGAAAACCCCCGGGACCTCAGCATGGCCGTCTCAACAGCCACGCCGTCAAAGACAGCCGAGTCAGGTCCGGGTGAAGGCAAGGACCCTGAGACAGAAGGTCCGGTCGTAGCGGCAACCGCAGAGGACTGTCCACGGACAGACCCTGAAGGTCTGAGAACCAGTGCCGTCTGGGCCACGCGGGAGCTATCAACAGGAGCGTCCCTCCTTCCTGTTTGAATTTCCGGATTACCCGTGGAAGAAGGGAGACCGGAGGGAACAGGTATGCGAACCGGAACGTCCACCGGACGGACAGAGCATCCACCAGAGACGCCCCTTCGTCTCTTGTGCGAGACCCGTACACCGGCAACTTGTTGTTGTGCCGGGACGCCATGAGGTCGATTTCTGGAAGACCCCACCTGTCCACCAGTAGTTGAAAAACGTCCGGGTGCAGGGACCATTCCCCCGGATGAACGTCCTGGCGACTTAGAAAGTCCGCCTCCCAATTGAGCACTCCCGGGATGAAGACCGCTGATATGGCCGGAAGATTGCGCTCCGCCCAAACCAGGATCCGAGAGACCTCTACGAGAGCCGCCCGACTGCGAGTTCCTCCTTGCCTGTTTATGTAGGCCACGGTGGTAGCGTTGTCCGACTGGACCTGCACCGGGCGACCCTGGAGAAACCGCTGTGCCTGCTGGAGAGCATTGAAGACCGCACGGAGTTCCAAGATATTTATTGGAAGCTCCGCTTCTGTCGGCGTCCACCTGCCCTGGAACAAGTGTGGACCCGAAACTGCTCCCCAGCCCCGAAGACTGGCGTCCGTTGTCAACAGGACCCAATTTGGAACCCAGAACGGACGTCCCTTGTTGAGGTGGGTCGTCTGTAACCACCACGTAAGGGACAGGCGAACCTCCTGGGTGAGCACAATCGTCTGGGACTTCAGAGACTGAGTCAGCCCGTTCCACTTGGACAGGATCAGGTGCTGCAGAGGTCTGGAGTGAAACTGGGCGTATTCCACCATGTCGAACACCGACACCATGGAGCCCAGTAACCTCATCGCCGAGTGTAAGGACACCCGGCGGCTGTGCAGACAACTGCGCACCCTTGACTGTAAAGCAGAGATCTTGTCCTCCGTCACGAAGATCCTTTGCTGTCCCGAGTCCAATAAGGCTCCAAGATGCAGAATCCACCGAGACGGGATTAGAGTGGACTTCTGCCAGTTGATTAGCCAGCCGTGCCGTTGCAGCAGTGCAATGGTCAGGTCCAAGTGGCGTAACAGGAGCTCTGGAGATCCTGCCACCAATAACAGGTCGTCCAAATACGGCAACATGCGGACTCCCTGCAGCCGCAGAGAAGCCGCCATGACCGCCATCACCTTGGTGAAAACACGTGGTGCTGTTGCCAGGCCAAAAGGTAACGCCCGAAACTGGAAGTGGTCGCTGCTGATTGCAAACCTGAGGAACTGTTGATGGCGCCAAAGAATAGGGACATGCAGGTAAGCGTCCTGTATGTCCAATGACACCAAGTAGTCCCCAGGTTCCAGCGCCAGAATGATGGACCGTAGGGTCTCCATCCGAAACTTCGGGACCCGCAAAGACTTGTTGAGTGCTTTGAGGTTGAGAATCGGACGATATGACCCATTGGGTTTCTGTACCAAAAATAGATTTGAATAGAAACCCTGGCCCCTCTGGGAGAATGGAACCGCCACTATAACTCCAGCCTGGAGCATAGTGTGCAATACCTTCCGCAGCTCCGTAGCCTTGTTCCGGTCTGATGGGAGACCCGTGGTGAAGAAGCGAGCCGGGGGTCTGTGCCGGAAGGAGAGGGCGTATCCGTGGGAAACCACCTCCAGAACCCAAGTGTCTGTCGTAGTGGTCGACCAACACTGGGCGAACTGTAGCAGGCGGCCTCCCACCCTGGGATCCCCCAAAGGGAGGCCCGGACCGTCAGGCCGCAGGCTTGTCATCTGGCTTGGGGGCCGGACGTCTGGTACTCCATGCCTGCTTCCGGGGCTTGACCGATTTCTTAGGGCCAGCCTGTCGAGGAAACGACTGTGGTTTGGGCCTGCCCTGGGCCCTAGATGACCGAAAGGACGATGGTCCCGAACCAGAAGGAGCAGCGGCCGACGGGAGACAGGCAGATTTGGCTGCCGCCAGCGTGGCCACAATCTTATCCAGATCCGGACCGAAGAGAACTTCTCCGGTAAACGGCAACGCTTCCAGACCTTTCTTGGAATCTGCGTCCGCCTTCCAGGATCGCAGCCACAAGGTGCGACGAGCAGCTACCGCTGCTGAAGAAATTCTAGACACCAGAGTACTAATGTCTAGAGCCGCCTCGTTGATGTAGGTGGCCGAATCACGGAGATTGCCAATCAACTCCGCCTGATCGGCCGGACAGTCGGATTCAAAAGAAGCCTCTAATGAATCCGCCCAGCGCTCCATCGCTCTGGCAACCCAGCAAATGGCCATAGCCGGCCGTGCTGCCCCCCCTGCAAGGGAATAAGCGGACTTCAGGCAGATTTCTACCTTGCGGTCCGTAGCATCCTTAAGGGAGGACATGGATGGCATCGGCAATGTGGCACTACGGACAAGACGGGTCACGTGAGAATCCACCTGTGGAGGGGATTCCCACTTCGCAAAATAATTATCCGCGAACGGATAAGCCACCGCCAGGCGTCTCTGCGGCTGGTATCTTTTGCCAGGTTGTTTCCACGCCTCCTCTAAATGGTCCACCAACTGACCCGAAAGAGGAAAGACTGTGGCATCGCCCTTCACATCTTTGAAAAAGGCATACTTAGATTTAGCCGCTGGGGGAACTTCGTCCTCAATCACCAAGGCTGTGCGGACCGCCCGAATAAGTCCAGGAATATATACTTTGGACTTAGCATCAGCGTCCTTAGTATGGAGAGGTTCCTGATCGTAAGGATCTAGAATCTCCCCATCATCAGACGTCCCTTCGTCATCCTCATAAGGAGCGGACAGAGACGCCACCGGCCTTTTATGAGACCGCATCACAGACTCCCCTTGCAACACATCCGACAAGTGCTGTACAGAACTCGTCAGGGAGTTAACCCACGCTGGCTCCTGAGAACCCGGGAGCGGGGAAATAGGGAGACTGTGGGGTACCACCAATTGTCGTGGGAACCCCTGCATGGGTGACGACACCACAGACTGCTGGGACAAACCCATCGGAGTAAACGCGGGCTGCGGAGCTAACTGGCCCACTAAAGCTGTTAACGCCTGAGCGAAACAAGCCCAGGGCGGCTCCTGTACCGGTGCTGTAACCGTAATAGGCCGCGCCATGGACAAACACTGCTGGCAAAGGCCCTCCGCGCTACCCTCCCCCTCCGCTAACGGTACTTTGCACGTGGTACACTGTAGCCGGAGGGGAAAATCACTTTCAGACATGATGGCACCACGTATGTGACCTCTCTCACCAATTAAGTATTAAATAGGCGAGAGACCACCCTGCAGCACCGCACCGCAAGGGCTTTAGCAGAAAGAACAGGGACAGTAATAAAGCTGACAGTTTAGAGAAGAAAAGATTACAGGCAGCAGCGCTAGCACAGTCACATACAATGCAGAAAAATAACAATTCCTGCACTAACAGCGCTGATCACTCAACTACACAGACACAGGGCCTGGTAGGACACAGCGCTGCATACACAGACCTGACCACAGCGGAGGAGAGGTATGCGGGGGGACCCAGACCACGATGCTTCCGTCCAGCGCTTCCAGCAGCGTTCACCATGCGTTCTGGAGAAGATGGCCACCGAGGAGCAGAGAGGAGGCTGGCCTGGGGGAGGAGCGCTGCCACAGGACCAGTCGGCAGCATGCAGAGAGGGCTGTGTGCAGCGGGGGAGGCGCCGGCTGTGAGACAGGGAAGGCGCGCTCCCCTGGCATGCATTTAACCCCTGGGACGCCGCAGCGCTACCGCTCTGCTGCGGTCCGCTGTCCCAGGGGGTAGTGGAAGCGCAGGTTGGTCGCCTGGCTCCACGCTGCAGCCAGTCCCCAGGGAGCCCCCTGCCTGGGGACTTAGGACCATGTGATCAGCGGGGACCCACCGCGGGACCCCGCTGCTTACCTCTGTCCCCCTTGAATCCGGCCATGGTCCGGAGCATCTGGGGTCACCGCTAGCTGTGACCCCAGACGCCCACCAGCATCCCCGGATCAGTACCGGCGTTCTGGTACCGGCGGGGTGTAGGGAAGACAGCATGGACGTCAGGACTGACTGTCCATGCTGTTCATCCAGTTGTGCAGCCACAGCTGCATGAAGAATAAGCTTCAGGGGCTCTTCTAGCCCCCACTCCAACAGGTGCACCCGACTCCGGCCGGGCACCAAACTAAACTGAGGTGCCTTGGCTCGGGGGCGGGGTATAGGAGGGGGACCTAGTGCATCCTGGGAGGCTGAAAGCTTAACTCTTTGGTGCCCTGCGACTGACGTCACACCTATACCCCAAGGTATCCTGTGGATACCCTATGGACCCTGAAGTAGAAAAGCAGATATCAGTCTTTGGCCCCTGAACTGATGGGATCCTGGGCTCTACTTACCACAAAAGGCCTCAGAACTGGGTCAGTCAGAAGGTCTTCTCCCAATCAGGAGTCCTGAGTAGAATGATACAGGCATGTTACATGACAGTGACAGGAGAAGAATTGCCAAGAGATAACAGGACTGAGTGTAAGTAGGGCACTAACAGCTGCTGGAGGACATAAGGGGTGAGTGAGTTGCAAGATCACATATTGTTTTATGGACACAGTGGGCAACAATGCAGGGAGCCAAGGAACATGTAGATGAGAGGCAGGCAGAGAGCCACGAAACATACAGGCGGTAGACAGAGGGCCACAGGTCAAGCAGACAGTAGGCAGGGAGAGGGCAATGAGACTGGCAGGCAATAGGGCCACGGAAGTGGCAGACGAGAGACAGGCAAGAGGGCCACAGGAGTGGCATGCGAAAGGGCCACGGGACAGGCTGGCAGGTAAGAGGGCCACGGGACAGGCTGGCAGGCAAGAGGTTGGCAGTGGACCACAGAGATATATTGAAGGGTGGAAGTATGTGGAGTGGCGCAGAGATAACACAACAGAAGGGAAAAATATAAAAATAAAATGAATGGGGCTGTACACAGCAGACATCACGAGACTGAGAAGGAACTCACATGGGATACTATGAACAATGCTGAGAGGCTGGCAGGGATATTGGAGGGGTTCTTGAACTGCTGGCTAAAAACATTCCAAGATTCACAAAGGTCAGGAATGCCCCAAACGGAACAAAGAGCCCATTGTGTCTGGGTAAGCAGCACAACACAAACATAATCTGCATGACAGGCTAAAATAAATCCCAAATTTATAGATAGAAGCGAATCAGCATAGTCATACATAGTGTGTGAATAGAGGAATAATCAGAAAGGAAAGTTCATGGAGGTCGCAGAGAACAAAACATTAGATCTACAAATATGTACAGAAAACTGAATGTTCCCACCTGGCGAGGACGTTCCATCGCTGACACACAAGCTGCCATCTGGAGAGATACTGCCCGAATCTGTCAATTACCTGTTCTGTGTCGTTAGCAGCTCTGTGTAATCTAAGCTGCTGGAACCAGCATTCTGTCTGTGAAATATGAGAACAATCACCTGTCAGTAGACCAAGTATTATAAACCCATCAATGCCACCCCTCCCTCCATCTTCTCTAGCTGACTGCCATCTTCTCCACTAGCAGCCATCCTCAGCACCCACTCACCTGTCTCCACTAGCAGCCATCCTCAGTACCCACTCACCTGTCTCCACTAGCAGCCATCCTCAGCACCCACTCACCTGTCTCCACTAGCAGCCATCCTCAGTACCCACTCACCTGTCTCCACTAGCAGCCATCTTCAGTACCCACTCACCTGTCTCCACTAGCAGCCATCTTCAGTACCCACTCACCTGTCTCCACTAGCAGCCATCTTCAGTACCCACTCACCTGTCTCCACTAGCAGCCATCTTCAGTACCCACTCACCTGTCTCCACTAGCAGCCATCTTCAGTACCACTCACCTGTCTCCACTAGCAGCCATCCTCAGCACCCACTCACCTGTCTCCACTAGCAGCCATCCTCAGCGCCCACTCACGTGTCTCCACTAGCAGCCATCCTCAGTACCCACTCACCTGTCTCCACTAGCAGCCATCCTCAGTACCCACTCACCTGTCCCCACTAGCAGCCATCCTCAGTACCCACTCACCTATCTCCACTAGCAGCCATCCTCAGTACCCACTCACCTGTCTCCACTAGCAGCCATCCTCAGTACTCACTAGCCTGTCTCCACTAGCAGCCATCCTCAGTACCCACTAGCCTGTCTCCACTAGCAGCCATCCTCAGTACCCACTAGTCTGTCTCCACTACCAGCCATTCTCACTACCTCACCTACCTCTCCACAACCTGCAGCCTTCTCAAGCACTCAACTGCCTACACACTTCACAACCTCTCCCCTCTATCTACGCTCACCCGTCTACACTAACAGACTGTCAAATCTCGCCTGTATTCACTATCTACCTTCCACATGGTCACTTGTATTCCATACCTGACTGCAACACTGTCCACCTTGCACCTGTCTGCCTGACTCATGCCTGGGACCGCTAACCTATATTTTCTACCTATATAGAGTAAAGGTGAAATTCCAGCCCTCTCTGGGCCTGATTCAGAGCCGCTCGTAAGCGGCCGCTCGTTCGCTCCGAGCGATGTTCGCACATCTGCGCATGGGTCGTAATGCGCATGCGCCAACCAGTCAGTGCGGTCGGAAATTGTGTGTTCGCAAAATAGCGAGGGCCTGCTAATTTGATTGACAGGATGAGTTGTTTGTGGGTGGTAACAGGGGAAGGTGCTTGAAAACGGGGGAGTGGAGATCCGAACGCAGGCGTGCCAAACGGTCAAAACGGGCTTTTTAAGGGTGTGTATAATTAACAAAGCAGCGTCATCGGCCACGTCACTTGGTCGTCTCTTAGCCTGAACTGTTCGCATGATTGCGGTAGGAAAATCCAACCACAAGCACTGCGAGCAGTTCAGACGCCTTTCGATGTACTCGATTAATCTAATAAATAGCGGAGATGACGTATGATGCGAACGTCTTTAGAAAATAGCGAGCGCATATTTCGTTCGCTCGCTCAGACATAGAGGCGTCAACAGACCACAAAGAGCGAGCGTTCTATTAAAATATCCGGCCCCTTTTTCTGAACGAGCGAGCGCAAATAGCGTCCGGCTCTGAATCAGGCCCTCTGTTCCTTTCTGATGAGAAAGCACTGAAATTATACCTCTATATGTACTTTACATAGGAGATTGATTGTTAAGCTCCATTTATTCCAGGACGCATCTTCTGTTTCTCCACCACTTTTTCCTTCATGATGCAAACAAAATATCAGTATATTCTGTACCTGCCCGTCATCATGCCACCTGTCTACACTCCCTTACTCCTCTCACCTGTACTCAATATCTGACTGCAACACATTTCACCTTCAACCTCCCTGACTGCACTGACGGTCATCAACTGAAATTCTCACCTGCATTCACTACCTACCTGATGTCATCTTCAAAACGTCTGTCTACACTTCTTGAGGTCTTTAAAAAGTCTGTCTACACTTCTTGAGGTCTTTAAAAAGTCTGTCTACACTTCCTGTCTGCCATACTCTTCACGTCTTACCTGTCTACACTATTTGATGTCAGACTCCTATCCGGGCAACATTTTCCTTTAACAATACACTCCACCTCTCTCCTGTATTTAATACCTGCCTATTATGCCACCTGTATACACTACCAGCCGGATATCCTCTCCATCTTCCTCACCACCTCTTACCTACCTACACTGTGTGCCACCCTTACCCCATCTCACATGTATTCACTACATCCCTGCGGTCCTTAAATGTGTATTTCTTGCCACACTCACCTGTATTCACTACCTGCCTGCATCAGTACCTCACTTATATTCACTGCCTGCTCTACAATAGCCAGCAGAGGGAGCTGTGATCATACAAGGCTGCTCTACATCCAGAGAGCCAGCAGAGGGGGCTGTGCCAATACAAGACTGCTCTACATCTAGACAGCCACCAGGGGACTGTGACCATATTAAAGGCTGCTCTACATCTCGAAAGCCAACAGAGGGGGCTGTGATCATACAAGGCTGCTTTGAACCCAGCTACTTTAGAATAGAATGGGCTGTAGAGTAAAGCTCTTTGCTGACTAGGAGTCTGGCCTTTCCTTGGGGAATGATATATTCTAGGTGCAAGGAGATATATAGTCAAACATGAAAGGTCAGTATGTAAGAATAGGTGGAAGGAGCACACTAATTGCAAAGCGTGCCATCCCCTCCTCCGCCTATTGTCTAACGCCTCTAGGGCTCCAGGTGTATCCAGGTAAAGACACGCGCAGCACAGCCCCTCCCTCCTGATCTCTTTAAAAAGTTTGTGCCCTGAGGACAGAAACAGCGTGTCTCTCTGACTCGTAGCTGGAAGAATGCAAAGAGGAACCGTAAGCCAGAAAAACACGCACAAGACAAACACTCCATCAGCCTCCCACGTACAGACAAGACCTAGCTGGTAACCGGAGCGCTGTGTGGAATGAGGAGTGTGAGGGCGCACGTGGAGAGAAGGCCCCATACCCCCCATCGTTGCAGTAAAAGTGTGTGCGACCCCATGGAATGCCCCCGGCCACTGTCTTCAATAGTCCCATTAAAAAACATTGTAATGTTATATATCACCATCATATTACAGCACAGAGAATATGTAATCATTCAATCCGCGCCACACTGCAGCTTACAGCCTGTATGGTTACATCATTCATTGTTATTCCAAGCATCGATGTAGAATAGTGTTTAATCTCTGTACACCACTGTGGACACCTGGTCTCATCATATAGAGATAACACACACACACGTTAATCTATTGTTAGCACCCAAATAACCTCTGACACCCCTTTCAGACATATCGAGAATCCTGGGAATTTGGCCTGCCTCAGCCAAATCCCTGGGTAGTCGCGTTTGTCTGAAAGGTACCTACCCGGTCCCGGGTAGCCGACCCTTCAATCGACCACGGTTTTTCCAGGGACTTAAGTTCCAGGAAATTACCCTGCTCAAGTCTGAATAGTGCTACCTGGGAATTTTCTACTCCCTGGCAGCGCCTAGCAGCTTTTACATAGAGTTGGCAGCGCAGAGCGTCCTATAGGACGCTCAGCGCTGCAGCTCACCACCCCCCGCACCAGTGGCTGTGTCGCTGTAGATGGAGTCAGCGACACAGGACCCCAGCCGGACTCTGGGGACACCCACCTGCGCTGGAGACTGCCGACTGGTCTCAGCAATAGCGGGCCACCCGCACTCCCGCTGGACCAGCAGGGCAATAAACGAATGAAAACAAATAATGAAATAAAATAAAAACTGCAGCATTTTGATTGGCCGGCTTCCAGCAGCCCAATGATGACATCATCATCAGCAGCCGGAGAGGGGATAGGCTAGGAGGAGTAGACGGAAGAGGAGAGGCAGGTAAGCTGAAAAACCCGGCTTATGTCTGAACGGGTCTACCTTGGAAGTTCCCGGGTAGACACTGTAGTGTGAAAGGGGGGTCTCGACCAAATACCCAGGAATTTGCACAGGAGGTCTGAGCAGGAAATTTCCCGGGTTGTATGTCTGAAAGGGGTATAACTGTCTTTGAAGTGCGGGAGGAAACCTGAGCACCCACCAAACATGGGTAGAACATGAGAACTGCACACACACATTGCCCTGGATAGAATCAAACATATGACTCCAGCATTAAGGCTTATCACTACGCCATCTTATATATAAATCACATTAACCACTGTCTAAAATCTATATATCTGGACTGTGCCACCCTATAGCTATGTAAAGCTATCGACTGTACCACCGTATGCATAATGCCAACCACCGTGCCTACCTGAGCATAATGCCAACCTCCATGTATTTTTCACTGACTGCATGTGTACACTAGTATGGTCTACAACGGGAATTATCTCTCTCACAGGAAGATCTACACTCTGATTGACATAGCACTGAATCAAAAAGGATGTGGTGATGAAGGTAACCCCATCCCCTACCTGGGCTCAGACCAGACAACAAAGTAAGCTGCCACAGAAGTACATAGTAATATATATATATATCCTGCGGGGAGGTACAGCATATAAGACTAGGCCGCGCCAGAACCTGATACCAGCCTCGGGGACGGGAACCAGAGAACTCGGACAATGAAAGCAGATGAAAATGCAAGTGGGTACAGCCTAGAAGTCGGGCTGGGCTGGGGGCGTTTCACAGTCAGCCTGTGCTTAAATACAGATATGATTATTAAAGGGCTGATGGTACGTCAGGAACAAGGATTACAATATAGACTCACAGCTCACATTAATGCCGCAGTAGCAGCCACAATGCAGTGTACCCGTCTCCATAACAGTGTAGCCGTCAGTCACCTTCTACATCACATGTACAGTTCACTCTTATAGGAGTAGATAGAAGCCTGCGGCCTGCGGAGCCATATATCCCCAGGTACACGCCTCCTGTCAGCAATGTATGTACACCCCCTCCCCCCCCCCCCGAACATGACTGCGGACTGTACATCAGCTCAACCCCACAAACATAAACCCAAAGTTCAACTATCAGGACCACAGAACCTCCCAATACACACAGGCGAGTGTGATATATCAGTACTGGCAGACAGTACCCGGATAGTGTTACACACAGGGCACAGACACAAGACAACTGCGCACAGGTAACAGGGCAACTACATATACTGGTGAGGGGTGGGAGGGTATATGTACACACACATTTAATGGGGTGTGTTCATGCAACCCCTCATGCCATCTATATGGCAGGAGGGGTGCATGAACACACACATGTAACAGGGCAACTAGATACATGGGTGAGTAGTGTATGTAAGCAAACATCTTATTGGGTAACAGATACATGGGTGAGGGTTAGGGAGGTGCATGTACACACATATAATGGAGTAACAGATACACGGGTGATGGGTGTGTTGGTGTATGTACACACATGTAGTAAATACACAAGTAGGGAGGTGTATGTGCACACACATGTAATGGGGTGTAACATATAGAAAGGTCAGGGGTGTATCTACATACACATGTAGTAGATAAATGGATGAGTAGTGTGGGGGTGCATATATACACAGATTATATATAAATACACGGGTAAGGGGTGGGGAGGTGTATACACACACACGTAATAGAGTAAACAGATACATGAAGTACGGAGGGTGTATGTACACAGACATGTAATTGGGTAACACGATACACAGGTGAGTGTGCGGTATATATGTACACACATGTAATGGGGTATTAGATACATGGGTGAAGAGTGTATGCCCACACACATCATAGATACAAGTATACACATACACACACACACACACACACAGGTAATAGGTTAACAGATACACATGATAAGGAGTGTATATAAGCACAGATGTAACAGATTATCATAGTGGTGGGTGTAATAGGCAACCTGCATGTGTGATGAGTGGATGTACACATAAATGCACACACATGTAACAGAAACACAGGTATGGTGTGGGGGGAGTATGTACACACAGATGCAACAGATAGGTCTCTTAGGTCAGTCTCCCCCTCCCCCCACAACAACAGACCGAATGCTAATATCAAACAATGTGAATAGACCACAGCAGCCACTCTTAGGCTGCCCATACACCTGCACGATTTCGGGCCGATTGCCCGATTTTCGATGAGTCATCAGATGGATCATGTGAAAATCGTGTATTATTTTAGTAAGATAAGATCCGATGTGCGCTCCCGCAGTTCCTATAATCGGATCTTGTGATCAGATGTGCAGCCCATGTGTTCCATCGTATCGTGTGCAGATCGTGCCGTTTATTTTGTTAATGCGATCCATCGTGCGGCAATTCAAGTCATTTCAATTACTGTTTCCCTTATGAGCCTGTGAGGCACGGGATCGATCTTACGACAGATCCTGTGCTAAGAAAAAACAAACATGGGAGCTCCGGGGAGTCGGACGCTGAATCGGAACGTATGCTGGTCGTGCAGGTGTATGGAGAGCTTAACAATAGCCATAAAAAGGAGGAGTTCACACACTTTCAGCCAATCAGAAGTGGCTGCCATTTATCATCAGTGCCTATTTTGCACCAGGGGTATATGACTCCTGACAGCCGCATATGCGTCTTTGTGGCGGTCTGCATGGGATGTATTTGAATGAACACATACCACCCTACCCTACCTACCTAAGCGTAAGAAGCCGTAACCGCAAAATGTACACAAATTTACGCAAAGATGGAAACCTGCTGTTTCAATATGAAAATGCATATTTCACGGAAAGCAAAAAGACACTTACATACATCCAAACCCACAGAGAGCAACTCCCATATTCTACCATGGGTACATGGAAGGAAACTACCACCACCCCCCGCCGCATACTCTCCTCCATTGTACTAAAGATATAAACATAAGTATAAAGCACGCTGCTCAAACATACCTCCGGACACTACTGCACTGTCCTATTCACCAAGTATTACTGTGAGCCGGCAAGCAGGACAGGCACAAATTCTGACATCACAGGTCAAAGTCCAGCAAGAATGAGGATGTGGACAGGGTCAAACTCCAGGAATGATTTTGGCAGAGATAGGGGGCGACAGCTCTCGCTCTAACAGGAGGGAAGAGAATATCTGCCGGACATAATACGTCTGGCAGCAGCATCAGCTCAGTATCCAGTTCTCACAAGCCTTCTCCATTCACTATTTTACAGGATTACTCCACAAGTATTAACAGCCCCACAATGTCACCGTAACAATAGTAATATGGGGGAAATACAAGGGCTGTAACTGCGAGAATCTGACATTTAAATCACTGACGGACAACAACAACTTGTTAGGACCGACTGGAAAAAGGAGGCAGAAACAGCAGATGTTTCAGACCATAAGATCATATGTGGACGTCTCACATCAACAAGCTATTTACTTTATAATGGGAGAAATTAAAAGAATGAAGAGAGAAACAAAAGGAGAGGAGGCAGGTTACAGAGGGTTAGTGATGGGAGGCTATAGAGAGGTAGGTTACAGGGGGTTAGTGATGGGAGGCTAGAGAGGCAGGTTACAGAGGGTTAGTGATGGGAGGCTAGAGAGGCAGGTTACAGAGGGTTAGTGATGGGAGGCTAGAGAGAGGCAGGTTATTACAGAGGGTTAGTGATGGGAGGCTAGAGAGAGGCAGGTTACAGGGGGTTAGCGATGGGAGGCTAGAGAGAGGCAGGTTACAGGGGGTTAGCGATGGGATGCTAGAGAGAGGCAGGTTACAGAGGGTTAGCGATGGGATGCTAGAGAGAGGCAGGTTACAGAGGGTTAGCGATGGGATGCTAGAGAGAGGCAGGTTACAGAGGGTTAGTGATGGGATGCTAGAGAGAGGCAGGTTACAGAGGGTTAGTGATGGGATGCTAGAGAGAGGTAGGTTACAGGGGTTTAGTGATGGGAGGCTAGAGAGGCAGGTTACAGAGGGTTAGTGATGGGAGGCTAGAGAGGCAGGTTACAGAGGGTTAGTGATGGGAGGCTAGAGAGGCAGGTTACAGAGGGTTAGTGATGGGATCCTTGGGAAAGGCAGGTTACAAAGGATTAGTAATGGGATGCTAAAGAGGTAGGTTACAGAGGGATAGTGAAAGGATGCTAGGGAGAAGTATGTTACAGAGGGTTAGTGATAGGATGCTAAGGAGAGGTAGGTTACAGAGAGTTAGTGATAGGATGCTAAGGAGAGGTAGGTTAGAGTGTTAGTATTGTAGTGAGCAAGAAAAGGTAGGTTGCAGTAGGTTAGTGATAGGATGGTAGTGAGCAAGGAGAGGTCGGTCGCAGAGGGTTAGCAATACAATAGTTACAGAGGCTTAGTGATAGGATGGTAGGGAGCCAGGTCAGGTATGCTACAGAGGGTTAATGATAAAATAGTTGAAAGTAGGGAGAGAAAGTTAGAGAGGGTTAGTAATAGAATAGTTGGGAACAGAAAGAGGTAGCTGACTAGTCTCATTAAGTAGAGTCACAATGCGAGTTGATATATAGATCTTCTCTGGGCACGGGCGAGTCTTTGATTAGTACATATGCCCAACACACTATTATATTGCAGTTAAATACACACCTCTCAGGTACTGAGAGTCACATCTAGACTAGGGTTGACTTGTGAGCCACGGCAATCTAGGCCTTTTATAGCCTTGATTGGAAGCAGTCATGATAGCAGTAGGCAACATTTTGAAACAAAACAGAAAAGAAATATGCCTGTGCTCGGTTTTACCCATATTGTACATGGTACCAGCTGCGTGGCAATACTAATGCAATATATGTATACAAACAGAAAGAGTTTTGCTACCAGCAATAATATACTGCAAATCTGTGAGCATCTAGCAAATCTGCAGTATATTATTGTTAGCGCTGATAGCAAAAGTGCAGGTGAACATACACAGGGACAGTCACCAGCTCTACCTATATTATTGTTATTTGCGGAATGCAAATTCATCTCTGAAGCAGATCGGTGCTTTCTTCATGTGTTTATTTAATTTTTCCATAATGAAATGCTGAGTTGTATCTAAAGTGTTTTTTTTTTTTTTTAATGTTCTATTGAAATCTGAAGTATGATTGATGTAAACTGGGTACCCACGCTATTGGTATGGGAAGGCTGGAGACGAGGCATCCTTGAGCTGGCGCTTTTGGAGTTGCCTTGTCGGATATCTACATACAAACTCTTTGTACTGTCTGTGCTATCATCATTATTGGCACCAGATGCTATATTAACATGATGCACTAAGCACCAGGTTGACAGATTATTATATACATAGTGCTGATGTCTGGCATTCTCATTTGTTGCTGTCCTGTGTACCAGACCTTGGGATTGTTCCTGACCACGAGTGCCAGTTTCGACCTTTCCTGCACCTACACCATTAACCTCGAGTATGCTGAATAGAGAGCTCTTATTTCCAGTTACTATTAACCCTGTACCTTGTGATGTCACCAAAGTCCCTGTCGCTGCCCTGACTACCTGCTTTACCAGACCCTTGGCTTCGTTCTGACCAGGATTACGGAAGGCATTCTTTGTACCACTACATTTTACTGAGGGACATTATCCCAACTTTAATTCTGACTTCCCAACACTACCTTCATTGTTGACGGTTGCAATTCACAAAGACCAAGCTTCAATTACATCAGTTTTGGATGCCCTACTGTGTTCTCTGTTGGTGGACTACCACGGTCCCAGGGATTCCAATCCTTTATGTTTTTGAGTCCCAAAAGTACTCGGGAATATAATCATTAAATCCCATGTATTACGGGAATCAAAACACAGTGGATTAAGTTGGGGGGCAGTGGGAAGATACTTACCTTCTTGTTTCCAGTTGCGTTGTCCAGTCCTCTCAGGCTCTCCCAGCTGCCCACAGAATAGATGGGAGTCCCATGATGCAGCTGCTCTCAGTCATGGATAGGCTGGGGGCATGCTGCACAGGGACATCATCAATGAGGGGCTTGCACGCAGCCAATCAGTGACCGAGAGCAGCCACATTACAGGACTCCACATTTTCTACTGAAGCTGAGCTTGGGAGAGGACCAGACAATGCGGTAAGTAAAAGGGGAGGAGGGAGAACAATAGCAGGGGTGTGGGAGGATAACAGGTCATAAGTGACACAAGGGGGGGTAGCGTAGCAGACTGGAGGAGGTGGCACAAAGGGGGAGAGGGATGGCAGAGAAGGGACAGGAGAGGAGGAGAGGGATGGCAGAGAAGGGACAGGAGAGGAGGAGAGGGATGGCAGAGAAGGGACAGGAGAGGAGGAGAGGGATGGCAGAGAAGGGACAGGAGAGGAGGAGAGGGATGGCAGAGAAGGGACAGGAGAGGAGGAGAGGGATGGCAGAGAAGGGACAGGAGAGGAGGAGAGGGATGGCAGAGAAGGGACAGGAGAGGAGGAGAGGGATGGCAGAGAAGGGACAGGAGAGGAGGAGAGGGATGGCAGAGAAGGGACAGGAGAGGAGGAGAGGGATGGCAGAGAAGGGACAGGAGAGGAGGAAAGGGATGGCAGAGAAGGGACAGGAGAGGAGGAAAGGGATGGCAGAGAAGGGACAGGAGAGGAGGAGAGGGATGGCAGAGAAGGGACAGGAGAGGAGGAGAGGGATGGCAGAGAAGGGACAGGAGAGGAGGAGAGGGATGGCAGAGAAGGGACAGGAGAGGAGGAGAGGGATGGCAGAAAAGGGACAGGAGAGGAGGAGAGGGATGGCAGAAAAGGGACAGGAGAGGAGGAGAGGGATGGCAGAAAAGGGACAGGAGAGGGGAGAGGGATGGCAGAAAAGGGACAGGAGAGAGGAGAGGGATGGCAGAGAAGGGACAGGAGAGGGGAGAGGGATGGCAGGGAAGGACAGGAGAGGGGAGAGGGATGGCAGAGAAGGGACAGGAGAGGGGAGAGGGATGGCAGAGAAGGGACAGGAGAGGGGAGAGGGATGGCAGAGAAGGGACAGGAGAGGGGAGAGGGATGGCAGAGAAGGACAGGAGAGGGGAGAGGGATGGCAGAGAAGGGACAGGAGAGGGGAGAGGGATGGCAGAGAAGGGACAGGAGAGGGGAGAGGGATGGCAGAGAAGGGACAGGAGAGGGGAGAGGGATGGCAGAGAAGGGACAGGAGAGGGGAGAGGGATGCAGAGAAGGACAGGAGAGGAGGAGAGGGATGGCAGAGAAGGACAGGAGAGGGGAGAGGGATGGCAGAGAAGGGACAGGAGAGGGGAGAGGGATGGCAGAGAAGGGACAGGAGAGAGGAGAGGGATGGCAGAGAAGGACAGGAGAGGGGAGAGGGATGGCAGAGAAGGGACAGGAGAGAGGAGAGGGATGGCAGAGAAGGGACAGGAGAGAGGAGAGGGATGGCAGAGAAGGACAGGAGAGGGGAGAGGGATGGCAGGGAAGGACAGGAGAGAGGAGAGGGATGGCAGAGAAGGACAGGAGAGGGGAGAGGGATGGCAGAGAAGGACAGGAGAGGGGAGAGGGATGGCAGAGAAGGACAGGAGAAGGGAAAAAGATGGCAGAGAGGACAGGAGAATGGCTGGGAGGATGGGTGGAAAACAAAACAATTTTTAAAAATATAATGCTTTTAATACCCCTTTTTCTCTTAATTCCGGGCTCAATATTAATTCCGGGATCCCAAAATTAGAGCCTGTGAATCCCGGGATTACAATATGATTTTGGGATTGGAATATTTACACGGTCCCCATGTTCATCCAGTGCATGTTCGCCAGACACTGGAGTTCATTGCCCAGAGCTCTAGCTGCACGGCTCATCTGCAGTGCTTATTACATGCTGGTAATACGTACAGTACAGACCCCGTTTTCTTACCGATTCCGTCTCTATCCGGTCACCGTCCTGTTAAGGCAGAGAAGCGCCGCATGGACAGAATTCTCCCCCACTGCCGCAATCCTCAAGATAGAGCACACCTACATGATACATAAACACAGCACAGTGTATAGGAGAGGCTGAGAGTCCCACCTGGCATCTCATTTCAAATATACAGGTTCTATTGAAACAACAGCAGACAATGGATAAAAGGAGAAGAGCCCTATATGTGCAGTCAGTAATCGCTGGGTGCAGAGCTATAGAAAAAATTATACTAAATTCAGCAAGTAACTGGCTGAATCACAAATGTACAGAGATAGATGTGGTGTATTGTGCTGAGAACAGATATAATATACTGTATGTGACAGGGGTAGATCACTCCGGCTGTCCTGTCTTTTCCCACTGGACATTTGTGGTTTTGGGGTTCCTCTGCCATGACGGACCTCCCCTACTGGCAGCACGCCACCACCAATCAAAATGAGTGCCAACTCCGCACTAGCTGAAGGAGGGTGGTCACTGCCACCACCACCTAGAACTGCTTACTCTTGGGTGTTGGTATAGCTGCTGCAGCACCTCTTTGCTGATGACTATGGCTACTTCCTCCTGACTGATTACTTTGGTTCAGGATGGAGTCAGGGCCTTGCTTCAACACAGGACAGCCGGGAACAGATTAATGTGTCAGCGCTTATCTGTAGGATCACAGTTTACAGCGGGAATCAGGCAAAACAGCCAAGCAGTACACGAGAGAACGCTCTGCAACAGAGGATACATTTCTACAAAACAGCACAACTCTTTTCCAAGAGCTTGACACTTACAAGGCTACCATGTAAAATCATCTGGTCTGATGAAGTGGGCAGACTTCACACGAAACGCGTCATTTTTCACCTGTGGTCAAGTACCATAATCGTGTGGTCTATTGTATTAAAGAAACTGTGTGACTACTCTTACGCTCCTTGGATGACAAATAAATAAAAAATTTTCATTCCATTATTTGTTGTCGGACTGGACTACATATATCCTACAGTAATCTAGTTAAACCTGAGACCAGGAGAAATACCTCTATTTTAGGTCTACTAAAAGCGGTTTCCGTATCCATCTTATTCTCAGAAAGATGGCAAAAATATCCGTATTTTAACTTCTATTAAATAGGGGAGTGGAGCAGATTCTCCACTCCCAAAAAATAGATTTAATCGGAATGGTGTTTATTGCTCGTATACAGCCGTCCGACTAGGGCTGTGAATTCGGCATGCCAAACCTTCCACTCCTATTTTACTATTGTCCGACTACGACTCCTTCATGAATGGCAAATGTATATTAATATATAGTAGTAACACGCTTATTGCAGTAAAATGGCAGGCAGCTACAGTTTTCATTTTCATGTTGTTTTCAACAGAACTGTATTGTCAGCCCCACCTTGCTGACTGTTCTGCAGCTGCTAAAGTCTTCAGTCTGTCCTCCTGCTGTTTAGCAAAATACATGATTTCACTGTCATAAATTCTTCAGTAAATAATGCATGATGCTGTTAAATCCTCATCTGTAACAACATTGGAGCCGATTTAGAGTTGAGGGTTAATTGGGTGGAAAAATCATTTAGTATTGCAGGGTGGGGGGAGTGAAAAAAAACGAGCTTAACTCTAAAATGCGGTGTAATTATAGAGCTGAGCAATATGTGCTTGCAGAATGTGAATCATACAGTATTTTCCAGCAAAAAAAAAAAAAAATATATATATGCATTTGCACACCTTGCTTGCAGTGCTACATGATTTGTTAAAAAAGAGCCATGATAAGTACTCATCCAAACCCCTGTACATGTGTTAACATGATCACTGATATTTATATTACAAGTTTTTATTTTGAGGCTGGAGTTGGTACATTTCTACCGACACTGGCTCCACCCAAAATGGTCTGACTCCACAGCCCTGACTAAGAGTTCCTATACACCAGTCTGTGGTAGTGATATTCATTCCGAAGTACAAGTTGATAGACATATAGGTGCTGCTGCTCCTTCAAATACACACACATTAAGTCTGGACTGGGAAATTACATATTAATGCATCTAAAATGGGATGTAAAAAGCAATCTGCAAATTAACAAGAGAATTGTGCACTTTCATCACAGCGTGGCTATTTCCTCATAGAGCACACACTATTTATTCCATGTTACAGTACTTAACTTTAACATGGAGATCATAACAGGATGCCTGCATGTTAAGCAGTAGGTGCACAGTTTATAATCCCACAGCTGATGGAGCCGGCGGGATTTGGGGAGAGGGACAATGTAATAATGACAAAAGCGAAGGATCCGGCACCTGGGAACAGACGTTATACAGAGTGGGGTGAAAGATGCCAGTTTATAGGGGACAGGCTATAATACTTTCTCTTCCACCTCCTCACTGTCTGTTCTGTCTCTCTGGAGTTATTGAGGCTCTAGAGTTCCATTCAGTCTAATTAACGCCCTTCAGGTCACCAGAGTTACAGAAGCCGACAACAGAAGTATAATGATGACAGTTTATCACTTCTATATTCAGAGCAGCAAGATACTCCTCTGGGTCCATAAAGGCAGTGTACCACCCAAGGTGCCAATTTCTCTGCTACATACAAATATCTGCTATTACTACTCCTGACAACCTGCACCAACATCGCCACTTCTCCCGACACCCACCCACCAACAAGCCCATCTCAACACTCCTACTGACTCCCATCCATAAACACCACCGTCTCGAGTCATGACACCCTCTCACACCCTGCACTAAAAACACCCTCACCATCTGACATTCTGCATCAAAACGCTCCACTTCCTAACCTTCTACACCAGCAACCTGTATCCTGAAATCTCTCTCCTCCTGAGACCCACCCACAACCCAATCTGTTGACACCCTGCACCGATACACACTCCTCTTGACACCCCAGCACCAACAACCGTCTCTTGACACCCATCCAACAACAGCACCGTGTCAAGCCTTGATACCCACTATCAACAATGCCCCACCTCCTATCCTTCTACACCAGCAACCCTACGCCTGACACTATCCTCCTCCTTATTCCTTGCACTATTAACCCCCTTGTGCTCCTGATATCCTGCATTAACAGTCCCCTACTAACAACCCACTTCATCTCACACCTTGCACCCACAATCCTCTTGACACCCTGCAGACACACCACACCTGACAGCCTGCACAGACACACCCCACCTACTGACAGCCTGCATCAACAACCCAATATACCCTGCAATGTCAAAAGCCCCACCCTACACACACCCTGATGCCCTGCACCAACAATCCCTATCTCCTGACAATTCATTCCTCCTGTTGCCCTGCACCGACACCCCGCACACCTCCTGACACCTTGCAGACACACCACACCTGACACCCCCAATCCTCCTGACACCCAGCACAGACACACCCCACCTTCTAACACCCTGTACCAACACCCCCAATCCTCCTGACACCCAGCACAGACACACCCCACCTTCTGACAACCTGCATCAATAACCCAATATACCCTGCATTGTCAAAAAGCCCCACCCTACACACACACACCCTGATGCCCTGCACCAACAATCCCTATCTCCTGACAATCCATTCCTCCTGCTGCCCTGCACGACACCCCGCACACCTCCTAACACCCACTTTTCCCCAACACCCTGCACTGACAGCCCCCCTCCTTCTGATGTACTGCACTCTCCACCCCTCCTGACATCTTGCAATGTTAACTGCCACCTCATTACTATCCCCTCCGTATGACACACTGCACCGACAACCCCGTTCTCCTGACACCCTGCACCGACAACCCCGTTCTCCTGACACCCTGCACCGACAACCCCGTTCTCCTGACACCCTGCACCGATACCCCCTTCCTCCTGATACCCTGCACAGATACCCCCTTCCTCCTGATACCCTGCACAGATACCCCCGTCATCCTGACACCCTGCACCGAAAACCTCTTTCCATCCCTGACTCTCCTCCCTACATCTCGCCCCGTTCTCTGGATAGACCCCTTCTCATCTTACCTCCATGCAGCCATGTTCCCGCACAGTACGATGGGTAATCCTCCGGAATCCCCACGCAGCACGTCTGACATCACCGGGCAGGAGCCGGTTCAGCTTTCTCAGACACGTGTCACCGGGCGCGCTTATGAAGTTAGTCGGAGGCGGCCATGTTTGCGGAGACCAACAACCATTACTAACATACGAAAAGCCTACGGAAAATGGCTCCTTCACTGAAGACAAAGAGATTGACAGCGAAAGGTCTGATTATTGAAGTTTTCTTTTCATTCCCTACTGGAGCAGTACAGGTGAGGACTGTATGTACTGACACCTGCTACTCCCCAATATTATAATAAACCTACCTTTCAGTCCAACATCATTATAATACAGTCACCTATGTATTATCAATTATTTATATAGCGCACACACCTATTATTAAACATCCACTTTACACCCTAATATTATAATATACCCACTTTACAACCCAATATTATTATTATTATAATACAGTCACATTACTCCTCAATATTATTATACATATCCACCTTATACCCCAAAATAATAATGCAACCCCCCCCCCTTATACCCCATTATTGTAAAACATCCATCTTACACCACAAAACGGGATATAGGCCCTCATTCAGAGCCACTCGCTAGCGGCAGTACGCTCGTTCCGAGCGATGTTCGCCCATCTGCGTATGCGTACGGATCGTTATACGCATGCGCGAACCAGTCAGTGCGGCCGAAATTCATGTGCTCGCAATATAGCGAATGCCTGCTATTTTGAGTGACAGAATGAGGCGTATGTGGGTGGTAACAGGGGAAGGTGCTTGAAAATGGGGAGTGGAGATCCGAACGCAGGCGTGCTTAAAGGTCAAAACGGGCGTTTTATGGGTGTGCATAATTAATACAGCAGCGTCATTGACCACGTCACTGGGTTATTTTATAGCCAGAACTGCTCGCAAGATTGTGGTAGCAAAAACCAACCACAAGAATAGCGAGCAGTTCATATGCTGGTCGATGTACTCGATTAATCTAATAAATAGCGGACATGACGTATGGTGCGAGCGGCCAGGGGGCGTTTTTAACAAATAAACGAGCGTATGTTTTGCTCGCTCGTTCAGACTTAGAGGTGTGAACAGACTGCAATTTGCGAACGGATCATTTGAATAGCCACCCCTTGTTTTTGAACGAACGACCGCAAATAGCGAACGGCTCTGAATCAGGCCCATAGTCAGCTGCCCGGACGGAATCCCAAAAGTAAGTATCGGGGGGGGGGGGGGGTTAGGTTTAGGCACTAAGGGAGGAAGGTTAGATTTAAGGGTGCATGGAGGGGGAAGTTAGGTTTAGGCACTAGGGGGGGGGGGAGGTTAGGTTTAAGCATCGGGAAGGGAACTTACCTCTTAGTGTCAGTATTCTGACACCCGGCGTCCCGACAGCCGGGATCCCATACCCAACCCCCTCAAAACTATGATGCGCCCACCTTATACCCCAATATAATTCTACATCCATCCTCATTCAACACTCCACATGTGATGGGTGAGGAAGTCCTACTGTGGACAGTACGCATTGGAACCAAGACTACTTTTAACGCCCCTCATTTCCTGGCCTGGGATCTTTCCTGTTATCTGCCCGCACTAGTCCTGAGTAGGTCACATGAGCAGTGTCAGGTGGTGAGACCAGTGTCAGGTGATGAGGCCAGTGACAGTGTCAGGTGATAAGGCCAGTGACAATGTCAGGTGATGAGGCCAATGACAGTGTCAGGTGGTGAGGCCAGTGACAGTGTCAGGTGATGAGGCCAGTGACAGTGTCAGGTGGTGACACCAGTGACAGTGTCAGGTGGTGAGGCCAGTGACAGTGTCAAGTGGTGAGGCCAGTGTCAGGTGATGAGGCCAGTGACAGTGTCAGGTGGTGAGACCAGTGACAGTGTCAGGTGGTGAGGCCAGTGACAGTGTCAGGTGATGAGACCAGTGTCAGGTGGTGAGGCCAGTGACAGTGTCAGGTGATGAGGCCAGTGACAGTGTCAGGTGGTGAGGCCAGTGTCTGGTGATGAGGCCAGTGACAGTGTCAGGTGGTGAGGCCAGTGACAGTGTCAGGTGGTGAGGCCAGTGTCAGGTGATGAGACGAGTGACAGTGTCAGGTGGTGAGGCCAGTGACAGTGTCAGGTGATGAGGCCATTGACAGTGTCAGGTGGTGAGGCCAGTGACAGTGTCAGGTGGTGAGGCCAGTGACAGTGTCAGGTGGTGAGGCCAGTGTCAGGTGATGAGACCAGTGACAGTGTCAGGTGGTGAGGCCAGTGACAGTGTCAGGTGATGAGTGACAGTCGGAAGCGACTGGCAGTTGGTCAGGGTTCCTTGAGATGTCTCCTTGAGAGTCAGGGTGGACCTGCGCTGCTGCTGGTGGCTCCTGTGAGAAGGAGATAATTCCTCAATCACACTACAGAGATACTTTTCTTTCTTTTTTTTTACCTCAGAGACAGTTTCAGTATAGAGCCAGTCGTTTGTTCCTATAACCCATCTCTGTAATGAATTCCTTCTTATTTTTCGACAACGGTTAAAGAAATTGCTCTGCAGGTAATGAGATGATATTGGGATTAACAGGCAGAGAGATATGGAGATGTTCTAAACCAGGATGCCGAGAAGAAATAGCTCTACGTCCTAATAGATGGTACACAGCTTCTAAATTAGACTTTAGAACAGCTATATTTTTTCAGGTATTTGTTTTTCTGATACTGTATGAATTTGTTTTCATGTATTTCTTACTTAGGGTGTATTTACTAAGCCTTGGAGAGAGATAAAGTGTAGAGAGATAAAGTACCAAACAATCAGCTCCTAACTGTCACTGTTCAGGCTGTGATTGAAAAATGACAGTTAGGAGCTGGATGGTTGGCACTTTATCTCCATCCATTTCATCTGTCTCCAAGGCTTAGAATATAGACCCCACTGTTAGTAAAAGTATGTTGCTCAGGAATAGTGGCGACCGATAACAGGCAGGAAAGAGTTACTCGGGAATAGTGGTGGGCAGATAACAGGCAGGAAAGAGTTACTCAGGAATAGTGACGGGCAGATAACAGTAAAGAGTTAGGCAGGAATAGTGGCGGGCAGATAACAGGCAGGAAAGAGTTGCTCGGGAATAGTGTCGAGCAGATAACGGCAGGAAGAGTTGCTCAGGAATAGTGGCAGGCAGATAACAGGCAGGAAAGGGTTACTCAGGAATAGTGTCGAGCAGATAACAGGCAGGAAAGAGTTGCTCAGGAATAGTGGCGGGCAGATAACAGGCAGGAAAGGGTTACTCAGGAATAGTGGTAGGCAGATAACAGGCAGGAAAGGGTTACTCAGGAATAGTGGCGAGCAGATAACAGGCAGGAAAGAGTTACTCAGGAATAGTGTCGAGCAGATAACGGCAGGAAGAGTTGCTCAGGAATAGTGGCAGGCAGATAACAGGCAGGAAAGGGTTACTCAGGAATAGTGGTGGGCAGATAACAGGCAGGAGAGAGTTACTCAGGAATAGTGTCGAGCAGATAACAGGCAGAAATTAGTTGCTCAGGAATAGTGGTGGGCAGATAACACAAGAAAGAGTTGCTCAGGAATAGTGGCAGGCAGATAACAGGCAGGAAAGGGTTACTCAAGAATAGTGGTGGACAGATAACAGGCAGGAAAGAGTTTCTCAGGAGTAGTGGTGGAAATATAAGATTCAGGAAAGAGTTGTTCAGGAATAGTGGTGGCCATATAACAGGCATGAAAGAGTTGCTCAGGAATAGTGGTGACCATATAACAGGCATGAAAGAGTTGCTCAGGAATAGTGGCGGGCAGATAACAGGCAGGAAAGAGTTACTCAGGAATATTGGTGGACAGATAAAAGGCAGGAAAGAGTTACTCAGGAATAGTGGCGGGCAGATAACAGGCAGGAAAGAGTTGCTCAGGAATAGTGGCAGGCAGATACCAGGCAGGAAAGAGTTGCTCAGGAATAGTGGTGGGCAGATAACAGGAAAGAGTTGCTCAGGAATAGTGTCGAGCAGATAACAGGCAGAAAATAGTTGTTCAGGAATAGTGGCGGGCAGATAACAGGCAGGAAAGGGTTACTCAGGAATAGTGGCGAGCAGATAACAGGCAGGAAAGAGTTACTCAGGAATAGTGTAGAGCAGATAACAGGCAGAAATGAGTTGCTCAGGAATAGTGGCAGGCAGATAACAGGCAGGAAAGGGTTACTCAGGAATAGTGGTGGACAGATAACAGGCAGGAAAGAGTTAGGCAGGAATAGTGGTGGGCAGATAACAGGCAAGAAAGAGTTACTCAGGAATAGTGGTGGATAGATAACAGGCAGGAAAGAGTTACTCAGGAATAGTGGTGGGCAGATAACAGGCAGGAAAGAGTTGCTCAGGAATAGTGGCGAGCAGATTACAGGAAATAGTTACTCAGGAATAGTGGCGAGCAGATAACAGGCAGAAAAGAGTTGCTCAGGAATAGTGGCGGGCATATAACAGGCAGGAAAGAGTTGCTCAGGAATAATGGCGGGTAGATAACAGGCAGGAAAGAGTTGTTCAGGAATAGTGGCGGGCAAATAACAGGCAGGAAAGAGTTACTCAGGAATAGTGGCGAGCAGATAACAGGCAGAAAATAGTTGCTCAGGAATAGTGGCAGGCAGATAACAGGCAGGAAAGAGTTGCTCAGGAATAGTGGTGGCCATATAACAGGCATGAAAGAGTTGCTCAGGAATAGTGGCGGGCAGATAACAGGCAGGAAAGAGTTACTCAGGAATATTGGTGGACAGATAACAGGCAGGAAAGAGTTACGCAGGAATAGTGGCGGGCAGATAACAGGCAGGAAAGAGTTGCTCAGGAATAGTGGCAGGCAGATACCAGGCAGGAAAGAGTTGCTCAGGAATAGTGTCGAGCAGATAACGGCAGGAAGAGTTGCTCAGAAATAGTGGTGGGCAGATAACAGGAAAGAGTTGCTCAGGAATAGTGTCGAGCAGATAACAGGCAGAAAATAGTTGCTCAGGAATAGTGGCAGGCAGATAACAGGCAGGAAAGGGTTACTCAGGAATAGTGGCGAGCAGATAACAGGCAGGAAAGAGTTACTCAGGAATAGTGGTGGATAGATAACAGGCAGGAAAGAGTTACTCAGGAATAGTGGTGGGCAGATAACAGGCAGGAAAGAGTTGCTCAGGAACAGTGGCGGGCAGATTACAGGAAATAGTTACTCAGGAATAGTGTAGAGCAGATAACAGGCAGAAAAGAGTTGCTCAGGAATAGTGGCCGGCATATAACAGGCAGGAAAGGGTTACTCAGGAATAGTGGCGAGCAGATAACAGGCAGGAAAGAGTTACTCTGGAATAGTGTAGAGCAGATAACAGGCAGGAAAGAGTTACTCAGGAATAGTGGTGGGCAGATAACAGGCAGGAAAGAGTTGCTCAGGAACAGTGGCGGGCAGATTACAGGAAATAGTTACTCAGGAATAGTGTAGAGCAGATAACAGGCAGGAAAGAGTTGCTCAGGAATAATGGCGGGTAGATAACAGGCAGGAAAGAGTTACTCAGGAATAGTGGTGGGCAGATAACAGACAGGAGAGAGTTACTCAGGAATAGTGGCGGGCATATAATAGGCAGGAGAGAGTTACTCAGGAATAGTGGCGGGCATATAACAGGCAGGAGAGAGTTACTCAGGAATAGTGGCGGGCATATAATAGGCAGGAGAGAGTTACTCAGGAATAATGGCGGGTAGATAACAGGCAGGAAAGAGTTGCTCAGGAATAATGGCGGGTAGATAACAGGCAGGAAAGAGTTGTTCAGGAATAGTGGCGGGCAAATAACAGGCAGGAAAGAGTTACTCAGGAATAGTGGTGGACAGATAAGAGGCAGGAGAGAGTTACTCAGGAATAGTGGCGGGCATATAACAGGCAAGAGAGAGTTACTCAGGAATAGTGTCGAGTAGATAACAGGCAGGAAAGAGTTACTCAGAAATAGTGGCGGGCATATAACAGGTAGGAGAGAGTTACTCAGAAATAGTGGCGGGCAGATAACAGGCAGGAGAGAGTTTCTCAGGAATAGTGGCGGGCAGATAACAGGCAGGAGAGAGTTACTCAGGAATAGTGGCGGGCAGATAACAGGAAAGATCCCTGGTCTGTGTGCATATGGACTTTTTGAACTACCAGCTATTTCTTGAGGAAATTATTTGTTTTGAACAGTCCCGACCCACTGACTCATCAACTCCCATCCCAAATCCCTGGACCTAGAAACATGAAAATCGGGGAGTATATTCCTTCCATGATGTCGATACCCACTAAGAAAGGATTTTTCGAAATTGAACTCCTAAGGTGGTGAAAAGGGCTAAAATGTTTCCTCCCCCTGTGCAATGTCCGGACTGACTGATCGTGGCTGTAGCACAGTTCATATTCAAACACCAACTGTCATCCCAAGTGCTGCCAAACATCACTGGCAGTTGGTGTGGCTCCCCTATTTGAATAGTGAGGGAGGTGAATGTGTTACTATAGAGGTGAGGGAAATTAATGTGTTACTACACAGGTATGAGAGGCGAATGTGTTGCTACACAGGTGAGGGAGGGGAATGTCAAATGTGTTACTACGGGGCGAGGGAGGTAATGTGTAACTACAGGGGTTACAGGGGGTAATGTGCTACTATATAGGTGAGGGAGGGGAATGTGTAATATATATATATATATATATATATATATATATATATAGCCAAATTCTGGCATTCATGAGGTAAAATATAGTTACTAGTCCGGATGCTGTCCACAGTGCGACTCTGCATCTGAGAAACACTGACAAATAAGAAATCCAATGGCGACACTCTGTAGAAATAACATCACTTCAAAGACATAGCTGTCAGCAACGTTTCAGCGCTTTTTTTAGCGCTTTTATCAAGCCACATACAAAAATATGAACAAATACCAAACTTAAATACCTCTCTCCCCTCTAGTGTGACATCCGCAACTCCTCGTGCATGCCGCAGCAAGGCAGTCGCACCGGAAGTTGCATCACTCAACTGAATGTTACCAAGGTGATGTGTAAACAAGTGGCTAAAAGCCATGTAAACAAATTAAGATAACCCACTATTAAACAAGTAGGCTAGATATATAGAGTCAGGTGCATAAATATTGGGACATTGACAGAATTTTCATATTTTGGCCTCTATTCACCACGACAATGGCTTTGAAATGAAACAAACAAGATGTACTTTAACTGCAGACTTTCAGATTTAATTTGAGGGTAATTACATCCAAATCAGGTGAACGGTGTAGGAATTACAACGGTTTCTTTATGTGCCTCCCACTTTTTAAGGGGCCAAAAGTAATGGGACTATCAACTCAAAAGCTATTTCATGGACAGGTGTGGGCTATTCCCTCGTTACTTCATTATCAATTAAGCAGGTAAAAGGTCTGGAGTTGAATCTAGGTGTGACATTTGCATTTGGAATCAGTTGCTGTCGACTCTCAATATGAGATCCAAAGAGCTGTCACTATCAGTGAAGCAAGCCATCATTAGGCTGAAAAATCAAAACAAACCCATCAGAGAGATAGCAAAAACATTAGGTGTGGCCAAATCAATTGTTTGGAACATTCTTAAAAAGAAAGAACGCACCGGAGAGCTCAGCAACACCAAAAGACCCGTAAGACCACGGAAAACAACTGTGGTGGATGACAGAAGAATTATTTCCCTGGTGAAGAGAAACCCCTTCACAACAGTTGGCCAAATCAAAAACACTCTCCAGGAGGTAGGTGTATATGTGTCAAAGTCAACAATCAAGAGAAGACTTCACAAGAGTGAATATAGAGGGTTCATCACAAGATGTAAACCATTGGTGAGCCTCAAAAACAGGAAGACCAGATTAGAGTTTGCCAAACAACATCTAAAAAAAGCCATTGCAGTTCTGGAACAACATCCTATGGACAGATGAGACAAAGATCAACTTGTACCAGAGTGATGGCAAGAGAAGAGTATGGAGAAGGAAAGGAGCTTCTCATGATCCAAAACATACCACCTCATCAGTGAAGCATGGTGGTGGTAGTGTCATGGTGTGGGCATGTATGGCTGCCAATGGAACTGGTTCCCTTGTATTTATTGATGATGTGACTGCTGACAAAAGAAGCAGAATGAATTCTGAAGTGTTTCGGGCAATATTATATGCTCATATTCAGTCAAATGCTTCAGAACTCATTGGACGGCGCTTCAATGTGCAGATGGACAATGACCCAAAGCATACTGCAAAAGCAACCAAAGAGTTTTTTAAGGCTAAACAGTGGAATGTTATGCAATGGCCAAGTCAATCTCCTGACCTGAATCCGATTGAGCATGCATTTCACTTGATGAAGACAAAACTGAAGGGAAAATACCCCAAGAACAAGCAGGAACTGAAGACATTTGCAGTAGAGGCCTGGCAGAGCATCACCAGGGATGAAACCCAGCGTCTGGTGATGTCTATGCGTTCCAGATTTCAGGCTGTAATTGCCTGCAAAGGATTTGCAACAAAGTATTAAAAAGTGAAAGTTAGATTTAGGATTGTTTCGTTTTTCCCATTACTTTTGGCCCCTTAAAAAGTGGGAGGCACATATAGAAACCATTGTAATTCCTACACCGTTCACCTGATTTGGATGTAGTTACCCTCAAATTAAATATGAAAGTCTGCAGTTAAAGCACATCTTGTTTGTTTCATTTCAAAGCCATTGTGGTGGTGAATAGAGGCCAAAATATGAAAATTCTGTCAATGTCCCAATATTTATGCACCTGACTGTATATATATTTATATATTTAAATAAAAGTTATACAAGCACTCCACGGACTTAATCAATAGGCATGAGATAAAAATGGTAGCAACGTTTCAGATGCTTTAATTCATCTTTCTTCAAGGCCTTGAAGAAAGATGATTTAAAGCATCTGAAACGTTGCTACCATTTTTTATCTCATGCCTATTGATTAAATCCGTGGAGTTCTGCCTACTTGTCTAACTTTTATCTAAGCCTGTATGTGAGTTTGGGTACCCTAGATTATTGCACCACGGCTGTTGGATTTTCTTAATGGAGTGCCGATCAACAAAACTATATATATATATATATATATATATCTATATATATATATATATCTATACATATATATATCTATATATATATATACACACACACACACACACACACACACACACACACACACACACACACACACACACACACACACACACACACACACACACACACACACACACACACACACAGGTTGAGTTTCCGATATCCAAAATGCTTGGGACCAGGGGTATTTTGGATAATGGAATATTCCGTATTTTGGAATAATTGCATATCATAATGAAATATCTTAGGATGGGACCCCAATATACACACAGAATGCATTTATGTGTTATATACACCTTATACACACAGCCTGCAGGTAATTTTATACAATATTTTCAATAATTTTGTTGCTCAAGCAAAGTTTGTGTACAGAAATTAAATTAATTTATGTTTCATATACACACAGCCTAAAGGTAATTTTATACAATATTTTTAATAATTTGAGCCGTAGACAAAGTTTGTGTACATTGAACCATCAAAAATCAAAGGTTTTATTATCTCAGTCATGCCAAAAGTATTCCGTATTTTGGAATATTTGGATATGAGAGACTCAACCTGTATATATACACACAACTTAAATTATACTATGCAAACACGGGAAGAACATACAAACTTCACACAGATAAAGCTATGGTCAGAGTAAAAGGGTCAGTCCATGTGACATTACATTTCATGTTAATTTTTAGAAGTTTAAATGCCCCATACACAAAAATGAAGCTGAATTGTAACATTTTAAAAACGACTATAATATATGGGGTAAATAGTAATAATTTATGCTTAGAAGCTAAAAAAAAATGTACACTCTTAGTAGTTAAATTTTATTGTTTATATGTGTTACTCATGTTACACCAGAATGGACATAGGAACTGAGGGGACTTATATATTTATTTAAACCTGCTCTCCTAATTATATTTGCAATATGATTGTTATACTATACACTTAGAAGACCCTAAACTTTGATTGACACACAAAGAAAAAAATGAATGTTAACCAAACTATACTTTAAAACAATTTTGATGTGTGAGTCATGTTGCATATGAATGTGACTCACGTTACATTTTTTTCTCCAGTCAAAGGGCTCTGATATAAATTACTCAAACCTGTAGAATCAATGTGAATTACTCAATGTAGGCCTGTTTATCTTCCTGATTAACTGTGAAGATGTATAAAATATTTCATCTGCTGATGATAGCCATTTCCAGTTGCTGCCAGCTCACTAAGTATTCACCATCTCATGTCCTTGATCTCACCTGGATAACCCTTTCCATCATATTCAACAAAGAACCAGTCACCAACGGTAACTATATCATCTAAAGTCACTGAGACAGTTACATTAAGTTCATCAGTAGAAAGAAATGAAGTTGAGAATGTCTTGGCATCTGCTGTGATACAATTTAATTTTAATGTATTGTCCTATTATTTCATGGTATGACCCAGAACCCAATCTGGCACCATGGGGTAGATTTCCTAAAAGTTGATTTGAATCGATCAATATCAATGTTGTGTTTCTGGGGCTAAATCACAATTTACTAATACTTAAAAATAAAATAAAAAAAATATAAATTTATTAAAATCGACCTTTAGATACTCCTATCTATCTATCTATCTATCTATCTATCTATCTATCTATCTATCTATCTATCTATCTATCTATCTATTTAACTATCTATCTATAGATAGATAGATAAATGCTTCTTTTCCTTATATGTGTAAGTGATACGTTCCAGTACTTCACAACTGCTTCAAAAATACTTATGCATATGTTTGCATACACAATATTGTGTATCGTTGACTTAAGTCCTCTTACACCTGGAGAAGCAGAAATAGGTCAGGCCAGCTAAGGCAGAGTACAGGATTCACCTAACTGCAACACAATTAGACCTGGATACAGATTCATATACACCTGTAAGGAGGTGGGGCCTGGAGGATGAATGCTACAAAACGCACTTATAATGATGAACAGCAGCATTATATGGCTGCTTCTGATTGGCCAATTGCATCTTGCTCCCTTCCACTGATAAACTATTCACCCTGACAAAAGGGGCTGAGTTTCAACCTGAAATGGGCATTCTCTGGTTGGAATGGGCAGGAAAGGGAATGCGGCTGAGTTTGGGCAAATCGGGGCCTAGCATATAAATGATTTGTGCGGTATGCTAAATCTTCACCACTGCTACAGTATATTGTATTTGTTCCTTCCCCTCTATTAATACTCCCGTGATGTGCATATATGTTCCCACCCTGCTATTAACACTATTGAGATGGGCAGTTTTAATAACACGGCACTGATAGTCAGATATGTTTACTCACCTCTATTTACACCCCTGAGAGCAGCAGATTTGTTCCCACCCCTCTAATAATACTCCTGAGAGGGGAAAGATTTGTTCCTTCAGATCTATTAATACTCCTAAGCAGGGGCGTCTTTAGAGAGGAGGAGGCCCGTGTGCTTCCCCCGTCACGTGCTCCCTCCGGTGTCTGGCAACCGACTGAACCGGGTGGCCGGACACAGAATCAATAGACACTGGGCACTAGAGTGTGCCCAGGGTCTATTGCGCATGCGCAGATCACCAGGGAAATTGCGCGGACGCCATTATATCGGCGATCTCACAGCGCATGCGCAAAACCACTACCATTTTTCCAGCGTTTAAACCGCGCTGGGGCACCCGACGCGGGACTTCGGAGATGAAAGTATGCACACCCTGCACCCATTATAGATACGGCCCTGCTCCTAAGCAGGGCAGCTTTGATCTCACTGCTGTATTAATACTCCTGAAAGCGACAGGTTGGTTTCCTCTCCTATATTACTATCACTAAGAGGGGCATATTTGTTCCCACCCCTCTATTAATACTCCTGAGAGGGGCACATTTGTTCCCACTCCTCTATTAGTACTACTGAGAGGGGCACTTTTGATACCACCTCTATATTAATACTCCTGATAGGGGAAGATGTTTCCTAATCTCTGTTAAAACCCCTAAGAGTGGCAAATTTATTCACACCCCTCTATGAATACTCCTGAGCGGGGCAGCTTTGATCTCACGGCTGTTTATACTCCTGAGAGGGACAGATTGTTTTCCTCTGCTCTATTACTACCACTGAAAAAGGGCAGATTTATTTCCTCCTCTCTAGTAATACTTTCTGAGAGGGGCAGACTTTTTCCACCTCCTCTATTAATACCTCTAAGAGGGGCAGTTTGGTTTCCTCTCCTCTATTAATACTCCTGAGAGGCCGATTTTTCCTCCCCCCTCTATAATACCCACAAGAGGGGCAGATTGTTTTCCTCTCCTCTATTAATACCCTAGAGAGGGACAGATCCCCCCCCCCCACTGTTAATACCCCCAATAGGGGCAGATTGGTTTCCTCTCCTCTATTAATACTCCTGGGAGGGGCATGCCATGAGTTGGTTGCTGCCCCGTCCTCTGAGAGATTAGCTGGAAACGCTGTGTTTATTTAAACACAAAACACCTAAATCTTTGGCCATGACTAATGCGGGCGGGTTACCACTGAGCCTGTTAATAGCTGCTGTGAATTATGTATCTGGAGGGCATGTATTTTACACACTGCTTGGCTTACGTACACAGAGGGAAACAAAGGCTGAAATACAAGTACTTGGGAGAAGCCCAACTGCTCTGTCTGATAGAAAGTTCACACCTGAGACGTTCCCCTCAGTCTGCTGCCCGACCTCTTCCTGAGGCACCACATGGACATTTGGTATTCTGAGGGCCTGCGTCAGGCCTGGAGACATCGACAATAATGTCCCTAAAGCCCTCATTCCAGCAGTGTACATAGATTAGATAGATACATAGGTTATTACATGCCGGTTTCATTACCACATGAAAGTCAGTCTATAGGGGCCTATCCATTAGCAGATCTTTCTCTAACTATGAAAGACAGAAGATTTATCCCTTGAAAATTCCTGGGGCTGCGGTGACAGATATCTGTCATGTACGTGACAGATTTTTGCAAACGACGATATTACATGACATCATTCAGGGAGTGGATTTTTTTTTAATGTTTATTAATTTTCATTAAAAATATCGTTCGTTGTTTACCGCTTACAAACTGACAGATATTTCTTATTTCTGGCAGCGATAAGCGCTAATTGACCAACATGTTGGAGAGATGAAAGACACAATTTGTCGGCCGCGGGAGTGCGCATCTGTCATCGTTCAGGGCCTATCCATGACCGATAAATTGAACGACTGAACGATATATCGTTCATCGTTCAAATTTATCTGCTAATGGATAGGCCCCTTATCTTACAGTTATAGTGCAGGAGACCACCTTTCTTTCCACACTTCTATATTACTGAATATGCGTCCCAACATTGGCCTGGCGCTTAGCAGAACAAGATGCTGATTAGCTCTGCGGGTGTGCCCCCCTCAACCCTTCTCCCCTCGCCTGAAAACGCCCTTGAATAAGTGCAAGCATTAATGGCAGGGGCGCGGGTCCTTACCCCCCTACTTCCTGGGAGTCAGGGCGAATGTGCGGAGTATCAGAATGATGGTACAGTTCACTCATATCGGGACTGTGGGAAGGTATTATGAATGCATTTCCATGACATCCCTAAAGGTGCGTACACACTAGACCATTCGCTCCATGAGCGATATCGTCTAGTGTGTCCCCGGCAGGGGTGTGCTCAATGTCGTTAAACACACTGAACTATGGGCCTGATTCAGAGCCGCTCGCTCTGAATCAGGGCCGGGCTTTTTGTTTTTTGGAGCGGCCAGGCCTCTTGGCCACTCGCATAGCTGTGGGTGACCACCCACAGCTATTGCGAGCGGCCAGGATGATGGTCAAGACAATCACGACCATCGGGCTTGCGACGAGACCCTTGTGGTAGGGTCTCTCCTATCGCAAGCCCCAGAGAGCTCTCGGCTCTAACAGAGCCGGAAGATCTCTACTGACATCACTTGTGACATCAGTGGGGCCGCCCCCAAACGGCAGGCGTTCTCATGGGAACGCCTCCGTTTGGGCAGCCACCCCCCCCGGCCCGCCCACCAAACGGGGCGAGCTGTCACTCAACATCGACAGCTCGCCCCCTTTGGGGCGAGACCCGGAGCGACTGAGTGCTCGTCACTAGCCGGGTCTCGCACATGCGCACGACGGAGCCGGCTCCGTCGTGCGCATGCGCTGTGGGCCACCATCGACCCGGTTGCGAGCGCTCAGCGCTTGCGACCGGGTCTGAATCAGGCCCTATATCATGAACAATGTCGTTCAGTGCCGGGCACTCTCCCTAATCCCCGGCCATGCAACAACCTGACAATATCATGTTCAGGCGATGAACGACAATGACCAGCGACCTGCGGGAGCGCGCATCATTGGTCGTTCGACGTTATCGTTCATCTTTTAAGCGTACACACTGGGCAGTATAGTGAACGATAACAATATTGTTATCGTTCAGTAGTTCAAAATATCGGCAAGTGTGTATGCACCTTAAGGCAGGTCATGATGATATTATTTGTAGGGCATCATCTTTCAGATGAGAAATCCCCCTGGAAGGGCCTTGCCAGGAAATGTCAGCACAAATGGAGATGAACCGGTTTAAAAGGTCAAATCACTAAATATGACTTTGTAACATGATTTGTAACATGTTTCATGGGTCATGCATAGCGCCCAGGGTTGCAACCTGCGACCCCCTCAGTGACGTCACAAATATAGGCCCTCATTCAGAGCCGCTCGCTATTTGCGGTCGTTCGTTCTAAAACAAGGGGTGGCTATTCAAATGAACCGTTCGCTAATTGCGGTCTGTTCACGCCTCTAAGTCTGAACGAGCGAGCAAAACTTGCGGTTGTAATTTTGAAAAATACGCCCCCTTGCCGCTTGCACCATACGTCATGTCCGCTATTTATTAGATTAATCGAGTACATCGAACAGCGTATGAACTGCTCGCTATTCTTGTGGCTGGTTTTTTCAACCGCTATTTTGCGAGCAGTTCTGAGTAAAAAAAAAACAAGTGACGTGGTCAATGACGCTGCTGTATTAATTATGCACACCCTTAAAACGCCCGTTTTGACCTTTAAGCACGCCTGTGTTCGAATTCCACACCCCCGTTTTCAAGCACCTTCCCCTGTTACCACCCACATACGCCTCATTCTGTCACTCAAAATAGCAGGCATTCGCTATATAGCGAACAAACGATTTTCGGCCGCACTGACTGGTTCGTGCATGCGTATTAAAATCCGTACGCATGCGCAGATGTGCGAACATCGGTCAGAACGAACGAGCGGCCGCTTACGAGCGGCTCTGAATCAGGGCCAGAGTGCAGTTCATTACACTGTTGTTATTGTGGGGGAACTGTGACTTGAAAGTGAAAGTCAGTAGGATTAACAGGTTGAATCAAGAATACAATATTACATCGATAATAAATGTCCTCAGTTTATAGGGACTGTCCCAGGCTTTAAATATTTGTCAACGGAAAGGTCACTGTTTTGAGAACTGACGCTGCATTTATTATTCTCCTAATTCCGTATGTAAAATGTAATTATCACTGTTCCTATTCTCTGTTTTAGACGCAAATCTCACTATTATTTTACATATAAAATGCAATCTTCACAACTTTTACTCTGTTTATAAGAAGCAATTATTGCTGTCTAATTTTATTATGCATTTAAATGTAATTCTCATTATCTACAATATTCTTATTCTGTACATTAGATGCAATTCTCACTATGCTTATTCTGTATATAAGACATAAGTCTCATGATTCTTATTCTGTATGTTAGATGCATATCTCACTATCTATTCTAATTCTGTGTATAAGACACAGGGCCTGATTGAGACACGCTCGCTCCCTGCGTATGTAAATTCATCTAAGTAACGTCAAGGCTGGCGCTCGCACAGGAAGGCATAAGCACGCCCACTATGTCTGGGCGAGCGATCACTTTGCATTTACAGACGCCCACCAGCTTGTGTATAGCCGCCCACTTGTGAACGACATCTCCAGGAAGTATATACGACCATCGGTACATCGGTTCCATCGGATCTGACCGCAACGCTTGTGGTTGACTGTACCCTACCGCAAGCACTGCGAGCAGTTCTGTGTAAAAATCAACCAGGTGACGTGTACTATGACACTGCCTGTTAATTATGCACGCCTCTGAAACTGCATTGAAACACTCTGGTATGCCTGCGTCCGCACCTCCACTCCCCCATTACTACTGCCCTGCCCCTGTTACCACCCACAACGGCCTCTCCTGTCACTCATTCCACTGGGCTGACTTTGCAGGGCGAGCGAGCACATTCCGATCGCTCGCACTAGTTTGCGCACGCGCACTGCGAACTACACGCATGCGCACATTAGCGAACATCGACAGGAACGAGCGGCCGCTTGCTAGCGAGCGGGTCTGAATCAGGCCCACACTTCTCTCTATTCTTATTCTGTATATTAGATGCAATTCTCATCTATTCTTGCTCTGCATATAAAACACAATTCTCTCTATTCGGGGTATTAGATGCAATTCTCACTATTCTTATTCTGTATATAAGATGCAATACTGGGCCTGATTCAGAGTTGGACACAAATCCAAATGCAGTTGAATCATGCGGGTATCTGCAATCTGCACATGTGCCATGGAAAGTGATCGCATATTGCCCTTGCTCAGTACCATGTGTGAATTGCATTTGCAATGACGGAACTCTCTTTGCATTAAATGGCCATTTCTGGGCAGTAACGGGGCAGTAACCCTGCGTGGGCACAGAACAGATCTGTGCCATGGTAGTTTTGTGGGAGTGTAGGCTGCTCGTGCGCAGACGGAAATGAGACGGCTTGTTTCAGATGGATCTTTTGCAGCGGTATGGAGTTGGGTTTAAGACCTGGTGCTAATGATGGCGGCTGTGACGCAGCCTCCCGCATGGAGACGGAAAGATAATTCTAATTAGTATATATGGCATAAAGTAGTAAGCAGGCTGCCATGGTCATACGCAAAAGCGTCTGCAGATGCTTCTGATGCAGAATCAAGCGACTATTTCTTATTCTGTATATATGATGCAATTCTCACTGCACATATTACTACTGCTGGCCTTATTACTACGCATATTGGTACTGCTGGGCTTATTATTGCATATATTACTACTGCTGGGCTTATTACTGCGTATACTGCTTATGCTATACTTATTACTACTGCTGGCCTTATTACTACGCATATTGGTACTGCTGGGCTTATTACTGCACATATTACTACTGCTGGCCTTATTTCTACACATATTGGTACTGCTGGGCTTATTATTGCATATAGCTGTACTTATTACTGCGCATACTGCTTATGCTATACTTATTAGTACTGCTGGGCTTATTACTACGGATATTACTACTGCTGGGCTTATTACTACGGATATTACTACTGCTGGCCTTATTACTACACATATTGGTACAGCTATGCTTATTATTTCTTATATTAATGCTGTACTTATTACTGTGCATACTGCTTATGCTGTAGTTATTACTACTGCAGGGCTTATTACTGGGCATATTACTACTGCTGGGCATATTACTACTGCTGGCCTTATTACTATGTATATTGGTACTGCTGGGCTTATTATTGCGTATTTTAATGCTGTACTTATTACTGCGCATACTGCTTATGCTATACTTATTAGTACTGCTATACTTATTACTGGGCATATTAGTACTGCTATACTTATTACTGGGCATATTACTACTGCTGTACTTATTACTGGGTATATTACTACTGCTGGGCTTATTACTGTGCATATCACTACCGCTATACTTATTACTGGACATATTACTACTGCTATACTTATTACTGGGCATATTAGTACTGCTGGGCTTATTACTGCACATATTGCTACTGCTATACTTATTACTGGGTATATTACTACTGCTGGGATTATTACTGGGCATATTGCTACAGCTAGGCTTATTATTGCGCATATTAATGCTGTATTTATTACTGCTATACTTATTACTGGGTATACTACTACTGCTGGGCTTATTACTGCGCATATTGCTACTGCTATACTTATTACTGCGCATATTGCTACTGCTATACTTATTACTGCGCATATTGCTACTGCTGGGTTTATTACTGTGCATATTACTACTGCTATACTTATTACTGGGCATATTAGTACTGCTATACTTATTACTGGGCATATTACTACTGCTGGGCTTATTACTGTGCATATTGCTACTGCTGGGCTTATTTTTGCGTATATTAATGCTGTATTTATTACTGGGTATATTACTACTGCTATACTTATTACTGGGCATATTAGTACTGCTATACTTATTACTGGGCATAGTACTACTGCTGTACTTATTACTGCATATATTACTACTGCTGGGCTTATTACTGTTCATATTACTACTGCTGTACTTATTACTGCGCATATTGTTACTGCTATACTTATTACTGGTCATATTAGTACTGCTGGGCTTATTACTGGGTATATTGCTACTGCTATACTTATTACTGGGTATATTACTACTGCTGGGCTTATTACTGGGCATATTGCTACAGCTGGGCTTATTATTGCGTATATATTAATGCTGTATTTATTACTGCTATACTTATTACTGGGTATACTACTACTGCTGGGCTTATTACTGCGCATATTGCTACTGCTATACTTAATACTGCGCATATTGCTACTGCTATACTTATTACTGCGCATATTGCTACTGCTGGGTTTATTACTGTGCATATTACTACTGCTATACTTATTACTGGGCATATTAGTACTGCTATACTTATTACTGGGCATATTACTACTGCTGGGCTTATTACTGCGCATATTGCTATTGCTACACTTATTACTGGGTATGTTACTACTGCTGGGCTTATTACTGCGCATATTACTACTGCTGTACTTATTACTGGGTATATTACTACTGCTGGGCTTATTACTGCGCATATTGCTACTGCTACACTTATTATTGGGCATATTGCTACAGCTGGGCTTATTATTGCGTATATTAATGCTGTATTTATTACTGCTATACTTATCACTGGGTATATTACTACTGCTATACTTATTACTGGGTATATTACTACTGCTGGGCTTATTACTGCGCATATTGCTACTGCTACACTTATTATTGGGCATATTGCTACAGCTGGGCTTATTATTGCGTATATTAATGCTGTATTTATTACTGCTATACTTATCACTGGGTATATTACTACTGCTATACTTATTACTGGGCATATTACTACTGCTGGGCTTATTACTGCGCGTACTGCTACTGCTGGGCTTATTTTTGCATATATTAATGCTGTATTTATTACTGGGTATATTACTACTGCTATACTTATTACTGGGTATATTACTACTGCTGGGCTTATTACTGCGCATATTGCTACTGCTACACTTATTACTGGGTATGTTACTACTGCTGGGCTTATTACTGCGCATATTACTACTGCTGTACTTATTACTGGGTATATTACTACTGCTGGGCTTATTACTGCGCATATTGCTACTGCTACACTTATTACTGGGTATATTACTACTGCTGGGCTTATTACTGCGCATATTGCTACTGCTGGGCTTATTTTTGCATATCTTAATGCTGTATTTATTACTGGGTATATTACTACTGGTACACTTATTACTGGGTATATTACTACTGCTGGGCTTATTACTGCGCGTACTGCTACTGCTGGGCTTATTTTTGCATATATTAATGCTGTATTTATTACTGGGTATATTACTACTGCTATACTTATTACTGGGTATATTACTACTGCTGGGCTTATTACTGCGCATATTGCTACTGCTACACTTATTACTGGGTATGTTACTACTGCTGGGCTTATTACTGCGCATATTGCTACTGCTACACTTATTACTGGGTATGTTACTACTGCTGGGCTTATTACTGCGCATATTGCTACTGCTACACTTATTAGTACTGCTGGGCTTATTACTGGGTATATTACTACTGCTGGGCTTATTACTGCGCGTACTGCTACTGCTGGGCTTATTTTTGCATATATTAATGCTGTATTTATTACTGGGTATATTACTACTGCTACACTTATTACTGGCTATATTACTACTGCTGGGCTTATTACTGCGCGTACTGCTACTGCTGGGCTTATTTTTGCATATATTAATGCTGTATTTATTACTGGGTATATTACTACTGCTATACTTATTACTGGGCATATTACTACTGCTGGACTTACTGGGTATATTGCTACTGCTGGGCGTATTACTGGGCATATTACTACTGCTGGGCTTATTTTTGTGTATATTAATGTTGTACTTATTACTGGGTATATTGCTACTGCTATACTTATTACTGGGCATATTACTACTGCTGGGCGTATTACTGTGCATATTACTCCTGCTGGGCTTATTACTGGGCATATTACTACTGCTGGGCGGATTACTGTGCATATTACTCCTGCTGGGCTTATTACTGGGCATATTACACATGCTGGGCTTATTACTGGGCATATTACTACTGCTGGGCTTATTTTTGTGTATATTAATGTTGTACTTATTACTGGGTATATTGCTACTGCTATACTTATTACTGGGCATATTACTACTGCTGGGCGTATTACTGTGCATATTACTAATGCTGGGCTTATTACTGGGCATATTACTACTGCTGGGCTTATTACTGTGCATATTACTCCTGCTGGGCGTATTACTGTGCATATTACTCCTGCTGGGCTTATTACTGGGCATATTACACATGCTGGGCTTATTACTGGGCATATTACACATGCTGGGTTTATTACTGTGCATATTACTCCTGCTGGGCTTATTACTGGGCATATTACACATGCTGGGCTTATTACTGGGCATATTACACATGCTGGGCTTATTACTGGGCATATTACACATGCTGGGCTTATTAGTGGGCATATTACACATGCTGGGCTTATTACTGGGCATATTACACATGCTGGGCTTATTACTGGGCATATTACACATGCTGGGCTTATTACTGTGCATTTTACTACTGCTGGGTTTATTACTGTGCATATTACACATGCTGGGCTTATTACTGGGCATATTACTACTGCTGGGCGTATTACTGTGCATATTACTCCTGCTGGGCTTATTACTGGGCATATTACACATGCTGGGCTTATTACTGGGCATATTACTACTGCTGGGCTTATTTTTGTGTATATTAATGTTGTACTTATTACTGGGTATATTGCTACTGCTATACTTATTACTGGGCATATTACTACTGCTGGGCGTATTACTGTGCATATTACTAATGCTGGGCTTATTACTGGGCATATTACTACTGCTGGGCTTATTACTGTGCATATTACTCCTGCTGGGCGTATTACTGTGCATATTACTCCTGCTGGGCTTATTACTGGGCATATTACACATGCTGGGTTTATTACTGGGCATATTACACATGCTGGGCTTATTACTGTGCATATTACTCCTGCTGGGTTTATTACTGGGCATATTACACATGCTGGGCTTATTACTGGGCATATTACACATGCTGGGCTTATTACTGGGCATATTACACATGCTGGGCTTATTACTGGGCATATTACACATGCTGGGCTTATTACTGGGCATATTACACATGCTGGGCTTATTACTGGGCATATTACACATGCTGGGCTTATTACTGTGCATTTTACTACTGCTGGGTTTATTACTGTGCATATTACACATGCTGGGCTTATTACTGGGCATATTACACATGCTGGGCTTATTACTGTGCATATTACACATGCTGGGCTTATTACTGGGCATATTACACATGCTGGGCTTATTACTGGGCATATTACACATGCTGGGCTTATTACTGGGCATATTACACATGCTGGGCTTATTACTGGGCATATTACACATGCTGGGCTTATTACTGTGCATTTTACTACTGCTGGGTTTATTACTGTGCATATTACACATGCTGGGTTTATTACTGGGCATATTACTAATGCTGGGCTTATTACTGTGCATATTACACATGCTGGGCTTATTACTGTGCATATTACACATGCTGGGCTTATTACTGGGCATATTACACATGCTGGGCTTATTACTGGGCATATTACACATGCTGGGCTTATTACTGGGCATATTACACATGCTGGGCTTATTACTGTGCATTTTACTACTGCTGGGTTTATTACTGTGCATATTACACATGCTGGGTTTATTACTGGGCATATTACACATGCTGGGCTTATTACTGGGCATATTACACATGCTGGGCTTATTACTGGGCATATTACACATGCTGGGCTTATTACTGGGCATATTACACATGCTGGGCTTATTACTGGGCATATTACACATGCTGGGCTTATTACTGTGCATTTTACTACTGCTGGGTTTATTACTGTGCATATTACACATGCTGGGTTTATTACTGGGCATATTACTAATGCTGGGCTTATTACTGTGCATATTACACATGCTGGGCTTATTACTGTGCATATTACACATGCTGGGCTTATTACTGGGCATATTACACATGCTGGGCTTATTACTGGGCATATTACACATGCTGGGCTTATTACTGGGCATATTACACATGCTGGGTTTATTACTGTGCATTTTACTACTGCTGGGCTTATTACTGGGCATATTACACATGCTGGGTTTATTACTGTGCATATTACACATGCTGGGTTTATTACTGGGCATATTACACATGGTGGGCTTATTACTGGGCATATTACTCCTGCTGGGTTTATTACTGGGCATATTACACATGCTGGGTTTATTACTGTGCATATTACACATGCTGGGTTTATTACTGGGCATATTACTAATGCTGGGCTTATTACTGTGCATATTACACATGCTGGGCTTATTACTGTGCATATTACACATGCTGGGCTTATTACTGGGCATATTACACATGCTGGGCTTATTACTGGGCATATTACACATGCTGGGCTTATTACTGCGTATATATAGCTACTGTTGGATTTATTACTGCAGATTACTACTGTTGGGCTTATTACTGGGCATATTACTACCGCTAGGCTTATCATTTACTATTTATTAACAGTTATTTATGTAGCGCACACATAGGGCCTGATGCATCACGGATTGCGTACTGCGATCACTCACGCGGAAAGAAAGCCATCGCAGAGTGAGTGACTGGAGGTCAGCATTTTGGTGTGGTGACAGGGGAGTGGTTGGAGAAACGCAGACGCGCTTGTCCGTTTGAACGCCGTTACTTGGGCGTGCATAAATTAGCCACTGTGACGGCATACGCAGCTTGTGTACTCACTGCGTACAACGAGGTTACCAATTCCTGAGTAAGGTCAGAGCTGCTGTAATTCTGCGTGAGGGGCCGATGTTACTCGCTGTTACCGATGTATACGCAGGACTGCAAGGTATTACGGATGTGAGATAACAGTAGTGGGCGTCTCTATGCTGGCTGTGCGACGGCTTTGCGATTGGATTTATTAACATATTATCACAACAGACCTCTGTGCGTAATCTCAGCTGCGATTGTAATAGCGATCTGGAGTGAATCAGGCCCATATTACGCAGTGAGAATAGTTTAGTTATTCACATCAGAGTTATTTATTTTTTTTTTTTTTTGTCAGAACCCAGTTACCCTGCCAGTACACTTTCGGATTGGTAGAGTACCTGGTGGAAACCAACGCCAACACGGGGAGGGCATACAAACTCCACCCAGTTAGGGCATACTTGCCGACAATCAGCTCCCTCCTTCTGGGCGGGAGCTGATTGTCGGCTAACAGCGGGGGGTCCGGACACATTGGGGGTGGAGCCAGGCGAGTGCGTCATCGTGGCCACACCCCTCTTCACAATGCCGTTAATTTTCGGCATTGTGAAGCAGGGGGCGGGGCCATGATGACGCGATTCAGAGCGAATTGCGTCACCCCCACTCCGCTGTGGGGATTTCTAGTTTATTTTGGGGTGAGGTCGGGAGGGTTGGTGGATGCCGGGAGGCTTGCCTGCCTTTCCGGGGGGCTGGAAGCGGCACCCGATATTCGGGAGGCTCCTTGCCAAATCAGGAGGGTAGGCAAGCCTGAGTTAGGGCTTTGGTAGGAATCAAACCCAAGACCTCAGTGCGGCAATGATGCAATAATGCGTCACTATGTCAACCGTGCTGCCCATTGCTGAGATTGAGAATGTTACAACTGCTGAGCTTATTACTTGTTTATGAAAAATGTATGTAGCTAATACTTCTGCATATTTATTCCCAAAAAAGAATACTCGCTTTTTTACAGGTTTAGGGCCTGATTCAGACCCGGTCGCAAGCGCTGATCGCTCGCAACCAGGTCAATGGTGGCCCACAGCGCATGCACACGATGGAGCCGGCTCCGTCGTGCGCATGTGCGAGACCCGGCTAGCGACGGGCACTCCGTCGCTCCAGGTCTCGCACCAAAGGGGGCGAGCTGTCGATGTTGAGTGACAGCTCGCCCGTTTGGTGGGTGGGCCGGGGGGGGGGGTGGCTTCCCAAACGGAGGCATTCCCATGAGAACTCCTGCCGTTTGGGGGCGGCCCCACTGACATCACAAGTGATGTCAGTGGAGAGCTTCCGGCTCTGTTAGAGCCGAAAGCTCTCTGGGGCTTGCGATGGGCGAGACCCTACCACAAGGGTCTCGTCAAAAGCCCGATGGTCGCGATGGTCATGACCAAGAGGCCGCTCCAAAAAAAAAAAGCCCGCCCTGATTCAGAGCGAGCGCTCTGTTAGAGCGAGCAGCTCTGAATCAGGCCCTTAGAGCGGTGTCCGGGGGTGGGTGGGTTGTGGGGGGGTTGGAGGGAATTTGTTTATGCTTTTCTTGTTACCTAGAGAACCAATGTAGGCTATATTACATTTCTTATTGTTATGATCTTGCAAATGCCTGTATAGTACATGGAATCGCAACTGTGCTTTATTTAGCAAGCAGTAACCCAGGCCCCGTACTGTAACCAGAACAGGGCAACAGACGTTATTCTCACCCTGAAAACTTTCTATCATTACGGAAAAGCAGCAGGGAAAGGTGTAACACGGTATCACTGAGTTGTAGCTTGTACATGGACTCCTTCAGCAGACCATCAACATAAGTTATCCAAAACCTCTGGATGTAGTGTCAGAGCACAGGATTATGTTGTTGCAGGCTCTCCACCTGTCCCTGCCGAGGTTTCTGTTACAGGTTCCTCTCCTGCCGACTCATCAACATTTCATGAACTGATCGGTGTCCTGTTACTTTCTTCGCTATCCCGTCGCAGCCTTTGTGTGATGGGAGGAGAAGGCTTAGAGCAATGCCAAGCTCAGTGGAAAATGGGAGATGATTCTCCCGCATGCCTTAACGAGCCAAGGTCCAAGGTTGTCTCTACCGGATTGGGTTGTACAAGCAAAGGGCCTAATTCAGAGATGTACGTAAACCCGATGTTTACGTACATCTTTGATGTTCTTAGATTTGCACATGTGCAGAAGCCTCACCACATGTGCAGATCCGGGGCTGCGATGTCATTTGCAGTGCCCCAAACACCAGCAGCATGCTGCTGGTGTTTGGGAGCGACAACAGGCGGCGTGTCGGCCCCGTATTCTGGGCTTGCTGAAGCCAGTGGATGCGTCCTTGGGCGAAGCTGTACTGGCTTCCGCAGCATGAATTTTCCGGCCATCCTGAGTAACCCGTGGGTTACTCAGATTTCCGATGGTCATGCAGTTGATATGATGCTTTGTCTTCGGATGCAGCTGTGGATCAGAGAAGCTGGCAGTTTTATTTTTTAATTTTTTTTTATTTTTAAATTAAGATGCCTCCTGCGGCTTTTGCATATATGTGCATGACCGTCCATCTCTGAATTAGGCCCATAGTACAACACAGCAGAACTGTAGACTTGTACTCTGCCAGGAATATCCACCTTGTAACACGGTGACTCAGCGACTTCTGCGTCTCCACTACCTAATACTCCTCCAACTACTGCAGCATCTCAGATAAACTGTTCTATGGACAACACTGAAAGCAAATCAAGAAACAGACACTTCCGTGGAAGAGGAGACTACTGTAGCTCATCTCTGTACAGAAAATCAGGAAGATGGAAAAGCAGAAGCAATAACTGCTGATAGGGATGGCTCAGATAATGAATCTGGTCAGACCCTTTTATGATGACAATGACGGTTATCAGTGAGTCATTTCCTACACATCTTATTATTTACGCAATCAGAATGTTGTCAGTGGGTTATTGAGCAATTTGAAGCTCCATTATAACAAATTTAAAAGCAGTTTAAAGTAAAAATTATGGCACATGTTATTAGCGTATCTGCAGATCGCAGTATTTAGGGGTGTGGGAGCAGAACCTTCACGCAGAGCCCTGGGGGTGTCACCTTCTTTGCCCCACAGTACCTGCATGTGGCTTGCAGATACCTGGAACAACAACCTGCAGCCTGTAAAGCAGCCCTGCTCTGCCTCCGAGTGCCGGATCCCCCCCCCCACGCCCACCCCCTATGTTTGAGGTCATGTTGTCATGGGCTCCTACTCTGCAGGAAGTTCTGGGTATATGACAAATTTGGGGGAGCTCCCGCAGTCTCCGGGGAGAGGAGGTCAACTTCCCACGCTCCGCCTTCTTCCTATAAAAATATAGCTGCAGACATATAAGGGCTGAGTGTGAACGTGTGTGTCTCATAATATGCAGAGGTTAAAGCATTCACTAAAGACCACAATTGCGTGCTTATGTATAGATGGACAAACTCTGCACCAGTAGCATACGCGCCAACTTTATATCAGGCACGTGTCACGTACTAATGCCCGAAATTTTAAACTTTTATTTGAACACAATGTAATTTTTTTTGTTATAATACAGCAAGTTAAACTCATTGTTGTGAGAAGGGCCGGGCTGCCTATGTGGCTCTTCTGGCAAATGCCAGAAGGCCTTTGACCAGATGGGCCGGTCCGGCTGCAAACCCCAGCCGAGCAGCTCCGCCTCCCGGGGATACTGAAAGAAGGGGGCTTGCAGCGAGGCCACGCCCCCGCGACTCACAGGCATGTCCCTATGAGACGTGACCACGCCCCTTTTTGGTGAGGTCACGTCCCTTTTGCAGGTGCGCGCACAGGGGAAGTGCAGTGGGACTGCCAGGGCTGATTAGCCCCAGTCCGTCCATGGTTGTAAATAAATAAAAAATGTCTAGTTATAATAGGCTCACAAAATCATATAATCTACACAGTCGAGTCATATTATTATGAGCACCATCTAATAGCCAGAGTAACCACAGTATGCAACACGGACAGCAGCTAGACGGGCTGGGAGTGACTCAATAAGGTGGTGGTAGGTTGGCACAGGTATCTGGAGCCATGCTGACTGCAGTGCATCCTCTAGCTGCTGGAGGGTGCGTGGTGGAGTATCCATAGAGCAAACACTACGATTGTGGTGGTCCCACAGATGCTCAATTGGGTTCAAGTCCCCGGAATTAGGGGGCCAGGAAAGTACTTGGAAGTCTTGGTTGTGCTCGTCCAGCTACTGTTGGACATTTCTAGCCGTGTGACATGTCGCATTGTCTTGCTGGAAGATCCCATCCACCTCAGGGAAGACAATCAGCTTGTATGGGTGTACGTGCTCTGCAAGGATGGATTCATAGCCAAATCGGTTGAGGGTGCCTTCCACATGGATGAGTGGGCCCAGAGATTGCCATGAAAACATTCCACAGACCATACCGCTGCCACCACCAGCTTGTGGTTTCCAGCAATTGTTGCAGGATGTTTGTTCTCCGATGTTTCTCGCCTGCCACGCCAACGTCCATCTGTTCAATGAAGCAGAAAATATGAGACATCGGAGAAGGCAGCCCTTCGCCAATCAGTGGAGGTCCACTTCCCATACAGGCGTGAAAATTGAAGCCTATTCCGACGATGCACCTTCGTTAGCATAGGTGTAGTGACCATCCGTTTGCCCCATACGCACCAGGGTTCACTGAACTGTCATTTTAGACACACGTCTGGCGGCCCCCAGGTTCATTTTGACGGTGAGCTGCTCCACTGTAGTGTGTCGGTCAGCCCTCACACACCTTCGCAGCCGACGTTCACCTCTCACATGAATGGCAGGTGGTGCTCCGCTGTTTCCACATCGGTTAATCGCAATGGTGCCATCTGTCCAGTCAAGATACACCTTCACCACAGCAGCACGCAAACTGTTCACAAACTGCGCTGTTTCAGAAATACTGCTACCCATGGCTCGAAAGCCAATAATCATCCCTCTTTGCAACTCTGAATAATCGCCCCTTTTACCCATGACAGCAACGAGTGATATGTGTGCAGACGGCCTATCACACACCTTATATACCCACCAAGCCAGCGCACGGCATGTGACGTACTTTGTGTAGGACGTCAACTGTAGAAGGTGGTCATAATAATGTGACTGGACTGTGTATGTATAAGGCTAACGCTGCTCCTCACCTCTACGGGGGGAATTCAAGTGCGTTGCGCGCAGGCGGCCACTAGATGGTACCCGACAGAGCTGTCATTCCTACTCACAGCTCCCCGAGCTGGTGAGCAGAAATAACCGAAAAGTGACCCGTTTAAGCGCTCAAATAGGACTTTTCGCGGGCATGACAATGTCCCGTCAATTTGACAGGCTGCTAACTAGTTTATGCACAATCCGCTTCCGCGGTGAATCAGCCAATCAGAAATGGCTGGCTAGTGCTGGCGGCCACCAGCAGCGTGCATTACCAGCAGCCCTCACTTACAATTGATACGGCTACTGATAGGTATGTATGCGAAAACATCTGCATAGACGCATATGCGTGTGATCTGTTTTATGGGCATGTGCAGAGCCAATTAGCATATTTTACGCTTCATAAGGTGGGGTACAGTCAGTCAAACAGCCAGAGAAACCATATCACCGGGTTCCCAGGCCAAAACATTACCCCTGACCACTAGTCAGCCTAGGCCTGGGGTGCTCTGGAGATGGGGTTTCCCCAACTCCCCAGGGATCCCCTGCCTGGGCTGACTAGCAGTCAGGGGTAATGTTTCGGTGGTAAGGTTCCCCTGGGTGTGGCATTACCCTCCCCCCCCCCCCCCGCTAGAAAGGGTCCGGTGCTGGATATGGAAATTACAGGGGGGCCCAACACTATTTCCCCCCTGTAGTTCCCAAACCCGGACCGGCTCAGAGCCTGGTGCTGGTTGCGCTAAGTACAGGGGAACCTTATGCAATTTTCCCCCTGTATTTACACAACCAGGACTGGCTATGCAAAGTCTGGGTCTGGTTGTCCTTTTAACGGGGGTACCCCACGATATTTAAAAAAAAATAATAAATAACACTTAAGCACTTTATTTTGTGATTTGCTGTTCGATTTTCAAATCGAACGTTAGTAAATGAAGGGATCCTATAGACGTCTATGGCAAAACATCTATGTTTTTCAGAAATTTGATTTTCACATGAAATTAATTTTTCTGTTCGATTAAACATTTGATTTGGGCTATAGTAAATCCCCTCTAAGAAAATGTAACCAAAATCGAATGGCAATTCGAACAGAAAACAAAATCGAACCTTTGTAAATATACCCCCTGGTGGAACCCCACACAAACACAGCGAGAACCTACAAACTCCACACTGATAGCAGTTGGAGGAACACCACACAAACACAAGCATAACATACAAACTTGGAACTCCACACAGATAGCACCTGAAAGAATCCCATACAAACACAAGGGGGAATCCAATCCAATTATCAAAATGCTATTCAATTAAATAGCATTTTCCCTGCGCTGTAAAACCGTGGTAAAACCCCGCTAATTGAATTGCTGGCCTCGGATAAATAGCTGCGGGGTAAACCCCACAGCTAATTGGATGCCCAACAAGGTAAACATCCCCCACAAACAGAGAGAACATACAAACTCCACTTAGATAACATTCAGAAGAAACCCACACAAATACAGGGAGAACATTCAAACACCACATAGATAGCACCTGGAGGAGCCCCACACAAACATAGAACATACAAACTCCACTAAGCACACAAAGGAATCCCACACAAATACAGGGAGAACATATTAACGCCACTCAATAGTACTCAGAAGAAACTCACACAAATACAGGGATAACATACAAACTCCACTCAGATAGAACCCAGGGGAACCCCACACAAATACAGGGAGAACATATAGACTCCACTCAGATAACACCCAGAAGATACTCGCACAAAAACAGGGAGAACATACAAATTGTATTCAGGTGGCACCCGGATAAATCCTGCACAAACATAGGAAGCTCATGCAAACTCCACAAACTTTGGAGAGAACATACAAACTCCACACAAATAGCATCCAGATTAAGACTAACATTAGAAAGACATAAAGACTACACACAAATAGCACTGAGATGAAACCCACATAAACATGGCTAAAACATACAAACTCCATATCTATAGCACACATTGGAAACCTATACAAAAACAGAAGGGGACATACAAACTCCACACAGATATAATTAGGATAGGAAACCCATGCGAACACTGAGAACATATCTTCTCGACACACATCGCTCCTGTGTTGAATTTGAGTAGAGACCCAGCACTGTGAGACAGTATAATAAGCTCTGTGCCCCTGTGGTTATAGTAATATTTGGCAATATGTAAAATAATAAAGGATTATAATAATTATGGTGATGAAGGGACAGCAGCTCTGACTTCTGACAGGTCAATTGGTTTAGAAAGGGCGGTGTTTCTGCATCTTTGGAGGAGATTATTGCTGAAATAGTAAAACTGGGAATTGTTATATTACTGATGATAAACCTGGAACTGGACTTATTGCATTACTGTTCACTTCACTTTAATGTGTCTGATGTAAACCCACTTGTTCCAGGCATTTGGTGGGTGTTAATGGCCCCTCATATAAAGACACAGCGTTAGATGGAGGAATTGCTGAAAACACCCTCAGATACTTTGTATTTCCTTATCTTGCTATCTGGGTTTAGTTTGTATGTTCTCCCCATGTTTACATGGGTTTCCTCAAACAATCCAAAAAAATACCGTAGGGAATTGTAAGCTCTACTGGAGCAGCGACGGATATGAATTACCAAAAGGTCTTTGTAAAGCGCTGTGGAATATTTGTGCGTAATAAAAATAACCTAATAAGTAAATGTTTTATTGTTTATCAAAAGACCATAATGAGCTCACCCATAGTATAAAGTCTGGGTATACTCTATATAGATTCCCGAGGACAATGGTGCTGTAGTTTCATCTTTTTTATACGTGTATTGTTGTCTTAAGTCTATGTTATTATAAGGCCCTAACTCTCTGCATGCTTCATCTTTACTCTTATTTAGATTTTGCTATATTTAAACAAAAAAACAAAGTGTTAAATATCACAAAACTTCTGTGTAACGCGGCTCTGGGGGATTACACGTCCAGTATGTGCCACAGCTGAGGGCAGCTGCTCCCTCATCCCCGACTGATCCTGACAACCAGGTACACAAGGTCAAGTGCCAGCTGAGTACCCACATACTAAGTGACCTCCGGCACGCGGCCGGCTCAGGGGTCACACCAGCTGATGGACCATGCGGTCTATGCGTGGCTCTTAACCCTTCACAGCTCAACAATCGTCCTCAAAGTCTCCTGGGCTATAACATATATTTACATTTCAGAGGATTGGAGACAGCCCTTTGGGTGCTGGGGGGGGGTACATGATCACCCTCCAAATATTTATGCTGAAAATAGATCTATGGGGGGTGCCCCCTTCGTATGTCTATTTTTTTTTTTTTTTTATCATATGGAGGGGCACCCCCAATCATTTGGAAAAGCTGGCTCTGATGCATCTTCTAAATAAGAACATGATCTAGTACAAAGGGCAGCATGCAGGTCCAGTCTAGTCGGGGCACTGTGTGCGAGAAGGTTTCATTGGAGAGGAGCCAGATCAGATATTTGGTGGCAGGTGTGGCAACCCTTACCCGTAAACCAACCATTCCCCTGGCATGGGACACAACTCTGGGGGAACTTTAAATCTGGACCATGCTCTGCAACCCCGGTGTTTTCCTGCAAGCTGCCAGGCCAGTTATTCCTGAGAAATCCTGGGTATGTTGGGAATGAGGCACTAGCCAAACACAGGCGCACGCCACCCCCTCCCCACACAAACACACACACTCTCTGATCTCCTGTCAAATATAGGGAACAATAGAGATCTCCTGTTACACTGTGCTGGGGGGGCCTTCTGTGCTATGAGACGGATATTGTGGGGATGAGCAGGGTGGGGGAGACGGGTTAAACATTTGTTTCCATATGTTAAGCCCACCCTCCTACTCTTCTTGGCTTGTAGATGACAATGGCCTTCTAGCTGGACCCAGGTTTGGAGTAAATTTGGGGTTCTGACCCTGGCTGACTGTGTTCCTGCAGCTGGCCTTGCATTGCCTTCCTTTCTTTGCTCGGGGGATTAATGCAGAGAAGGTGTGTTTGTCAGCACAAGTGTCTGCCTGCATCGCAGATTCCTGATATCAGGAGAAGAAGGGCTGGCTGCTACCTACCTGTATCCTAGTAGACCTGGTCCTGACAACTCACCTCAAGCATGCAGCTGTCCAGGACTGGCAACCTGGTGACCTGGAAGGATCAGAGGTACTCCTAGCTGGTTCTGGAATTTAAATATTGCCTGGATCCCCATTTGCTGCCAGGATTCCGGCTGCAGGAGAAGTTCTTACTTGTAAAGTTTCACATCTACAGGACACAGTCAAAGGTCTACAGTCTGCAACATATTTGGGAATTTGGAGACACAATTTAGTTTGAGAAGACCAGTCTGTCCTCCAATGATGTGTCTTCAGATCTAAGGTCAGATATCCTGTTTAATGTAACAGTCTACAGTCAGATTTACATGTACTGTATTATATCAATGCAAAGTCAGACCTCCCCCTTGGTTATAACAGGTTAAGGTCAGATCTCCCGTTTATTATAACAGTCTACAGTCAGATATCACCGTATTATAACAATGGAAAGTCAGATATCGCTGTATTATAATTATAGAAAGTCAGATCTCTGTATTATAACAGTCTGAGAACAGAGCACTCCATATTATAATAATGTAAAGTCAAAGTTCCCCCTATATTAGAACAGTTTAATTTTATATATATCCCTGCATTATAATAGTCTAAGGTCAGATCTCCCCTTTATTACAAATTCTACAGTCAGATATCACCGTATTGTAACAATGGAAAGTCTGATCACCTCTGTATTACAACAGTCTAATGTCAGATCTCCATGTATTATAACTGTATATATATCCCGGTATATGACAGTCTAATTTCATACATCCATGTACTATAACATCTAAGGACAGAGATCCCTATATTATAACAATGAAAAGTCAGATCACCCCTGTATTATAACAGGGTAAGGTCTGATCTCCCTTTTATTATGTCTAATGCTCGAGCTACCCATATTATACTACTTTAATGTCAGATTTTTCCTATATTATATCTGTCCTATATGGTAACAGTCTAAAGTCAGATCTCCAGTTTATTATAATGTCAGATCTCATCGTATTATAAACGTCTAAGGTCAGAGCTCCCAGTATTATAATAGTTTAAGGTCAGCTTTTCCCTGTTTTATAACAGCCTACTTTCAGATATCACCATATTAGAACAATGGAAAGTCAGATCTTGCATGTAATAAAGTCAGATCACCCTATATTATAACAGTCTAATCTTAGGTCCCTCTGTTTTATAAAAGTCTAATACCGGGTACACACTAGACGATATGTCGTCCGATCCGGACAGATCGGACGACATATTGGGTACATCATCTAGTGTGAACACTCAATGTCACTGACCATGCGCTCTCCCGCGCCTCGGCAGCGACGAATGCAGCATGCCCCTCATTGGTGCACCATCGCTCCCAACATCGGCAAGTGTGTCGGCCGAGTCCCGTTGCGCAATAGGTCGGCTGGGTACACATCGTTAAATGTGTACCCAGCTTTAGGACAGACCAACTCTGTACTATATTAGTTTAAGTGCAGATCTCCCGTGGGGTTGGGTACGGTATGTAACTACATCTCCTCCTCTTTATTATATTATAATGTAACGCCAGATCAATATTTCTTATAACATGCTAAGTTCTGATACAAATTCATTATACTGTTATACTGTCAGGTCTCTTCTGTATTGTAATAGTAAAAAAAAGTCAGGTGCATTGAAGTGTATTAAACTACTATAAGCTCAGCCCTTCCCCCGCCGTATCATTATAGTCTAATGGTGCGTACACACGGTATCGCTGACTGATTTCCCTGCACCTGCCCGGTGTGCTGGGTGACCGATATCGATCATCCAGTACACCACCAACCCCCCAGATGGGCCGGCGTATGTAACCAGACGTTATCGACCAGGTTGGCCTGCATTTACGATTGATGATCGATATCGTTATCGTCCATAAGTGCCCGCGCATCGCTGGTCGTTTGAGGGTTGGATGGCACAAAAAAATGAACGATATCGTTATCGTTCATATTGTGCATTTTTTCATACCGTCTGTACGCACCATAAGGTCAGGTTCCTCATGTATTACACTGTAACAAGG